>BLBF01000052.1:8567167-8605383 GCA_015471245.1 Laticauda colubrina | reverse complement strand
AATAATAATAATAATAATAATAATAATAATAATAATAATAATAATAATAATAAACCTAATCTAAAACCTATCTAAAATATATAGTAAGTTAGTTTAAAAATGCCACGATCTTCATAGGACTAAATCACAAATGCACTGTTTGATTCAAGACAATTATTGCCTTGGAAAGGAAACTGTTTCTCAATCTATCAGTCCTCATATTAAAGCACCTATAATGTCTCCCTGATGGTAACAGTTCAAAATATGAATGACCAGGATGAGAATGGTTTGTGGAGATTTTTAGTGCTCTAGAGAGAAGTCTGGTCTTCACAATCTCTTCCAAAGAAGAAAGAGAGTAACCGATGATTTTTTGTGCTGTGTTTATAACTCTCTGGAGCAGGGTTCGCCAACCTTTTGAAACTCAGGGACCACAAACTCATAATTTTTGATCCCAGGGACCACTAACCGGTTCTGTGGGTGTTGCCTAATTTATGGGTGTGTCTTGGTGGTCATGTGACTAGCTGGGCATGGCTTGTATGTAAATATTATAAATATTTATATAAATATTGAATTTTTTATAAAAAAGGAGCAATTTTTACCCAAAATCAGGCAAAGCAGGCAGGCAGATTGAGTTGTTCACAGAATCACAGATTCATTCAGAAATCTATCTGCCATTGGCTTGCTCAATCTGTCACATAAAATTTGCTTGCAAGCAAACTCATAAAATTTACTTGCAAGCAAACTCACAAAATTAATTCACAATACACCATGCATGTAAATATTGATTTTTTTATTTAAAAAAAGAGCAACTTTTATCCAAAATCTGGCAAAGCAGGCAGGCAGATTGAGTTGCTCACAGAATCATTCAGTGATCTATCGATCTGCCATCGGCTAGCTCAGTCTCCCAAATTTGCTTGCCGTGAGTCTGCACTGAATTTGCTTGCAAGCAAACCTTCAGTCCTAAAGCCCATGTCCCACTGCACCAACAGATGCAAAGAGGATGTAAAAGGGACAAAAAAGCTTGCCATCTATTGGAAAACACGATGCATCCGTTGTGTACTCACTGCATACGTTTTTCAAAACGCTCTATCCCGCGAGCATCCGTCCACTGCGATTTCATCCACGCAAGACGTTTTGAGCTGCACAAACCTTTTTGAGCGGATGAACTTTCCGCCGTGTACAATGTACATCCGCGACACATACGGGCAACAAATGTTCTATGTCCGTTGTCATCCGTTAAACGTCCGCTGTATCCTCTCGGCATCCTCTGGACATCCTCGCAACTCACATTCGCTGCAGCTGAAAACGGAAAGAGGGAGGAAGCGAAAGGTACACGGAACGTTCACACAGCATTAGTAGCACAGAAATAAAAAGGATGTAAGCGGATGCATCTCGTATATAAAGCATTAAAACGGACAAAACGTTTGTATATGGGATGTATCTCGGATATTTAGGATGTCTGGAGTATGCCTAGAGTATGTGGAAGGACACCTAGCGGAAAACCGATATTTCCTATAAAAAGGGGGAGGAAATCACCTGGATCTCAGTATGAGTCCAGCAGCCATGGTGTACAGACCTCTTCACTCTTAGTCTTGGTCTTCCACATCATCAATTGTTCTCCACCATGGATCATGACACAGTCCATATGGTAGCTGTGATCATTCATCACCAGAACCAAGCCCTGTTCAGACTGTTTCACCTTTTCTACGCAAGGAGAAGAAGGAGACGTTCAAGAGTTGTGTGGGCCCGACGATGGATTGGGAGAAGAGTGGAGTTTAGACTGTATGACAAGCTGATGGTGGAGCTGAGGAATGAAGACCCTCATGCATTGCAGCACTTCATGAGGATGCCACCAGCCATGTTTGACGAAATTGTAGAGCGTCTGAGACCCAGGTTGACCAAGCCTAGCACCAACTTCCGTCCAAACCTGGACCCTGGACTTGGTGGCACTGATTCTGCAGCACCTGGCCTCTGGGACGACATACAGAAACATGCAGTATGACTGGAGGGTACCACACAACACCATCAGCATTGTGATCACAGAAGTGGTGCAGGCCATCATCGAAGAATATGTGGAGGAGCTCCTCCAATGTCCCACCACTGAGGAAGGCTGGAGGAAACTTGCAGAAGAGTGGTATCAGAGGTGGAACTTTCCCCCACCATTGGAGCCATAGATGGAAAGCACGTGGCCTGCAAAGCTCCAGACAACTCAGGATCCACTTATTTCAACAACAAGGGCTTCTTCAGTATCATCCTCTTTGCCATGGTTGATGCTGACAACATGTTCATGTCCATCGATGCTTCAGGCAACAGGTCAGCTTCAGATGGCCAGGTATACAATGCCAGTGACCTCAAGGATGGGCTGGAACGCAACCTCATCATGGGTTTTCCAGATCCAGACCCCCTACCCAATGACACACAAGATGTGCCCTACTTCATCGTGGGTGATAATGCCTTCTCCCTCAGAACCTACCTCATGAAGCCCTACAGTTCCAGATACCTCACCCGTGAAGAGAGGACCTTCAACTACAGGCTGTCCAGGGCAAGACGGGTGGTGGAGAACACCTTTGGCATCCTGGCCAACAGGTTCCAGGTACTTCTCACCACCATGCAGCATTGCCCAGAGACCGTGAGGAGGATCGTGGAAGCTTGCTGCATCCTGCACAATCTCATACGCACCCGCTACCCAGTGTTGCAGAACAGGCTTGTGGACCGTCAACAAGGGAATGGGGACATGGAGCCTGGTGAATGGAGGCAAGGACTAAACCTGATAGACACTGTGGATGTACAAGGCCCCAACAGAGCTTCACGTGAAGGGAAGAAGCAGCGCAACCTCCTGAAACACTGGTGCAACTCCCCAGCTGGAGCAGTGGAGTCGCGAGACAGGATGGTAGATGCTTAATGGATGATTCCTTGAGCCTGTCTCATAACACTGATGAGATTGTGCCATGTATGTTGAGTGGTCCTACAATGAATAGGGCATTAATAAAGAGCTTTGTTTATTTTGAAATGTGTTGATCAATGAATAAATTGTTATTGATAAAAAAGGGCCATATGTGTGGCAGCTGGGAGGGTGGACCATACAGTCCCACTATGCTTGCACTGGAGGCTTATCTATCCCACAACTATCCTTACTCATCCCACAGCTATCCTTACCTATCCCACAGCTATCCTTACCCATCCCACAACTATCCTTACCCATTCCACAACTATCCTTACCCATCCCACAAGCATGCAAAGGCTTAACCATTTTTTCAAAGTTTCACCAACACTCCGGTTCGAGGATGGTATGTCACTGTGGACCAACTGAGAGAGAATATCTGTGCTGGTTTTGATTGTGTCCCTGATCTCCAACAGGACAGTGTGGCTCTGGCCCTCGAGTCTGCCTCTCTGCCTGCTTTCTGTGGAGGTGGAGCTGGGGGTGGGGATGTGTTGGTCTCTGGTGGCTGCTGCTTCTTCCTACATTTGTGACAGGGCATCCTGCACATCCTCTGGCATGGTGAGTGCAGCTGTCGGGGGGGTCTCTGCCATGGGGCCCTCCGAAGACACCTGCCTGGACATGGTAGCTGTCTTCTGGCTGGAAGAGGACAGCTGTCTATGGGCTGTCTGAGGGAGAGGGTTGTCAGATGGGCTGCTCCTTGGTGGCAGACTTCACCGTCCAGGAAGCTGCACTTGGCCATGACGTACATCTCCCGGTCAGTGAGCTTGACAGCGGCTTGCCCAGATTTTTTGAGGTGTAGCTTGCCATACCAGGTGTACATGTGCTTCCACCATCCCAGGAGTAGGTCTGAAGTGTAGCCCAGGCTCTCTGCCTTGTCTCTCCAAGGTGCCTGCTTCCTCTTGGTGTCACAATAGAGTCTGTGGCCCTTTCTCTACAGGTACTCGTTCTCCCTTAGCCATTCCAGCACCACCTCCTCATGGTCCTCGGAAAGGATGTACTCTTTCCTCTCTCCCTTCTCCTTCCCTTGCCCCTTCCTCCGTCTGGCAGGGGCTTGAGCAGCAGGGCCTTCAGGGGCTTGGGCAGCAGGGCCTTCAGGGGCTTGGGCAGCAGGGCTTTGAGGGCCTTGGGGCTGGTCCACCACAGCAGCAGCAGCAGCAGCAGCAGCAGCAGAAGCACCAGCAGAACCAGCAGGAGAAGCATCACCAGCAGCAGCATCAGGAGAAGCACTAGCAGCACCAGCAGGAGAAGCACCAGCAGCAGCAACACCAGGAGCACCAGCAGCAGCAGCAGCAGAAGCACCAGCAGCTTCAGAGTCAGTGCCAGGGGGTGGGATGGTGGTTCTGTCCTTCTTGCCAGGGCTGGCAGGAGTAGGCACAGGCTTTCTCTTCTTCCCTAACTGACGAACCATGGTGTTATTTGAAGATGTCTGTGGCAGCTCGTCTTTCCTCTGAATGCTGAATGCTTGCGTGCTGCATCCTTTTATATGCACGGAGCTGACGCAATTCATACTCCCCGCATGCGTAGTGAACGCTTTGCATCCGCTATGCATCCTATAGGAATCCGTGATACATCCGCGTAATCCGCTACACATCCGCTCCTTCCGCTATGCGTCCGCTTCGCAATTCTCCCCCGGAAGCCCTTCGGATGTGTCATCCCCTTCCATCCACTGTCATCCACTAGGCTTTCTACGAACATCCGCTTA
The DNA here is from genome assembly GCA_015471245.1 of Laticauda colubrina. NCBI lineage: Eukaryota > Metazoa > Chordata > Lepidosauria > Squamata > Elapidae > Laticauda > Laticauda colubrina. Next base: position 8,600,761 of record BLBF01000052.1, on the reverse strand, counting down.
ACATCCTCGCTATGTACTATCCCCGTCCATTCCTTTCCGTTCTTTTCCGTTCTGTTTATGCAAATTTGGGGCACTTTTTGGAGCGGATAACAATGGATGGAGCCACCCCAAAAATTTTGCTCATCCGCTGTGTCCTTTTTGCATACGTTTTGCATCCGTCGGCCAGTGGGACCTAGCCTTAAGGGAGGTTCGGCAGAGCTGAAGATCTAAAGACTAGCTAGAAAGCAAGAAATCCAATCATTTCCTGCTTCCTAATCTAAATCTCCCGGCACAGCAGAACAGATGATGGTCGGAGAAAGGAAAAAAAGCAATTTTAGCAGGAAAGTTTGCTTGGTAAGGAGTGAGTAAGCGGGGAGCGTTCCTGCAGGCCATGTGGGCGCCGCAGCCTTGTGTTTCTGTGCAGCCTGGATTAATTGCTTTGGGGGAGTGCTCTGGAGGTGAGATTTCTCTGCAACCTCCCAAAATTTTATCAAGCCTACCTGTGAGCCGTGGCCCACCACTTGGCGACCGCTGCTCTGGAGCATCTTTTTATCCACTACAGAGCATCCATCATACCACACTGTTACAAAGTATGCCAAAATGCTCTTTATGGTAAAACGGTAAAAAATAACCAGCAACTTCTCACCCAGAGTACTCTTTTTCAGTAGCCTCAGAAAGTGCAGGTGTTGTTGGGCTTTCTTTGCAGTGGCCATGGTGTGGACCAACCAAGTAAGGTTTTCGGAAATATGAGTTCCTAGAAATTTAAAACTATGAACTCTTTCCACACAATCTCCATTGATATATAGTGGAAGAGGCTCTGCTTTGCATTGTCTGAAGTCTATAATCAATTCTTTGGTCTTTTTGATGTTCAGGGCAAGGTTATAACTCTTGCACCATAAGACCAGTCTGAGAATCTCTGACCTATAGACCATCTCGTCTTCTTCTGATATGAGTCCCACCAACATGGTGTTATCTGCAAATTTTATTATAGAGTTAGCTGGACAAGAGGAAGTACAGCCATAGGTATAGAGTGAATACAAAAGGGGGCTCATCACACAACTCTGTGGAGAGCCAGTCCTGAGAGCAAGAGTGGAGGAAAAATAGCTGCCAATCCTAACAATTTGGGGTCTGTTAGTAAGAAAATCCTTTATCCAACAACAAATGTGAGTGGAGAGGCCCATTTCTAGAAACTTCTTAATCAGTATATCTGGAATGATGGTATTAAAAGCTGAGCTGCAATCAACAAAAAGCATCCTTACATAGCTCCCACTATGCTCCAGATGGTTCAGTGCAACGTGGAGAGCCATGGCAATAGCATCCTCTGTGGATCTTTTATTCTGATAGGTAAACTAGTACAGGTCAAGGTTTGATGAGAGGCAATTCTGTATATATTTTAAGACCAGTCTCTCAAAATACATCACAATTATGGGTGTGAGAGCTACTGGTGAGGCAGTTGTTAAGTGAGTCACACCCAATTTTATGCTCTTTTTTTTTTTGCTGTGGTTGTTAAACGAGTCCCTACATTCATTAAGCAAATCACATGCTTGTTCAGCAAAACTGGGCTTCCCCCATTGACTTTGCTTGTCTGAAGCTGGCTAGTAGAGTTGCAAATGGTCATCACATGACCCCAAGGCACTGCAGCCACCATAAGTGCATGCCAAATGCCAAGTGCCTGAACTATGACCATGGGGACACTGCAGTGGTCATATGTCCAAGGGATAACTTTTTAAAGCTCTGTTGTAACTTCAAATGGTCACTAAACAAATTGTTGTAAGCCTAAGTCTACTTGTAATTCACTGAAATCTCAAGAGAAAAAAAAGCCCCTCATGGAACTTCCTGCCATCATATCTGCTCTTCTAAGCCATCCCCACAGCAAATTTATTTATCCATTATCACCCTCACTCAAATTATTAGTAGAAAGAAAGGAAAACCAACTGAATTTAAATCCTGCTATTTAATTCCCATGCATGTTCCCCTATCCTCTTCTGCATAAATTATGGTCCATGATGAGCAATTGAGTGAGAGAAGATCAAGAATGGAAATTTCATCCATGGAAAGTTTCCATTCTGATCATCTCCTATTACTTTGGTGTTCATATTCGGGCTTTTAGAATTCAGTTAAGAACAGGAAAGTAACTCCTTCTGATGGATTGTTTTGTAAATTCTGGAGAAAAGTAGGTATAGCTCAGCATGAGAATGAGTTTGTGTGTGTGCTTGTAAAGTAAGTTTGCTTTTTTTCTAGCCTATGGGGTCACACTTTAGACACTCTGTTGATATCTATTACAGATCTTGGCAATACAAGTATAATTTAGTTCCAGTGTAGTTTTCTATTTACAGCCAGATGACATTGTCGTCTGTCAGGCATTCTACCCCCACCTCTCAATTAATTTTGTTTCAAACAATGGACACCCTTTAAATAGCCAACAGGGGATACAATTCTTCCTGATACGCTAACGGAATTTTTTGTAAATGAATCTACTTCCTCTCTCACTTGGTAACTAAATGGTCATGTAGCTAGACTTCAGTCTCCAACATGATGCAGTATAGAGCTTGTCATTATAGTTTTATTTAAAGTGCTTCTGATTAAATGCAGTTCCCACAGGGTCCTTTTCATTTCGTAATTGTAAGAGTAAAGTGTCACACATCTAATTTTGTTCGTAATTCCAAAGTATTCTGGCAACTACTAAAGTTATACAAATAACCTCTATTAAGCCCATGTCACACTGGCCAACGGATGCAAAACGGACACAATGGACGAGCAAAATGTTCCATCCGTTGTTATCCGCTCTCAAAAGGGGCAAAAATTTGCATAACCGGAGTGGATAACACGGACGCGGGGAGGACGCAGGGCGGATGCAAAGCGGATGCGGAACGGAAGCCCAGCGGATGGAAGTGGATGGGAGCGGATGGCGCAACCACAGGGCTTCCGGGGGGCCTCAGCAAAGCAGATGCGGAATGGATACAGTGGATGCAGAGCGGACGCCGAACGGATGAAGTGGATGCACAGCGGATAAAGCGGATGCACAGTGGAAGCCTCGTGGATGCACAGCGGAAGCGGAACGGATGCCGAGTGTTAATTGCGCATGTGGGGGGGAAATATGACATAAGCCCCCCAGATATAAAGGGAAGCAGCTCGCACATGGCCAGCATTCTGAGGAAAGACCTACTGCTGGACACTTTGAGTTCCTTGCCTGCCCTGCCAGCCTGCCTTCCAGCCAGCCTTGATGCCTGCCTGCCTGCCTGCCTTCCTGCCAGGCTTTCTGCGAGCCTTCCTGCCAGCCAGCCTCCCTGCCAGCCAACAACCCCACAACCATGGGGAGGAAGCGAAACCCTCAGCAACCTGCCGCCATCCCTGGCAAGAGGGACAGGGCCAACCTCCCGCCCCTGCCCCTGACTCTGCTGGTGCTGGGGCTTCTGCTGAAGCTGCTCCTGGCGGTGGTGCTTCTGCTGGTGCTGGGGCTTCTGCTGTTGCTTACTCTGTTAAAGCTTCTCCTGGTCCTGCTCGACCTGCTCGTGCTCCTGGACTTGCTCATCCTGCTCGTGCTCCTGGTCTTGCTCGTCCTGCTCATCCTGTTCGTGCTCCTGGTCCTGCTCTTGCTCCTGGTCCTGCTCGTGCTCCTGGACTTGCTGGCCCTGCTGGTGCTTAATCTATTGCTGCTGATCCTGGTCCTGGTGTTCCTGCTGCTGCTGCTGCTGCTGATGATGATGCTGATTATGATCCTGCTGGTGAGGATGCTGCTGCTGCTGCTGCTGCTGATGATGATGATGATCCTGCTGGTGCTGCTGCTGCTGGTGATGTGGAGGAGCAGCCCCTACTACCTGGGAGCCCCTCTGATGAGGGTCCATCTGGTCCTGCCAAAGGGAGGAAGAGGCGTATGCGACAACGGGAGAGGAGGCAATACTCCATTACTGAGATGCACGAGGATGAGGTGCTGGAGTGGCTGAGAGAGAATGACTATCTGTGGTGGAAGGGACACCGGCTGTACAGGGACACCAAGCGGAAGCAGGCTGCTTGGAGAGAGAGGGCAGAGAGTTTGGGTTACACTTCAGAGGTGCTCCTCAGCTGGTGGAAACATATGCACACCTGGTACGGGAAGCTGCACCTCAAGAAATCTGGCCAGGCCACTATGAAGCTGACAGAGAGATCTACGTCATGGCCAGGTGCAGATTCCTGGAGGGTGAGATCCGTCACGGAGGAGCACCAGCAGCCCCTCTCACTACCCTCTCTCTCAGGCAGCCTGCTGCCACCCAGTCCTCTTCCGGCCAAGAGTCAGTCCGTCGCCAGGCAGGTTTCTGTGGAGCGTGCCACAGCGGAGAACACACGGACAGGTGTGGTAAGCGTGGTGGAGTGCGTAGAGGACTCCCTGGTGTGGTGGGAGAAAGGAGACATTGAGTCCACCACACTCCTAGCCGCATCCACCCCCCCCAGCTCCGCCTCTGCAGAAAGGCAGAGAGCTGGACAGCTGGAGGGGCAGAGCCACAATGTCCTGCTGGAGATCAGGGACACCATCCGCACCAGCATAGATCTCCTCTCTCAGCTGGTCCACACCGACTCCTCATCCTCCAACCGCAAGCCCTTCCTCACCGATGTCAACCAGACCCTCAAGGAAAAGGCGGATCCACAGTACCAGGTGGTGAAGGACCGGATCACCAAGCTGCTTCACAACCCTCCAGACCCAGAGGAACTTGCTCCCACCCAGTCCAGGCCTGCTCCTCCACCCCAGGTGATGTCACTCCCATTCCAAGGCTTTCCACAGCCCCTCACCTACCAGGGCTACGGCTACCAGGAGGTTCAGCAGCACAGGCAGCAGCCCTTCCCAGTCCAGGCACAGAGTCATCGGGCGACACAGTTGCCACCTGTTTCACTGATGCCACCGATGCCACCCACGCCAATGATGCCACCAACGACAGCGATGCCACCCATGCCGATGATGCCACCGACGACAGCGATGCCACCCACGCCAGTCCTCACCCAGCTGCAGAGCAGACAGCCCCACTACACTATTCCTTCCTCCACCCCACAGCCAAGCCCGGCCTCAGTACATCTGTCATCAGTACTGGGACTGACACCCCATGGCATGGAGGAAGGACCTCTCAGCATCATGGGGCTGAGCCAGCTGTCTGAGACCTTTCTAAACACACCGTCCCCTGTTGTCCTCTCGAGGCCAGGCACTCCAGCACCACCCACCACCACAGCACCTGGACCCTTCACCCCTGAGACTGGGCACACCTCCGAGTGACCAAGAAGAGTGCAAGAGACCAGGTAGCTGGCTACCTGTGGACTTTATTTGGACAGTTGACTTGGGTCATTTTTTTTTTACAGCTTGTTGTTCAATAAAGTTTATGTTTGATTCACACACTTGCTTCATTTCTTTTTCTTAATAAAGTCTTGGTGGAAACTTTTAGAATTGGCTTAAGCCTTTCCATGCTTGTGGGATGGGTTAAGAAAGCAGTGGGGTGGGCAGGGATACCTGTGGAATGAGCAGGGATACCTTTGGGATGGCTAATAGCTGTGGGATAGAGAAACCTCCAGTGCAAGCATAGTGGGACTGTATGGTCCACCCTCCCAGGTGCCACACCTATGGCCCTTTATTATCAATAATAATGTAATCAATCATCCACACATGTCAACATAAACACAACTCTTTATTAAATGCCCTGTTTATTGTAGGCCCACCCAACATACATGGCCCAATCTCATCCGTGTGATGAGACAGGCTGAAGGAAGCATCCATTAAGCATCTACCATCCTGTCTTGCCACTCCACCACTCCAGCTGGGGAGTTGCACCAGTGTTTCAGGAGGTTGCGCTGCTTCTTCCCTTCTTGTGAGGCTCTGTTGTGGCCTTGCACATCCTGAGTGTCGATCAGGTTTCGCCCTTGCCTCCATTCACCAGGCTCCATGTCCCCATTGCCTTGTTGACGGTCCACGAACCTGTTTCTGCAAAACTGGGTAGCGGGTGCGCATGAGATTGTGCAGGATGCAGCAAGCTTCCACGATCCTCCTCACGGTCTCTGGGCGATGCTGCATGGTGGTGAGAAGTACCTGGAACCTGTTGGCCAGGATGCCAAAGGTGTTCTCCACCACCCGCCTTGCCCTGGACAGCCTGTAGTTGAAGATCCTCTCTTCACGGGTGAGGAGTTTGGAAGTGTATGGCTTCATTAGGTAGGTTCTGAGGTAGAAGGCGTCATCCCCCACAATGAAGTAGGGCACATCTTGCGTGTCGTTGGGCAGGGGGTCTGGATCTGGGAAGCCCACGATGAGGTTGCCTTCCAGCCCCTTCTTGAGGTGACTGGCGTTGTATTCCTGGGCATCGGAAGATGAGCCGTAGCCTGAAGCATCAATGTACATGAACTTGTAGTCAGCATCGACCATGGCGAAGAGGATGATGCTGAAGAAGCCCTTGTAGTTGAAATAAGTGGACCCCGACTTGGCTGGAGCTTTGCAGGCCACGTGCTTCCCATCTATGGCTCCAACGGTGTGTGGGAAGTTCCACCTCTGATACCACTGTTCTGCAACTTTCTTCCATCCTTCTTAAGTGGAGGGGCACTGGAGGAGCTCCTCCTTGTATTCTTCGATGATGGCCTGCACCACTTCTCTGACCACAATGCTGATGGTGTTGTATGGCACCCTCCAGCCGCACTGCATGCTTTTGTAGGTGGTCCCTGAGGCCAGGTGGTGCAGAGTGAGTGCCACCTTGAGCCCAGGTTCCAGGCTGGGCCAGAGGTTGGTGTTTGCCTTGGTCAACCTGGGTGTCAGGCGCTGCACAACTTTGTCAAACATGGCTGGAGGCATCCTCATGAAGTTCTGGAACGCCCGAGTGTCTTCGTTCCTCAGCTCCACCATCAGCTTGTTGTACAGTCCGTACTCTGCTCTTCTCCCGAACCATTTTCGGACCCAGACGCTTCTTGGCTGCCTCTTTTTCTTCCCGTAGTAGAGTTCACAGAGCCTGTAGATGGCTTCGTACTGTTGCAGAAGGATGGTGGCTGCCAAAAGGACTGTGTTACGATCCACGGTTGACATGACTGGATGCTGTGGAAGAGCAAGAGTCAGATGAAGGCTGCAGAGGTCTGCACAGGTGGGCTGCTGGTCTGAAAGTGAGATGCAGGTGAGTTGCTCCCCCTTTTTATAGGCAGTATAGGTGTCCCTTTGCATCCTCTAGGCATCCTCTAGACATCCTTAATATCCGAGATAGGTCCCCTCTGCGAACGTTTTTCCCATTTTAAACGCTTTGTTTCCGTGCTGCATCCATTCTGCATCCGTTCTGCATCTGTTCCGCATCCGTTCTGCTTCCTCCCTGCGTCCGGGCGGATGCGAGTTGCGCGGATGCGCAGCAGACACCAGGAGGATATAGCGGATGCGTATCGGATGCGTAACGGATGCATAGCAGATGCAGAACGGACGAACTGGATACATTTTCTGCGGAAAAGTTTTAGGCAGCCCAAAACTTTTGGAGCGGATGAAACGTCCATAAACGGATGCTGGACGGATAGAGAGGAAGCAAAACGGAGGCAGTGAGTACAGTACAGATACATCGCGTTAACCAACTGATGGCAAGGTTTTTTGTCCATTTTACATCCTCTTTGCATCCATTGGTTCAGTGTGACATGGGCTTAAAGAAGGGCTCAAAAGCAAATGCATTCATAATTTGGAAAGTCCATTCCAGATTCCTTGTCACTGCTGAAAACATGCAGTTCTATCATATCCTCCACCCTTTCAAGTATTATGATACCACTTTTGAATCATACTCTGTTTCTTTAGTACAGGTATGTCAAACTTGATTTCATTGAGGGCTGCATCAGGGTTCTGTTTGACTTGGGGTGGGCATGGCCAGGGTGGGTGTGGTCAGCATATCACTCATCATAGCACTTGTGGTGGCCCGAGTGCTCTGCCAGTAAAAACAGGCTCCCAAGCTCCATTTTGAGCTGTATGACATCCTACAGCCCTCTGCCAGTGAAAACAGGCCCAAGCTCCATTTTTGGCGCCCCACTAGGGGCAGGAAGGGGTTCCGGGGGAGAATTGCGAAGCTGATGCATAGTGGAAGGGGCGTATGCATAGCGGATGAAGTGGATGCATCACGGATGCCTATAGAAAACAAAGGGGATGCCGCGCGGATGTATATCGGATGCAAAGCGTTCACTGCGCATGTGGGGAGTATGAATTGCGTCAGCTCTGTGGATATAAAAGGATGCAGCACGCATGCAGTCAGCATACAGGGGAAAGATGTGCTGCCACATACATCTAGCAGGAACACCATGGTTCGTCAGTCAGGCAAGAAGAGGAAGTCAGTGCCTATTCATTCCAGCCCTGGCAAGAAGGACCGAACCAGCATCCCAGCCCCTGGCACTGACTCTGAACCTGCTGCTGCTGGTGCTGCTGCTATGATGGACCAGCCCCAAGGCCCTCAAAGCCCTGCTGCTGAAGGCCCTGTTGCTCAAGCCCCTGAAGGCCCTGCTGAATCCCCTGCCAGAGGGAGGAAGAGGCAAGGGAAGGAGAAGGGAGAGAGGAAACAGTACACCGTTTCCGAGGACCATGAGGATGAGGTGCTGGAATGGCTGAGGGAGAACGAGTACCTCTGGAGAAAGGGCCACAGACTCTATCGCGACACCAAGAAGAAGCAGGCAGCTTGGAGAGACAAGGCAGAGAGCCTGGGGTAAACTGCAGAAGGACTCCATGGATGGTGGAAGCACATACACACCTGGTATGGCAAGCTACACCTCAAGAAGTCCGGGCAGGCCGCTGTCAAGCTCACTGACCGGGAGATGTACGTCATGGTCAAGTGCAGTTTCCTGGAGGGTGAGATCCGCCACCGAGGAGCAGCCCCTCTGAGACCCCTCTCCCTCAGACAGCCCACAGACAGTCAGTCCTCTTCCAGCCAGGAGTCAGCTACCCTGTCCAGGCAGGTGTCTTCAGAGGGCCCCACGGCAGAGAACCCCCTGACAGCTGCACTCCCCATGCTGGCAGACTTGGAGGATCCCGTGGGGGATGATGCCCTGCTGTCACAAATGTAGGAAGAAGCAGCAGCCACCAGAGGCCAACCCACCCCCACCCCCAGCTCCAGAGGATGTAGGCAGACAGGCAGACTGGAGGGCCAGAACCACAGTGTGCTGTTGGAGATCAGGGACACAATGAAGACCAGCACAGAACTTCTCTCTCAGCTGGTACACTTGAACAGAGCATCCTCGGGCCGGAACACCTTCATCACCTACGTGAGCCAGACCCGGAGGGACCTGCCCTTAGCCCAGTACCAGGTGATGAAGCAGAAGATCATAGCACTTCTGCACAACCCTCAAGGCCCAGCTGAAGCTGCTCCTACCTCGTCCAGGTCTGCTCCTCCACCCCAGGTGATGTCACAGCCCTTCCACGGCTTTCAACAGCCCCTCATCTACAAAGGCTACGAGTACCAGGACTTCCCACAGCAGAGGCAGCCCTTCCCAGTCCAGGCCCAGGTTCATCGCACGACAGAGACGCCACTCCTTACCCAGCTGCAGACCAGACAGCCCCACTACACTCCTCCTTCCTCCACCCCACAGCCAAGCCCGTCAACAGACAATCTGTCATTAGTATTGGGCCTGACATCTCAAGTCCTTGATGAGGGGCCTCTCAACCTCACGGGACTGAGTCAGCTCTCAGACAGCTTCCTGAACACACCCCAAGCACCCCAATGGTGCCTCAGACCAGCACTCCACAGCCACCTCCAAAGTCCAAGCCACAGCCACAGCCACCTCCAAGCCACAGCCACCTCCAAAGTCTCTGCCCGCTTAACAGCTGAGACCATGGACATGACTCAGAGTGACTGAGAATAGTGTCAGAGACTGAGTTGTTTACTTGTTAAGTTTATCTTTGCTTAAGACCCTACACTTGGTTCATTTTGCTTTTTCAATAAAGTCATAAAGTTTACCTAAGAAAGTCTTTGCTTAAGGCACTTGATTCATTTTTTTACTTAATAAAGTGTTGGTGAAAACTTTTGAAAAAATGGTTAAGCCTTTGCATGCTTGTGGGATAGATAAGGATAGTTGTGGGATAGATAAACCTCCAGTGCAAGCATAGTGGGACTGTATGGTCCCCCATCCCAGCTGCCACACATAACAATTTAATCATTGATGAACACATTTTAAAATAAACAAAGCTCTTTATTAATGCCCTATTCATTGTAAGACCACTCAACATACATGGCACAATCTCATCATTGTTATGAGACAGGCTCAAGGAAGCATCCATTAATCATCTATCATCCTGTCTTGCCACTCCACTGCTCCAGCTGGGGAGTTGCACCAGTGTCTCAGTAGGTTGCGCTGCTTCTTCCCTTCACGTGAAGCTCGGTTGGAGCCTTGTACATCCACAGTGTCTATCAGGTTTAGTCCTTGCCTCCATTCACCAGGCTCCATGTCCCCATTCCCTTGTTGACGGTCCACAAGCCTGTTCTGCAACACTGGGTCGCGTGTGCGAATGAGATTGTGCAGGATGCAGCAAGCTTCCACGATGCTCCTCACAGTCTGTGGGTGATGCTGCATTGTGGTGAGAAGTACCTGGAACCTGTTGTCCAGGATACCAAAGGCGTTCTCCACCACCCATCTTGCCCTGGACAACCTTTAGTTGAAGATCCTCTCTTCATGGGTGAGGAGTCTAGAAGTGTAGGGCTTCATGAGGTAGGTTCTGAGGGAGAAGGTGTCATCCCCCACGATGAAGTAGGGCACATCTTGCGTGTCGTTGGGCAGGGGGTCTGGATCTGGAAAACCCATGATGAGGTTGCGTTCCAGCCCATCCTTGAGGTCACTAGCATTGTATACCTGGCCATCTGAAGCTGACCCGTTGCCTGAAGCATCGATGTAGATAAACTTGTAGTCAGCATCAACCATGGCAAAGAGGATGATACTGAAGAAGCCCTTGTAGTTGTAATAAGTGGACCCTGAGTTGGCTGGAGCTTTGCAGGCCACGTGCTTCCCATCTATGGCTCCAACGGTGTGGGGAAAGTTCTACCTCTGATACCACTCTTCTGCAAGTTTTCTCCAGCCTTCTTCAGTGGTGGGGCACTTGAGGAGCTCCTCCAGGTATTCTTCAATGATGGCCTGTATCACTTCTCTGACCACTTTGCTGATGCTGTTGTGTGGCACCCTCCATGCATACTGCATGTTTCTGTCTGTGGTTCCAGAGGCCAGGTGCCACAGAGTCAGTGCCACCTTCAGTCCGGGGTCCAGGTTGAGATGGAGGTTGGTGCTAGGCTTGGTCAACCTGGGTCTCAGACGCTCTACAATTTCGTCAAACATGGCTGGTGGCATCCTCATGAAGTGATGGAATGCACAAGGGTCTTCATTCCTCAGCTCCACCATCAACTGGTCATTACGTCCAAACTCCATTCTTCTCATGATGCATCCTCGGACCCACACAGCTCTTGGACGTCTCCTTCTTCTCCTTCTGTATAAAAGGTGAAACAGTCTGAACAGGTTTTGGTTCTGGTGATGAATCAGCGCAGCTATCATATGGACTGTGTCATGATCCATGGTGGAGAACAATTGATGATGTTGAAGACCAAGACCAAGAGTGAAGAGATCTGTACACCACGGCTGCTGGACTCATACTGAGATCCAGATGATTTTCTCCCCCTTTTTATAGGAAATATCGGTTGTCCGCTAGGTGTCCTTCTACATACTCTAGACATACTGCAGACATCCTAAATATACGGGATACATCCCAGATACATACCAGGTGTGCATGTTTTGTCCGTTTTAATCCTTTATATACGAGATGCATACGCTTACATCCTTTCTATTTCCGTGCTACTAACGCTGTGTAGACGTTCCGTGCACCTTTCGTTTCCCCCCTCTTTCCGTTTTCAGCTGCAGCGGATGTGAGTTGAGGGGATGGCCAGAGGATGGAGAGGGGATACAGCAGACGTTTAACGGATGACAACGGACATATAACGTTTGTTGCCCGTATATGTCGTGGATGTACATCGTACGCGGCGGAAAGTTCATCCATTCACAAAGTTTTGTGCAGCTCAAAACTTCTTGCATGGGTGAAATCGCAGTGGACGGATGCTCGCGGGATAGAGCGTTTTGAAAAACGTATGCAGTGAGTACACAACGGATGCATAGAGTTTTCTCATGGTTGGCAAGCTTTTTTTAACGTTTTACATCCTCTTTGCATCCGTAAGTGCAGTGGGACTGGGGCTTTAGTGTTTATGGCATAGGGGAGGCAAAGTACCTCTTTGTATTCCTCAAATACATTGTATTTGAGGAATATAACCCACTTATGGAAATGTATAAATGTATAAATTTCCTAAGTGCCCAAGTTAACACAAATTCCCCACTCCCCCACCAAGACTTGTACTATTGTAAACATGAGTTGATGTGGAGGTACCCAATGGATTTTAATTAACTGAGAAATTCTAACACTTCATTTGCTACTAGTATCTTCTACAATTTTTCTGTCTGCACAGTGCATAATACAATTAATTCAATAAGTTCAAACTAAATTTACCTCTTCACAAAACCTTTGGATTACTTCATTTGGAAGAGTGGCAGCTATCAAAATGTCACTTCTCCCACAATTTGTTCCTGTTTCAGATGTTGCCTCTTCCCCTAAGAGATGTCATCTTTAAGAAATGTCAAAAGCTGTTATATGGCTTTTTAATGTGGGTTTAAAAAAAAACCTGAAACATTCTAAAGCTAGCTAGGACATCTGGTTGTCTAAGAACATACATAAACTTGTATTGCTTTACTCAAAAAGCATGTTCATATAATTCATGAGGTCAAATGTAGATATGGTTTTTCTTAAATAAAATCTGGAATGATTGATTTTATGCCATTTTAAAAAGGCATAATTCAAAGTATAAAAACCCTATTTCAGATCCTGCAGTACTACAGCTTACTGAATTCAAGCCTTTCCTATTCCTTAAATGTTGAACTGAATTGTCACAAAATGGATTTTCTTGGTTAAAAATATTGTTCAAACAAGAATTCTTTGGGAGCAAGGCAGTTGAAAACAAGAGGAAAATATTAATCTTTATCCTAAGAGAAATATATTAAATATATGCATACATTCCTAAATTAAACATTCAGGAAGGAAACAAATATGTAATGGTACCTCTTCAAAAGCAAAAGTTTAGAAGGAAGAACAGATTACATAATTCAATAGGAAATTATTTTTAAATATGAAAAAACCCAATAATAAATTTTAGAAACAATAAATGGGATCCATTTAAAAAGCTAAAAACAGTACTCTAATAATATTCATTTTAAGTTAAAAAATTGCAATCTTGATGAAAGGAGCAAAGGGGAAGGGGAAAAAGAAAGGGAAGGATGAAAACCAATCAGAACACATATTAATTAATCCAAAAAACTGCCAGCGTGACTCATTAATTAAGAGTTTTCCATTTAGTAGAGTGAACATAGAATCAAATGATAAATGTATGGTCTGAATATTTACTTCATTTATCCAAGTTTAAACTCTGGTTAATTTAAACTAGAAACAATGTCAAAACATAATTAAGATTAAGCACAGTTTTCTCAAGATGCAGATTCATAACCCATGGTTAGGGTTAAGATTTCTGAACTGCAAGCAAAAGCTTTTGAAATATACCTCAGAGCCAAACCACAATTTATACTTATGTCAAATTGTGGTTTAATATTATGTCTCAATGAATTCATGATTGTGGAAGAACAGTATGAATGTAATAATTTATTCTGTATCTTATTTGTGAGGAAGTCAGTTTACAAAAACAAACTTATGATAGCTTTTATGTCACCTTTTATTGGTTATTTTAATCTGACAAAGGGAAAAAAATAGATTGATAGTTATAAAAGCCATTTTTAGCACAAATCTCAAACTCTAAATTAAAAACCATAGCTGAAACAATTTGAGCCAGCTTGTATATTATTTCAATCACTCAAAAATACGCTAGACTTTAACTACCGCAACTCTAACTGTGCAAAGCATTTTAAAGGGGCACTTTGCAAATCATGTTAAGGCCCTGTCACACTGGCCAACGGATGCAAAACGTTTGTAAAAAGGACACAGCGGACGAGAAAAATGTTCCATCCGTTGTTATCTGCTCTCAAAAGTGCCCCAAATTTGCATAACCAGAGTGGACAACACGAAAAGGAACGGATGGGGGGAGGACGTAGGGCGGATGGAAAGCAGATGCTCCACGGAAGCCTAGCGGATGGAAGCAGATGGGAGCGGATGGCACATCCGCAAGGCTTCCGGGGGAGTGCAGCAAAGTGGACGCGGAATGGAAAGAGCGGATGCAGAGCGGACGCCGAGCGGATGAAGCGGATGCAGAGCGGAAGCCTAGCGGATGCCTAGCGGATGCCTAGCGGATGCCTAGCATTCACTGCGCATGCGGGGAGGATGCATTGCATCAGCCCCGCGGATATAAAGGGAAGCAGCTCCCAAGCAGGTCACTATTCAGACTTCCAGACACAGCTCTCCAGCCAGCCAGATTACCATTCAGAGGACCTGCAGAAGACCTGCTTCCAGACACAGCTCTCCAGCCAGCCAGCCAGCAACCCAACAACCATGGGGAAGAAACGGAAGTCTCTGCCATCTGCTGCCAGCCCTGGCAAGAGGGACAGGGCCACCCTCCCACCCCCTGGCCCTGACTCTGCTTCTGCTGGGGCTTCTGCTGCCTGGGCTCGATCTTCTGGTGCTGGTGCTTCTGCTGATGCTGCTTCTGGAGGTGGTGCTTCTGCTGATGCTGCTTCTGGAGGTGGTGCTTCTGCTGGTGCTTACTCTGCTGATGCTGCTTCTGGTGGTGGTGCTTCTGCTGATGCTGCTTCTGGTGCTGGTGCTTCTGCTGGTGCTTACTCTGCTGGCACTGCTCCTGGTACTGGTGCTTCTGCTGGTGCTTACTCTGCTGGCACTGCTCCTGGTGCTGGTGCTTCTGCTGGTGCTTACTCTGCTGGCGCTGCTCCTGGCCCTGCTGGTCCTGCTCCTGCTCCTGGTACCCTGCTGGTGCTCCTGCTCCTGCTGGTGCTGCTGGTGCTGCTGGTGCTCCTGCTCCTGGTGCTGCTGGTGCTGCTGGTCCTGCTTTTGCTGCTACTGTTGTTGCTGCTGCTGCTGCTGCTGGTGTGGAGGAGCAGCCCCTAGAACCTCGAAGCCCCTCTGATGAGGGCCCATATGGCCCTGCCAAAGGGAGGAAGAGGCAGACGCGTGAACGGGAGAGGAGGCAATACAACATAGAAGAGGAACATGAGGAGGAGGTGCTGGAGTGACTGAGGGAGAACGAGTATCTATGGCGGAAGGGACACAGGCTCTATCGTGACACCAAAAGGAAGCAGGCTGCTTGGAGAGAGAAGGCAGAGAGCCTGGGCTACACTTTGGAGGTGCTCCTCGGCTGGTGGAAGCACATGCACACCTGGTACGGGAAGCTGCACCTCAAGAAAACTGGCCAGGCCACAGTCAAGCTGACGGACAGAGAGACCTACGTGATGGCCAAGTGCAGCTTCTTGGAGGGTGAGATCCGCCACCGAGGAGCAGCCCCTCTCACAACCCTCTCTCTCTCTCAGGCAGCCTGCTGAGAGCCAGTCCTCTTCTGGCAAAGAGTCAGCTCCTCTGTCCAGGCAGGTATCTGTGGAGCGTGCCACGACAGAGACCCCCGACAGCTGTACTACCCATGGCAGAGCGCATGGAGGACCCCCTGACGCAGTGGGAGAAAGGAGACGGCACTTCCACCACAGCCCAACCCGCATCCACCCCCAGCTCCACCTCCACCTCCACAGAAAGGCAGAGAGGCAAACCGGAGGGGCAGAGCCACACTGTCCTGCTGGAGATAAGAGACAGGAGCAGCGTAGATCTCCTCTCTCAGCTGGTACACACCCATCCTCCAACCGCAAGCCCTTCCTCACCTATGTCAACCAGACCCTCATGAACATGTCGGAATCCCAGTACCAGGTGGTGAAGGACAGGATCACCGATCTTCTTCACAACCCTCCAGACCAAGATGGACCTGCTCCCATCCAGTCCAGGCCTGCTCCTCCACCCCTAGTGATGTCACTGCCCTTCCAAGGCTTTCCACAGGCCCTACCCTACCAAGGCTACGGCTACCAGGAGGTCCAGCAGCACAGGCAGCCCTTCCCAGTCCAGGCACAGGTACATCAGATGCCACCAGTGCCACTGATGCCACCGATGCCACCCACGCCACTGATGCCACCCACACCACCGATGCTACTGACGCCAGTCCTCACCCAGCTGCAGACCAGACAGCCCCATTACACTGCTCCTTCCTCCACCCCACAACCAAGCCCGGCCTCAGTACATCTGACATCGGTATTGGGGCTGACACCCCATGTCATGGAGGAAGGGGCTCTCAACATCACGGGGCTGAGCCAGCTGTCCGAGAGCTTCCTCAACACACCGTCCCCTGTTGTCCTCTCGGGGCCAGGCACCCCAGTGGTGCTTCAGACCAGCACTCCAGCAGCAGCCACCTCCACAGCACCTGGACCCTTCACCCCTGAGACCATGGGCATGCCTCAGAGTGACTGAGAAGAGTGCCAGAGACTGGGTTGCTACCTGTTGACTTTATTTTTGCTTTGGACACTTGACTTGGGTCATTTTTCTTTTACAGCTTGTTATTAATAAAGATTATCTTTGCTTCACGCACTTGCTTCATTTATTTTATTAAATAAAGTCTTGGTGGAAACTTTAGAAATGGTTTAAGCCTTTGCATGCTTGTGGGATGGGTTGAGATAGCAGTGGGATGGGCAGGGATACCTTTGGGATGGGTAATAGCTGTGGGATGGACAGAGATACCTTTGGGATGGGTAATAGCTGTGGGATGGGCAGGGATACCTTTGGGATGGGTAATAGCTGTGGGATAGATAAACCTCCAGTGCAAGCATAGTGGGACTGTATGGTCCACCCTCCCAGGTGCCACACCTATGGCCCTTTATTATCAATAACAATTTAATCATCGATTCACACATTTCAACATAAACAAAACTCTTTATTAATGCCCTATTGATTGTAAGGCCACTCAACATACATGGCCCAATCTCATCAGTGTAATGAGACAGGCTGAAGGAAGCATCCATTAATCATCTATCATCCTGTCTTGCCACTCCACTGCTCCAGCTGGGGAGTTGCACCAGTGTCTCAGGAAGTTGCGCTGCTTCTTCCCTTCATGTGAAGCTCTGTTGGGGCCTTGCACATCCTTAGTGTCTATCAGGTTTCGCCCTTGCCTCCACTCCCCAGGATCCATGTCCCCATTGCCTTGTTGGAGGTCCACGAGCCTGTTCTGCAACACTGGGTAGCGGGTGCGCATGAGATTGTGCAGGATGCAGCAAGCTTTCATGATCCTCCTCACGGTCTCTGGGCGATGCTGCATGGTGGTGAGAAGTACCTGGAACCTGTTGGCCAGGATGCGAAAGGCGTTGTCCACCACCCGCCTTGCCCTGGACAGCCTGTAGTTGAAGATCCTCTCTTCATGGGTGAGGAGTCTAGAAGTGTAGGGCTTCATGAGGTAGGTTCTGAGGGAGAAGGCGTCATCCCCCACGATGAAGTAGGGCACATCTTGCGTGTCGTTGGGCAGGGGGTCTGGATCTGGGAAGCCCATGATGAGGTTGCGTTCCAGCCCCTCCTTGAGGTCACTGGCGTTGTATACCTGGGCATCTGAAGCTGAGCTGTTGCCTGAAGCATCAATGTACATGAACTTTGTAGTCAGCATCGTCCATGGCGAAGAGGATGATGCTGAAGAAGCCCTTGTAGTTGAAATAAGTGGACCCTGACTTGGCTGGAGCTTTGCAGGCCACATGCTTCCCATCTATGGCTCCAACGGTATGGGGGAAGTTCCACCTCTGATACCACTGCTCTGCAACTTTCTTCCAGCCTTCTTCAGTGGAGGGGCACTGGAGGAGCTCCTCCAGGTATTCTTCGATGATGGCCTGCACCACTTCTCTGACCACAATGCTGATGGTGTTGTGTGGCACCCTCCAGCCGTACTGCATGCTCCTGTAGGTGGTCCCTGAGGCCAGGTGGTACAGAGTCAGTGCCACCTTGAGCCCAGGTTCCAGGCTGGGCCAGAAGTTGGTGCTCTGCTTGGTCAACCTGGGTCTCAGCCGCTACACAACTTCATCAAACATGGCTGGAGGCATCCTCATGAATTTCTGGAATACACGAGGGTCTTTGTTCCTCAGCTCCACCTTGTTGTACAGTCTGTACTCTGCTCTTCTGGCGAACCATCTTCGGACCCAGACACTTCTTGGACGCCTCCTTTTCTTCCCGTAGAACAGTTGAAAGAGCCTGTAGATGGCTTCGCACTGTTGCAGAACGATGGTGCCTACCAAAAGGACTGTGTTACGATTCATGGTGGAGATGACTGGATGCTGTGAAAGAGCAAGAGTCAGATGAAGGCTGCAGAGGTCTGCACAGCAGGGCTGCTGGACTGAAAGTGAGATCCAGGTGAGTTGCTCCCCCTTTTTATAGGCAATATAGGTTTTCCATATGTGTCCTTTTGCATCCTCTAGGCATCCTCTAGACATCCTTAATATCCGAGATAGGTCCCCTCTGCGAACGTTTTTTCCATTTTAAATGCTTTCTTTGCGAGCTGCATCCGCTTTCATCCTTTCTCCGTCCGTGCTACTAACGCTGCACATCCATTCCGCGTCCGTTTTGCTTCCTTCCTGTGTCCGTTTTCCGCTGGAGCGGATGTGAGTTGCGTGGATGCGCAGCGGGTGCCTAGCGGATATAGCGGACGTGTAATGGATGACAACGGATGTAGAACAGATGTTCCCCGTATACGTTGCGGATGCAGAACGGACGCGTTGGATACATTTTCCGCTCAAAAAATTTTGAGCAGCTCAAAACTTTTTGAGCGGATGGAACCTCAGTCGACGTATGCTGGACGGATCGAGAGGATGAAAAACGGACGCAATGAGTACAGAACGGATGAATCGCGTTAACCAATGGATGGCAAGTGTTTCTCTCCGTTTTACATCCTCTTTCCATCCATTGGTGCAGTGTGACATGGGCTTTAGCACAACTGAGATGTGTTAACAGCCCCATCCTTTGGAAAACTCATGTGGCTACTTTAAAGTCTGTTCTTGATTGTCAGTGCACTGTATATGTACATATGTGCATAGGTATACCTGCACTGATTTGCTTCTGGTGGGATTGGCAGCAAACATGCAGACAAATATTGACAAACTTCAAAGCAGCATGAGTATAGCAAAGGATGTGGCTGCTTTAATGATTCAAGAATGGGACCTGTGTTTATCCTTCAAATGCTTTAGAACAAATACAAATCGCCAAGTCACATATCACCCGAAGTCTAAGATACAAAGTTTGTTCTTGTTTTTATTAAGCTCAGTACGAAGCCAGTATCTCTTTTGCATCTCTCAAAAAGACACAGAATTTTTTTCAGGTGACTGATGCCTTTTTGAAAAAGGAGAAACTAGTCATAAAAGATTTCTGCCAACTTCATCTAGATATAGGACTATAATGGATTCAAAAAAGAGAAATGGATACAATTTGCTTTGTAGAGCTTTACATGCACATTTCCAGCATAATGTTTCTTGGATACAAGCAGTGCAGTGGGATAGAAGTTTGGAAAGATAGATAAATATCAAAGAAAAAAATTCACATGATTTAAGGTGGGATATTTTAGGAAGTTCTGGAGATTGCAGATTTTGGTGTCTATGGCAAGTCCACTTTTGTTAAACATCATGATTTATAACAATGCTATGTATAGGTAGTCATTGCTTAAAGATCAGTCCCAATCGGGACCATTTGCTCTCCCACCACCACAAAGGCTACCCAAAGGGTATTTACAACTTGGCTTCAGCATTCCAACAGCAGCAGTCCCCCCTCCCTCCCAAATGTAGTGTCTTGCAATCACACAACCATAATTTTTGGCAGGTTTTGCTCGTTTCTTGCAATCACTTCTAGTTTCTGGCAAAAAAAAAAACCTTACCACTGAAGAAAACAGGTTTATATCACTATGTTTGCTTAATGACTGTTGTATTAGCTTAATGACCACCACAAAAAGTCATATAATCAGGCATAGTCATGTGATGATTTACTTACAATGTAAACTGATGTCCATCTATTCTTAATGAGCCCATTTGATTGCAAAAACTCTATTAAATATCTAAAATTATCACAAACAACCCATTGGAACAATAAAAACTGCAACTTTAAAAAGATTAATACAAATCTGCAGTTGCACTGGAGAGATTGTTGAGCTCAGAATGCTGCTGATCAGGGAAATGGAGAAAAATATAGGCTTTCTATGGCTGGTGTTGGAAAAGAGGTCCAAAATAATTCAGTCCAGTCATTCTTTGAATGCTTTTCTTACATATCTATATTAATA
Organism: Laticauda colubrina; assembly: GCA_015471245.1. Classification (NCBI taxonomy): domain Eukaryota; kingdom Metazoa; phylum Chordata; class Lepidosauria; order Squamata; family Elapidae; genus Laticauda; species Laticauda colubrina. Next base: position 8,580,476 of record BLBF01000052.1, on the reverse strand, counting down.
GATAACTCCTACTGAATCCGAAACTAAAGTCATTTTTTCTCTTGGAATGCTGTTCTATAGTTAGAGGGCTACTAGTATATTACTATATACAGTATACCAAGTGGCCTGGCATTTCATGTGGAAGAACTAAGGAAAAAAAATCCGCACTGGAACACTCCAAAACCACTCCTGATGGGAACTTGCACAATGAGATGAGCCAATAGATCAATAGCCTTACACAGCACAAAGCAATTTCCTATGTCATTATTATATTACTTTTTTCCCTATTTTGTTGTAAAAGTGCTTTTTTTCTATTTTCTTCAGGCCTATTTTCATGCATTTAAAAGATTCTTACAGAATCTCTTGTAAGTAACTCCAAAGATGAGAGTTTAAAAAAATGCATATTGTGCAATTTACAATGCATCCAATATTTTCCATGAAAATTCAGTAAAACAGCAGGTGCCACTAATTAAAACTTGTGTTTATGCTGAGTTTGAAATAAACTTCAAAAAATATTTTTTTCTCTGCCGCTCCCAATCAGCAAGTAATGGTTATGATGTATTAATCAGGAGCAAAAGATTATATATGTACAACAGAAAAAGAAGATATTTTCTGAAAGCAGAGGCAAATGTTCCTTCTTATCTAGGAATTTGGTTCAGTAGTTTTCAGAGTGTTTTCTAAAGGAAAAAAAAAAAGGATAGCTTTCAGGCATGTATCCTACTTCTAAACTCTAGACCTTTTGTCCTGTTCTCATAAAAATGACATTTAAGAGTTGTGTGATACAAAGGTTTCTCTCAGTGCATGTAGGTGAACAGAGTTTTCATTATCCAAGAAGAAGAAAACAGACTGGCCCTAAGCTTTAAAAGCAAAAGTGTTATTCAGAGGTATGAACTGAAATGATGTAGCACTCTTGCAATGCAACCCTATATGTTAATTAAAGAGTATTTCCATGCAGAGGATTACAGCTAAAGTGATAAACCTTGATCCCTGCTTACAGACTGCTCTTGCATACCCAAGTCTATTCCTATCCTTGCATTGAACTGCATTCCAGACTTCTATTTTCAGCCATTCCCTACTGTCAAATCTCCTCGGAGAAAGACTGAAACTGCCTGGCATTAAGCTACCAAATAATATAAAGATAGTCCTCAAGTTACAAATGTAATGGAGCCTGCCTACTACATTCTTAACTCAAGGATTCATAGGAGTGAATCACATAACTTGACTATGATCACTCCTTTTGCCCACGTATTCACTAATTGAATGCACGGGTTGTTAAGTGTACATGAGATATCTCAGGGTGGGGAAGGTCATGGGGGTGAGGCTCGTGATGAAACAGGCCATCTGCTTAAGACTATCTGAGGTGTCCCCTCATGCACCCCACAATTGCTTCCTCCTCTGTGGTGATTAGGCAGAGCAAATGTTGCAGTGCCTCTGTGGTCATTTGTAAGGGTGAACGACTGCCGTGATGCTGCAACATTCATAACCTTGGGACTGTGCTATAAGTATTTGGGAGGGGTTATAGCGCAACTTCGAAAGTCGCTATGTGAACTGTCGTAACTCGATGATTACCTGTAGTCTTGGCATGACTCCCTCCCCATTCTCAACCATTTATATGACCCAAAGGCCAGAGGCTGGGGAAAGAAGGAAGAAATTTAACTTTGTAGAAGATCATGATGTAGTCCCTGTAAACTGGAGAGATCACTTGATGAGATTCCATGACAGGTTAAGGAAGGGAAAGTTAATTCAAATACAGCCAGTTTTCAAATACAGCCTCTTAACATCTGTCTAAATACAAACAGGCTCTTCAACCCAAAAATATTTTAAAATCTCTACTTTATGCTCCTTGCAAAATGGGCAGGGGAAGGAAGGGTGAATGCAGGCAATTAATTTACTGAGACAAAATATTCACATGAATCTCAGAGCTTCAGAAACACATTTTAAGATGCTTAAATAATTAAATACTTTAGGGATATATTAGTCATGGATGCCTCATTTTCTTTTTTAAAGCACTGGTTTGCTAAAATTGGAATAAATCATTCTGTACGTTTTATGTACAGTTTCATTTTAGATATATATTTTAGTTTACAGCACTGAAAAAGTAGCAACAGACTGCAACACTGAGTTAAATAAACATCTGGCAAGTAGGGAAGCATTTTAAAAATTATAAATTGTATTTTCTGCCTTGAGGTTTCATGTGCCAATCTGCGAAGCATTCACAATGTAGAAAATGTTTCCATGAAATCCTTTAGTCTAATCAGATCATAAAAAGAATATTTATCAGGAAACAGTAATATTTCAATAGCCAAATTCTCAGCATTTGCTGTTCTGTTTTTATTAATACTAGTATATTAATAATAGTTTAACGAATAGAAAAAGCGCACTTAATTTATGACTAATAACACAAGAACAAATTAAAAAATAACTGAATACGCTTTTATTTTGGGGCCTGGTTAAACAAAAAGATAGGGGTTTTTTTGTTAAGTAAATTCCTTCAATGTCTAGACTTGTCCCAAAATAATATTCAGTACGGCAAATATCTTCTAGAAAAGTGTTGTACATAAAATATTCTTGCACTTGTTTCAAAATCACTCTAAAATGTATCCTTCCATGAAGTACAGTAGTACAACATTCATTTTTGATTCTGAAAAGCTCAATGACCTTTTATCTAAAAAAGATTAAAGAGTTGAAAGATTACATACAGGTGTGCTCTCTATTTATATTCATATTCTCCCTTTGTCTCCATAGTCAAGGCTGTTCCCTGAACACAGGCTGTTGAAAGCAGTGACATTAAGAAGTGCTGGCAGTCCTCACTTAATGACAGTAATTGGAACCAGAATTGTGCAATGATGCAGTCATAAATGTACCACTTAGCAATGGCAATTCCAGCAGTTCCCTTACGGCTAGTAACCACAGCTGTTAAAAAGGGCTTTATGTGACTGCTTCTTCTGATTACCTGCTGGCTTCCCTATTTTCTTGTGGGAACGAAAAGTAGGAAAAGTTACAAAACATGAGCACATAAAGGCAGAATGCTGCAATAGTTGGAAATCTGGGCCAATAGATAAGCATCCAGATCACAGCTGGAACTTTAAGGACTGGTTCTAAGTACTACTCAGTCAGCACCTTTGTAAGTTTGAAGGGTTACTGAACAAATAAGACATTAATTAAGGACCAATTGTAAATTGCAAAGCATATCTAGGCTGGACTTAACTCAATACTATTCGAGTTTAGTAGAACTGATATATACAACTCTTTCCTCAATCTTATATTCTCATATTTAATCTCAGAGCATTAATAGCAAATTTACAGCATGCTCATATATCCGGCCTAGAAAATGAAATAAATCTCTGTTGAAGCAACATGCATGCAAAAGCCCTTCCACAATTTCATATTTTAATCCCAATCCATGTTCTGTATTCTAAAAGTATCTATGCCAATAACTAAAAGAAACAAGAAAAATGAACCATGCAGAAATTCCTTTGGGGTTTTATTACTTTTTCTTATATGCTTCATTTCTGGGTGTTATCAGTCTACCAAATCTGGAGTCTTCTGTAAAATTATACATGTTGTTGTTTTTTAATGTATTTTTATTTGTACAGCGGGTGTTGTGATCAGATATAAGCATTAACATCAGCTTAATTTCAGTTCTATAAAAGATACAAGCAACAGTAAAATGAAATTATTTTGCCAGCACAAAAATTAAGAGACAACTTTCTATAGAGATCACAAGGGATGTAGCTAGTCAGCACAAGTAGCACAAACACTTGAGATAATTAAAAACTGTTCTCTATAGCAATTAAAAATGTTGCTATATATTCTATTTAAAGGATGTTTAATGTCTATGTTTTAGACCATTATACAGCAATTCCATCCTTTCTGGTAGAGAAAAAGATAAAGGAAATGTTAAGAAAACATAGGAAACTATGATGTCTGGATCCTGTCGCACCTTAAATTCTACAAATGAACTAGAATATTCCAAAGCCCGATTTGGAAGCAGCTTATTTGACCTGCAGAAATTTGACATTTCCCCGTTCTCTGTTCTATTCCAATGAATCTCAGTTCATGTCACATGAGCTAATGTTAAAATATATTAGAAGTAGCTAGTATTATAAAGGTCACAAAACTACATTTCCAAAATAAAAGTCAACCTATCAGTTAAAAAAATAAGGAACAGCATTAATCGTTAAGTATAAATGCAATGGAATGGCATGTTTAGGAAGACACTGTTTACTAAGCCACCTGCCAAAAAGTTAGCTGAAATGTGCTACATAGGGTATTACTAAAGGAGTTTTAAGCAGGATAATCCAGAAATCCATTTTAATTCATCTCAATAGACAAGGATAAAAATTGGAAGTGCTGAACTCCCATATATTATGCTCACATCCAGAAGTGGTATTCAGCTGGTTCAGATTGGTTCTATTGAACCGGTAATAAAGATTCTGTGCTGGTCAGAGAACTGGCAAACTGCATCACCAGCTGGCCCCGCCAACCTCACCCCACCCCACCCCGCCCCATATATCTTGCCTTCGCCATGCAACCCCATGCCTCACCCGCTTTGTTCACCAAAGATAAGCATGCCGCTCACTCACCTTCCACCTCAGGTCGGGACCCAGGGACATGCCATTCCCCCACTTTGACCTTGCCCCCTTGGTCAGGTCAGGGAACGCACCATCCCATTTTCTAGGGCCTTGCCCTGGAACCCCTGCCCGCTCACCATTCACCTTGGCTGGATCAGGGAATGCGTCATTCCCCAGCTCCAGCCTTGCCCCGGAGCCTCTGCCCATCTTAGTCAGGTCAGGGAACATGCCATTCCCCCACTCTCACCTTCTCTTGGGCCTGTGCCCACATACTACCTCCCCTTTCTAGCCTCAAACTATGCGCCCTGAGCCAAACCAATTTATTCTGCCTGTGGATTGCCATGATAGGCTGAAGGGCCACAGGGGGGCAAAGTGGGTAAGGAGGGCTGAAGCGGTTTGGGAATGGACTAGACGGTTCTTCTTACCTGTAAGAAGTCCCATCCGGAAAGTGCTGCAGCGGAGATCTTGCAGCCACTTCTTCCAAGCCTTGTTGAGCCTTGGTTGATCGTGGAGACGTTTCATGTGCTCTGTGGGTCAGTAGCTGCTTCTTTCCACTGCTGCTCTTGCTGGGAGAGCATCTTGTGCAATTTAGCAGCTGTGAGCCACTGCTTTCCTCTAAGTCCCATCCGGAAAGCGCTGTGCACAGAGAAGAAGCAGTCATGTTGAATGCTGTTTCTCTCAGCTGCAGTACTTTCCGGATGGGACTTAGAGGAAAGTGGCGGCTCACAGCTGCTAAATTGCACAAGATGCTCTCCCAGTAGTGCAGAGAGAAGCAGCCACTGCCCTGGAGAGCAAAGATGGAGGGGAGCAGGCCCCAAAAGGCCGCTCGGTCAAGTCTCACCATGTGGTGGAAGCCATGCATGCGCACATGCACAGAAGCTATGCACGCATGCACGCTCACACACATTTTTTGGTGATCCAGTTATGAAATTATTTGAAACCCACTACTGCTCACATCCTTAGGTTAAATCACTCCAAATATATCCTCAGAAACAAGATCAATCTAAAGCACACTTACAGATTCCACAATAAAAATGAAATCTAATTCAGAATGGATATGAGCAATTTTATCCACAAATATGGGATCTGTTTTAATAAGGTCAGAGTAGTTGGCAGTAGCTGGCCACTAGAACTATTCAGGCTTTCTTCTTCTCCTAGTGAGAACAAGTCTCAGATTACCTTATCTCATATAGAGTGGTTCATTACATTACATACTCTACATTAGTACTAGCAGTGATTGGTTCCTGAACCTCATCGTGCTTTAGGATAGAAACAGATTTTTCATGGAGGATGTTCAGAGCAGACTAGACTTTGTGTTGTTGTTTTTTAATATATTTCTATTTATACAACAGGTGTTGTGACCAGATATAAGCATTAACAGCAGCAGCAGAATAAGCATGGACAGGGAGGGGATGCAGTACTTTCTCTTTTTTCTAATTATCTGACCTGCCTTAGGTTCAGCTTGTCTTGGGGTTAGGTGTGCAATGGATCACTGGTCATCCAGAACATTGTCGATACTGTGTTTGTGGATGTTGCATGCAGTGGACCCAGCCCATTTCCCATTGTAATAACTCTGCTGATGATAACTACACACACATGCACACACACACACCATTATTGGACCTTTGTTTGCTGGATTGGTTGTCAACCTTCATTTTTTCTATTGTTGTCATCCTTGTGTGTCCACATTCTTTTAAATGGTTCCTCTTAGTTCAAGAGACACTGAAAGAATTCTACACATGCTACTTAGTTGTTATAACAGAATCTTGAAATCTTGTCCAAGTTTTTCTCTGTTCCATCTCATCCTAAACAAAATCAAGAAGGAGTTATTGTAAATTTCTCACACATCCATCTCTATTTGGATCGGACCATCTAATAATCTCATCTTCAAGTCCCTCCTTTAACCCTTTGTTTCTTCCTTCCTCAAAGTCAGCTCTAAATTCCTTTAGTTTGCCTTACCATTTCAAGTAAAACTATAATATATTGAATCCTTCATAAACAAATGTTTGAAGAGGATGCCTTAATTTTAGAGAAAATATATCTTATATATCTTATCTTATATATATATATCTTATATATCAATATCTTATCACTTTTCAAGAAAAGTTAGTGACTGCTCTTCACGAGGAAACATTTCTACACATTTTATAGAAGTGTCCATGACAACTGCAAACTTGAACATAGAATTTATTTATACATCATAAATGTTCCACTGTATTTTTATAAATGTTGAAAGCAAAATTCTGTTCAGTATTAAAAGCTAGGCAAGAGTCTAACAACAAAACTTACAGTATCTGTTAAAAGTAGCTTTACACTACTCAAGCAGAGACTCTAGCACATAAAACTGTTTAATGTAATGGCCATTTGTCATCATCATTGAACCCTGATTGGGTGGTAAGTTGCTAGGCAGCCTGCGGATTTCCAGTCTTCTGTCTTCAATTCACAAGGGAACCTACCTGCTATTTGCTAACTCATAGGCAAACACAGTGAGAAAGAAACATATTTGCAATTCTCAGATGTATTTCTTTGAGGAAAGACTTTTAAGAGAAACTGATTGGCAGCCTGCTGGGCATTTGCATTGCTGGCCTATTAAATATCTCTGAGAAGAGTTCCACCTTGTTCAAACAATCAAGGAACCTAAGAAACAAATTTCTATTCCCAGAGCACTGTTGCTAGTCCACTGAATTACCAATGAGGATAAACTTCAGTTTCTTTTTAGCCATTTTTTCCTGATTCTATATTTCAGTTTTCATAAAGATTTCAAAAAATGTCCTACACTTCAGAAAGCAAAACAAAAACCTGCAATCTATCAACTCTGCAGGAGAACTGAGTTCAATTTAAATGTGTTATCTATCACCACCAAACTGCAAATGTTTTAAGATGTCATGCCAAGTTTGTGAAAATATTTTTGCCTGGGTAATCTCTTCCATTTTGTTGTCTGAAGTACAATACAGAAAAGCATTTCAATGAAATATCAGATTTTTAAAATGTGGTCTACTTTAAAAATAAACATTATACTACCACAATCATTATTTTCAATATACAGTATTATCTTGTGCAGGACAAAAATAAACAGAATGTTCATCTATATTAAACAAAATCTTTATGAAGCCACTCTCAGAGTAAATTAAACATTACATTACATATATAGTATCAGTTTCAAAATATCTTTGTTTACAAATGGCAACTTTATAACAAAGGGCCAAAGAGGAAGTTTAATTAACTCCTTCTCTATCCTGTGTTCTACCAAAATCTCTTATAAGGGAATACAAATATTTGGGAACAAGTAAGATCTTTGAATGGACATATTACAAATGCAAATTAAGAACAATGGGTTGAATCACAGATATTAGACTAGTTTTTTTAATCATTATCACCGTATGATAATTTTAAGTTGTTAAATTTATTTGAATCTCTCCTCCTCAAATGGAAATATTACATTTTTAATCAATTCTAGGATAATGAAGCTAAATGATTAGCTTGATAAATCAAACCATTTGTTTCCCCATACCAAATACCATACATTAACATCAAGATTGGATTTAGCCCGTTAATATAAGCAAAGTGTGCAAAGCCCCAAAAGCACTTTAATCACCATTTTAGCACTCAGACAGTGAAACATTCGTTTCCAGCATGGGACTATCTCATTTTCTCCATTATGGTCAAGTCAGTGGCAGCTGGTGATTGGGTTAATTGCATGTTTAAGCAGAAAGGATGCTTGTGTTTAAACATACAATCTAATTATCATCCTACAAGGGATTTTTATCCAAGTGAACACTTGGGTGGGGGGTTAAGAATCCAAAAGAGGGGCCAGGGCTAAAGGAAGCAATGACTGACTTTTGTAGCCATATATCCAATCTGCTGTTAAAAATCAGACTTCGCAACATGGCCATGATATTCAGCCAATTATATCTAGTAGTATTTTATAACAGCTGTAGTATAAGTATACTGTATATTACCAATTCTGCTAGAGTTGCTGAAAAATGAACAAAACATAAAAAGATTAAAACCAATAAAGGTTTTCTCACTGAACATCAGAAAAGAAGGACAGCAATACTGAATTCTCAATGTGTTGTATCACAAAGAAACAGGAACCAAAGATTAATGGAGCCAATCCACAATTCCTGTAAAGTACAAATTTCAAATCCAGTAGTTATAAAATGTGCATAATTTAAAAGGAAACAGGGACTTCATATTTTATTATTTGGAAACCTTCATCCAATGTGGAAAAGTATAAATTAAAAGAACATGAAGGTAACAGTCACTGTGTTGATGGATGTTTATGGTTTTTAAAATAAATTATAAAATTACACAAGCGTTGTCAGAACTTCAGGAAAACGTGTCTTGATAAAATAAACCAAATTTATATTCCTCCCTTTTACCTCTGAATAAATCTTTAGTTCATTCAAATATTCAATGTCTTTTCAATTCTTCTTTGCCCCATTGCTTCGATTTCTTTGAAGCTTCAACAAATCTCTTTTGTAAATCCAATAAAAAGACATTATTCAGATCTGCCTGTTTCTTTTGTATAACCAATAAAGACCTTATCCAGTTCATTCTCTTGACCTGTCACTTGCATTTCCACTTTAAATACCATTCTCTTTTTTAATTCAATTTTTCAGATTCCACTAGTTTTGCATACAGCAAGATTTGATGCAATACCTTCATTAACAAACTTGCATTGTCTATCCATTAAAGCAGACAATAACATATACACACCTGTTGTCACCAGTTTTTTCACCAATGTTTCTATGAACCATAACCACTTTTTTGAGGGGTGGGGTAGTCATAAAATCCAAGAATATGTCATCAAAATTTAACTTCAAACCCCACCAAAGGAATAAAACGGGAATTAGACTTCTGGTTGGCTTAATATACCCCCCACAATTTTTTAAGAGTATAAAAGACTCTATCTTATCCATTCCCATTGACCTCTTTAGACTCATTTACTTGGATAATCCACCAAAATGACAAAAAAACCCAAACCAATATAATTATCTAAAGTATCTATCTGCTTGTGGTATAAACACAAAATATGTCAGCATACCCACATAATGTCTGTTATTCTGGGAAGGTTGCTTGATTTGAATGTATGCATGAATATTGATACAGTCGTAAGTATCAAATATGGAATCTTATACAATAATCACCACAGCAATAGCCATGTAAGTTAAACTCCGCCTTTTGTGCCCCCACTTTTGCCAGCGTCAATAGCACAGAGGATTATTTTGGGAAAACATGAGTTTTCTACTCGATCTGACCAATACTTGAGCAGTCTCTACCTGGGCTTTCTATTAGCTATTACCATTTTGTTTACATTCTGCTATATGATAACATTCAGTTTGTACAATGAAACAATAACTCTCAAGCTTTTTTTCCAGTGAACCGTGAAACAGGAAATTGCTTTAATAAATCATGGTTTCATATTGCAGATGGCAATTCGTATTCCTTGCTCATTAGCAAGCAGGAAATCATTTGTTAAGTCATTTGCTGCTGCATTTTTGTTTTCAGGGAGATCAGAAATATCTTACAATTATCAGGCTTCTTTTATAGCTTCTGAAGGTATAACATTTCTAATTTCTTTATTTGCAGTTTCTTCATGTTTTTTTTACATAGTGAGACATCACATGCACTAAAATGTATTATCATATTCCCATCAGGCAAAGTCCATTTTGGGCAGTCAGTAGAACTGGAGTTCAAAGCTAATTCAAAATAGGTATAAAGAACTCATCATTACCACATTCCTGGTTTAGGCATTCCATTTAATGGTATCAATGATTACACTGTACTTGTTACCTAATCTGTTATGTGATGGCTTACTTTGGTTTCATTGAAAACTTTCATCAGTATATATATGATTGTTCATGAAGGATTTCATGGGATTTGAAATCAGTCTCTATTTTCACAACCCTCACATAAAATTGCATTAATGGTAGCCTAATTCACACTGGGCACTAAGCCACAGTAAGATTTATTTAAGTTTTGGCTTTCTGTGTTGTGCCAAATACTATGGGTTTTGGTTCAGTATGTTGTATTAAACAACGAAATTATAGCATGATGTATGAAGCTGGTAAGCGTGTTGACATTTTAAAACTTATGTTCTGCTAAAACAGCTAACAGACTAAATCTCAAATACTGTGTCCACTGGCTTCATTTCTACATGAGTTATAGTCTATTTTTATAGTTTATCACTCATAAAGATTAGTGATAAATCACTATTCCATCGTAGGCTGAAATAAGTATCATATAGCAATTATAAAATGAGGTCACAGATTACTGGAGTAATTTGGAGTAAATAATTTGGCCAAGACAGGCTGAAGACTCAACATGGTGGGACAAGCCACCATACATAGTGCAAATACCAAGCACCAAAGCAATGCCAAAGAACCATTCACTGTCATTCGAGACATGATTTTATCACATCATCAGCAACAGTAGATGGTTTGGTGGGAAACAGGATACCAGATTCAATTATAGACACAAGCTAATTCTGGTTCTGCTTCCATCTTTCTCCCTTCCAATAATACCATTACATTTTGTCACATAGCACACAAAATGCATCCTCTTGCATTTGCACTAATTTTATATGAAAACTAGGAAGAAATTATGCAAATCAATTCCCCTATAAATATATTACATCTCATTGTGTTCCCACAACTTTAGTCAATCAAGCCCAAAGCTTTATCTCTGATTGTCTCACACAGTGGAGAACAGGACACCAGGTTAAAAATTGCCCAGAGTCACTTTTTGAGATAGGTGGCTATAAAAATCAAATCTTAAAATCAGAAACGATCTGGAAGGGACATTGGAGTTCTTCTGGTCAAGCAGGAGGCCATATACCATTTCAGATAGATGGCTGTCCTGTCTTTTCGTAAAAACCTCCAGTGATGAAGGAAGCAACGTGTGAAGCAAGCTGTTATATTCAGGGGTGGGATTCAAATGGTTCTGTCTGGTTCTATAGAACCCCTTGTTAACTTTCTAAGACATTTGGAGAACTGGTAGTTAGAAGCAGTCTCCGTTTGATTTTTTCCACCCTTATTACATTCTTGGCAGACAGCCTAGACTTCCTATCTCCAGAGCTTCTGAGGTTTGGCTTTCTTCAAGGGGAAGAGTTGTTTTAAATTTTTACATTGCTATTGGGAGGAAATACTTCCCTGGATAATCAGCACTTTGAAGAAATAATTGAATAATGAAGCAAAGCTTTTAGTGACATGAGACCAAGATGAGTGACATTCAGCAAGGCTTCTTGGTTAGCTAGAAAGATTGACATTCAAATGTGAGTTTACATACCCTTTCTGAGTTTTGGTCTAAAACTGGTTTTTGGTGAAGGTTAATTCCATGCTTGGTGACATTTAATCCTGTGTTTATTGGTGGGATAATTTTCCCTATTCAGCTTCAACACAATACAACAGCTACTGTTGTGATTTAATTATTTGTATTGTGTTTGAATTTTTTCCTGCCTCATGGTTTCTTTTTCTATCCGGGGAGGGGGTCTTCCTTCACTGCTTTAGTACTATCTGGCACTGTCCTTTTGGGGTATACCTCCAAGAGGCAAAATGTAAGCTTGGCACTGATGTTTTTAACTGCCTTTCTGGGGGCATGTGTCTTTTCCTGAAATCTGGATGATTTTCTTCAGATATCTTGTGAGGTGAGTGAGACCAGCTGGTATTTTTAAGTGGTGCAAATAGATCTAAGGATTGCTTTTCCCAGGTGTGCTTTTTCTGGAGAGCTTAAATGACCTCCCTGCTAAGGGGTTTCACTTTAGGAGCAAGAGTTGGCTGCTTGATAGTTATCACTACATTTTAACTATTTTCATTCCTCAAGGTGCTCTGGCACTCTGTCTGATTTATAACTCTGGCTTGTAGGTATTTTTAATCTAATGATTGGTATTTAGGGCAGCTTTTTGCAAGCAAAGAAGTTTTTTGTATTTTTGTACTTGACTTACAATAGTTCATTTAGTGACCATTCAAAGTTACAACAGAACTGAAAAAAGTGACTTCTGACAATTTTTCACACTTATTACCATTGCAGCATCCTCACTGGATTGAGAGGCCAGGAGAGGAGAAGTGCCCCTTGACATGAGTGATGTCGAGTTGGCCATGCCCACCCAGTCACATGACCACCAACCCACGCCCACCCACTAAGCCATGCCCACAGAACTGGTTGCTAAAAAAAACTGAATCCCACCCCTGCTTATATTAGTTAATTGTGCTTACTGTTAGGAAATTTCTCCTTATTTCCAGGTTGCTCCTCTTTTTGCTTAATTTCTATCCATTGTTTCTTGTCTTGGCTTCTGGTGCTTTGGAAAGTAAGCTGACCTCCTCTTCTTTGGGGCAGCTCCTCAAATACTGAAATACCACATCACCCCAGTCCTTCTTTTCTCTAGATTGGCCACACCCAATTCCTGAAATTGTTCTTCATATTTTTTTGTCTTCAGGCTCTTAATCATCTTAGTTGCCCTTATTTGCACTTTTTCCAAAATCTCAACTTATTTTTGTAAGGTGGTGAACAAAACTGGATGCAATATTCGAGGTGCGATCTTATTTGGGATATATAAAGTGGTACTAATATATCATGAATATGATTTTGATTTTATGCCTCTATTTATACAATCAAGAATTGTATTAGCTTTTTTGGCTGTTGCCACGCACTGCTGACTCAAGGTCCCTCTCACAGTTCCATTTTTGAGCCAGGTTTCACCAAACACGAATGAATGAATGAATGAATGAATGAATGAATGAATGAATGAATGAATG
>BLBF01000052.1:8536374-8567157 GCA_015471245.1 Laticauda colubrina | reverse complement strand
ATGAATGAATGAATGAATGAATGAATGAATGAATGAATGAATGAATGCATGCATGCATGCATGAATGAATCGTGGTGTTGCCTGTTACAGCAGAATCCATCCTCTTCAGGTAGGCAATCAGAGAATATAGCTATAAGAAGAATAAGGAGATTTGCTCATTTTGCTTCCTTATCTTCTTTAATATAATGGATCCTTGTCTCTCTGAAGATTATCAAACAAGGTGAGATTAAATTTTATTCATACTCTCTCTATTCTTCCCATAGTTGATTCAGAGAATAGAACAGAACAGAACAGAATAACAGAGTTGGAAGGGTCTCAGTGGTGGGATTCAATTTTTTTTACTACCGGTGTTGTGGGTGTGGCTTGGTGGGCGTGGCAAGGGAAGAATACTGTAAAATCTCCAGTCAGAGGTGGTATTTGCCGGTTCTCCGAACTACTCAAAATTTCCGCGACCGGAAATAACCTGGTCATAACCTGCTGAATACCACCTCTGAAGGATCTTTCTAGTCCAACCCCCTGCTTAAGCAGGTAACCCTATGCTATTTTAGACAAATGGTTATCCAGTCTCTTCTCTTCTTAAAAACTCCCAGTGTTGGAGCATTCACAACTTCTGGAGGCAAGTTGTTCCAATGATTAATTGTTCTAAATATCGGAGAAAATTCTCCTTAGTTCTAAATTGCTTCTCTCCTTAAGCCCCTGTCACACTGCAGCAATGGATGGAAAGAGGATGTAAAACGGAGAAAAACACTTACCATCCATTGGTTAACGCGATGCTTCCGTTCTGTACTCACTGCCTCCGTTTTGCTTCCTCTCTTTCCGTCCAGCATCCGTCTATTGACATTTCATCCGCTCAAAAGGTTTTGAGCTGCTCAAAACTTTTGAGCGGAAAATGTATCCAACGCGTCCGTTCTGCATCCGCTAGGTATACGGGGGACATCCGTTCTGCATCTGTTGTCATCCGTTACGCATCCGCTATATCTGCTAGGCATCCGCTGCGCATCCACGCAACTCGAATCCGCTCCAGCGGTAAATGGACGCAGGGAGGAAGTGGAATGGACGCGGAACGGACGTGCAGTGTTAGTAGCACGGACGGAGAAAGGATGAAAGCAGATGCAGCTCACAAAGAAAGCATTTAAAATGGAAAAAAATGTTCGTAGAGGGGACCTATCTCGGATATTAAGGATGTCTAGAGGATGCCTAGAGGATGCAAAAGGATGCTTCCATTCCGCATCCGCTTTGCATCCGCTCTGCATCCTCCCCCCGTCCGTTCCTTTCCGTGTTATCCGCTCTGTTTATGCAAATTTTTACCCCTTTTGAGAGTGGATAACAACGGATGGAACATTTTTCTCGTCCGCTGTGTCCTTTTTACAAACGTTTTGCATCCGTTGGGCACTGTGACAGGGCCTTTAATTAGCTTCTACTCATTGCTTCTTGTCCTGCCTTCAAGTGTTTTGGAGAGTAGCTTGACACCCTATTCTTCTGGCAACCCCTTAGATATTGGAACACTGCTATCAAGTCACTCCTAGTCCTTCTTTTCATTAAACCATACATACCCAATTCCAGCATTTTTTAAATATGTTTTAGCTGCCAGTACCCTAATCATCTTGGTTGTTCTTCTCTGCACTCTTTCTAGAGTCTCCACATCTTTCTTACATCATGGCAACCAAAATTGGATGCACTATTCCAAGTGTGGCCTTTCCAAGCATTATAAAGTGATATTAATATTTCACGTAATTTTGATTCTATCCCTCTGTTTATGCAGCTTAGAACTGAGTTGGCTTTTTTGGCAGCTGGTTCATATTTAAATGATTGTCCATTAGGACTCCAAGATCCCTCTCACAGTTACTATTCTTGAGCAAAGTACCACATATACTATACCTGTGCATTTTGTTTTTCTTACCTAAATTTACAACCTTACTTTATATTAAACTATTAAAAATGGATGTGAAATATTAAAAATGGATTTAAAATTGAAGCCAGAACTTTTCTTTTAGGTGTCATGGATAAGCAAATTGAAAGAAAACATGGGAGTTTGTTTTTATATATAACAATGGCAAGTATTTTATATACACATTTTACTGGAGGAGTATACAAGAGAACAGAAGAAAGATATACAAGGAAGAAGTTTTTGAGAATTCTCCTTTGACGAATATTATCTAGTAATATGAGTTTAACGTAGTCATATAACAGAGAGCAAGACAGATTATCTATAAAATAAGAAAATATCTCATTCATCTCTTATAAAGATTTTGCAAATTTGAATCACTCCCTTTATATTATACCCTACTGAACCTGGTACCCTCAAAAACTCCATAATCTACCCTTGTAGTCATATAGCTTATAAACTCTATTTTGGAAAAAAAACACTTCAAAAGGTTTTTTTTTACATGACACTGTGACTTCTATTCATTCAACAAACTGAACACACACAAACCTCTAACATTTTTCATTCCTTCAGTGTATGTTGCCTGCAGCGATTTATATATATAGCAACTTAAGCAACAAGGCAGGAAACAATTGTCTTTTAAATTAAAGCCAAACAATATTATCATGTTCCCTCTGAAACTATTTTTCCTTTCTTTGAGAGAAAAAACATGTATGTCATTTATATTAAAGAACATTCCAATAAAAACGATGGGCTGCAAAAACATCTAAATCAAGGAGAGAGTGCATAAGAAGTATGTAACTGTTGAAAAAGGAAGATAAATCTGATTCTAAAGTGAAAGAACTCCCAATGTATAGTTGGAGTACCAGTCTAATGTTTAATCTCACCCTGGACCTAGAATAGAAATTTAATTCCTAGAGGTTATCTATTGATCTTGCCTCCATAAAAACATATGCCATTGTATTTATTAGCCTTTATGATGCTATACAACTTTTGAAGCCATATTTGACCTAATGAATAACAATCATGATTAAAAATTATAACTTTATGCTGAATCTATAAAGTTTTTTTATATGAAAGGCAATCACAATTCCAGAGTATTGTAAGCTGTTGCACTTTTGCTTTTTCCTTTTATTCGTCCTTCCTTATTCTAATATACAATCACAGCAATTCAAAGGAAACTGAAATACAATTAAATACGAAACATGATTTATTTTACTGAAATTTTAAAAGAGGACCATATCATATGCCATCCAATGTATTAACCATCCAATGGTTAATAAATGCAAGACAAGAGAACATTCATTGTCAAAGTTGAACTCAATCTCTCCTATTTTATTATGGAATATTCTTAGTAATTATGCAACAGTTCACCACCATGTATCCTCTTAAAGACACAAGATTATTTTCATACTTATTAATACAGTGTAATCAAAAACAATAAAAATCAAATTTAGCCACACTATATATATATCAAGCTACAGTTCTCAAACAGAAGGAAAGTTCTCTTTTAGGAATGGGAAAGTAAAGTTTCTCTGCTTTTAAATAAAAATGAAAGCTATTTAAAACTTGGTCCTTTAAACATGAAATCAAAAAAGCATGACTCTGTTTTAATGAACTTTGTCAAAATTTGCTTTGCCTTAATACATTTCCATTAGCTAAAAACAATCCATTTGGCTTGAAATTAGTCTCTCCCATTTATTGTTTTAATGCACAATTTGTCCTGGGATGTATCCTTGTTAGACACACTCATCAATCAATACAGCTATGTAACACCCAATAAAAACAAAAACAAAAAACAAACAAAATACATTTCTGAAATATATGATTCCGAATCTGGCCATTCAATTCATGTCCCATTAAGGATCATAAATAACTGCTTCCTCTTTGCATAAAGACAAGTAGTTTTTCTACTTAATCTGAGGAGTTAAAAAGATGGAATCATTATTAAGTCAGTCATAGCAATGGGAAATTCCTTTCCATGCTCACATAGTTTGTGGCTTGGCCCACCTAGTTCTGTTATTTCATTAGAAAAAAATGTGGGTTTTCCGACCACCCCTTTTTTAATTTTGCTAAACTGCTGGTCAAAGCTCATAGGGTTGATATAGAGAGGTGATGAGATTTAGAGATATTTCTTCTTAAGAACAGCATGTAAAAATGTTAGGTTTAAGCCCTTCTGTTCTGAGAGATAATGATTCACAAAAAATGGTATAGGCAGGATTCATAGCATTCCCTATCAGTGGTGGGATTCAAAAATTTTTACTACTGGTTCTGTGGATGTGACTTGGTGGGCATGGCATGGCTTGGTGGGCGTGGCAAAGGAAGGATACTGCAAAATCTCCATTCCCACCCCACCCCATTAACCTGCTTTCTAGCTCCATTCTCCTGTGCAGGGCAACAAAAAGAAGACCCAGCTGGAGGGCGGAGCTGGCATTGCGACAATACGGCATGCAATCTTGGAGGTCTGAGATCGCTGCCGATATCTTTGCTCCTGGACGGTCCAGGTGGATCTAAACCATCCCAAAGAGACGATGAATGTAAAGAGCGCATCCTGTCAATCCCAGGGATATCGCAAAGTCCCTGGAAGATCCAGGAGAAGCTCTTTTTGCCAGCGGCAAAGAGGCAGCCATTAAAGCTGCTGAAATTGGGACAGCTCTTAAACGAGAAAGTGTGCCGCTTTGGTGAGAACTTTTTCTCTATTTTAAGACTTGAAAGGACACCCTAAAGGAAAGAAAGAATCTGTAAAAGTTTTGACAGAAGTGATTAAGCGGCAATTTTACACAGGAATGTCAAAGTAAAATTTTTATTTTTTTTCTCATTGTTGGATTTTCTACACATGATCTTATATTTTGAAACTGGACCGGTTTTTTTTTCTCTTCTTTTCATCTATTCTTTTCTCCTTTTTGACTTTATGATATTCTAAGCCAGACACTCCCTTTTAGTTATGTTTTTTAAATATCTTTTTCTTTTTTTAACTAATTCTTATAATATTTTGCTTGGAAAAGGATGGGGAAAGTGAAAGCAAAAGAAACTTTGTAACACTGCCAACTGGAGGCTTGGGAATATTCTATTTCTCTTTTGATCAGACAAAGCTGAGAAAGAACTGAGACTTTTTTTCAAGGACCATTGCCTGTTTGATAAGATAGAGGGAAGAGCATGGGAGAGTTTTATTGCAGGTGCTCTTCTGGGTTTCCATCAACAGCTAGAGTCTGGTGGTGAAGTTAGGAAAAGAAAAGGTGATAAGTCTTTGGAGAAGAGAGTTACAATAAGAGCCTTGGATAATTAAACAAAGTGCAGTGAGCTCTTTTTATTCTTTCTAAGATGTGCTATCCCTCCTCACCAGTTGGATTTTTGGCTCTTTGGAACTTGTCTTTGTTTTTTTTTTTCTTGTCTTTGGAAGTTAAATTTCTACGCCTGCTTTTTATTTTGAAGGAAAAGCTTTAGTATTAATGTTTCTCTTCCTTTTCTTTTTAAGGGCCTTTTTTTTCTCTCTCCCTTCCTAGTATTTTTGTCTTTCCATTACCTTCCATATTGGGCTTTTTTTTTTGTTTATTTTTATACATCCTTTTATATTTGAGACCTCTTAATTGGATTAAGGTGTTGAAGAACCTGAAGAATTTTTCCTTTCTTTTTTTTAGCCTTTTTCTTCACTTTTTCGCCTTTTTTAGGATTATACAACTTTTTCTTTTTGTGTGTGTGTTTATGGTGTGTCTGTGGTCTTTTCCTTCATTTTTGAATTTTTACTGTCATCTAAGCAACCGATTGGATTAAGGGATACAAGAACCTGAATAAATTTTTGCTTCTTTTTTTATTATTATATTTGGCTTCTTTTGTCCTACTATTTTTATTTGGAACTGCAATTGATTATTTCACAATTGGATTAAGGTCTAGAAGAACCTGAAGATTTTGAATTGCTCAAAATGAGTAGGAAATTAACAGCTCCTGGTTCTTCAACTTCTACTTCTTTCTCTCCACCATCTGGAGGACAACGTTCAATACATACAATGTTAAGGCAAGAAAAAGAACAACTGACCCTGCAGATGATTATGCAAGGAATTCAAAATATTCAAGCAAGATCGGAGAATACTGAAAAGAGAATAGAGAACATTGAACAAAAAACCAATGAAAAAGTGGAGAACATCCAACAAATGATGATGAAGTATGATGAGAGACTCCCAAAAACTGAAGAAGATACACAAAGAGACCAGAAGATTGGAGACATTGATAACAGATTAACTGTGGTTGAACAAGATAAAAGTGGTATGCTGAGATGGGAGATGGACAGATAAGAATTTTATCTTAGATTCCAAAACATAGAGGAAGAAAAAGGACAAAATCTAGCTGAGATAATGATAGAAATATTGGCTGAAGCTTTCGAAATAACTGAAGAGAAGATGATGGATGGAATAGATGAGGTTTATTGAGTCTTCACAAGATATGCGAAGAGAAATAGCTTACCAAGAGAAATTCACATCAGATTTACAAAGAAAGCCATTAAATCGCAAATATTGCAAGTGGCAAGAGAGAAAACATTGAAATACAAAGATAAGGAGATTGTGGTCTTGAAACAAGTACCCAGAAGAGTGAGAGATGAGAAGAGAAGAGAATATAGATTCTTGACCAAATTGCTACTTAAAAAAGAGGTGAATTATAGATGGCTGATTCCAAAAGGTTTAATGTTCACATGGCAAGAACAGAGATATAGAATTGACTCAGTTGAGAAAGCTGAATCATTTTACATAGAATTTTTCAGAGGGGAGGAAGAGGCAGAAAAAGAAATTTCACTGATTGAATTTCAAGAGGACTCCCAAATGATGACTGAAAAAGAAGGTGCAGTAGGTGGAAAGAAGGAAGCCAAAGAACAACGTGAACCAAGATCCATGAGAGCTGTCAAACCTAACTACAAAATATAACCACGGAAGAGAAAAAATTGACTACAATCAATGTAAATGGACTTAACTCAGCCGTTAAAAGGAAAACATTTCATAAATTAGAGAAATTAAAATTTGATATAATCTGCCGAAAAGAAGTACATATTAAAAAACAATGTGAACGATTGTTAATACAGCAAAAATTCGGGAAAATATTTACTTCCTCGACACAATTTAAGAAAAGAGGAGTGGTTTAAAGAGACCACCCCAGTGAAATTGATTGATACTGATGACGACGGAAGAATATTAATAGTGGAAATAATGGACAATAATACGAAAACACTCATGATTGCAATCTATGCCCCGAATGACAATCAAGAAGAATTCTATAAAAAATTACATATGAAAATAATTGAACTGGACTATGTTAATATAGTTATGGGAGATTTTAATGGAATTGTAGACAATAAACTGGACTATATAGCACAGAAAACAATAAAGCAAAAAAGAAAGATTCTCCTTAAATCTTTTTTTTCAATGGTAGATGAAATAAACTTAAAAGATACATGGAGAGAAAGAAATGCTAAAACTAAACAATACACCTTCTACTCAAATATACACTTATCATGGTCCAGAATAGATATGACATGGATGTCAACAGAATTGTTAACAAATATTCAAGAAATAAATATTGAAACGAGCACTTGAGCGGATCACAATCCAATGACAATTAAATGGAAAGGAGAAAGAAGAAGATCTAGATGGACGTTAAATAATATTATTTTAAAGGAAAAAGACTTCACACAGTGGATGGAGAAAGAACTGGCCTTTTTCTTTTGAGAAAACAAAAAAGAAGATACATCAATCTAAATGTATGGGATACAATGAAGACATATGCCAGAGGCTTGATAATAGACTATACAAGGAAAAGAAATACCATGAAAAGATTAGCCTCTAAGGCATTAGAAGATGAGTATAAAGGACTTGAAAAAGAGTACAGAAAATGCCACAGAAAAAGGATATCAAGTTAAAAATGGATATAACCAAACATAAAATCGGTCTAATAGAAAAAGAAGAATTAGCACAAAAAATTAGAGGTGCTAAACAGAACTACTTTGAAGATGCAAATAAACCAGGTAGATGGTTAGCATATAAATTGAGAAAGGAGAAAGAATCAAGGAAAATATTGCAATTAAGAGATGACCAAGGCCAAGTTTGCTATGGTAGTAAACAGAAGAAGGAAATCATTCGAGACTATTATGGGAAACTATACACACAAGAGAATATTGATGAGGAAAGAGTTAAACAGTATTTACAGAATGCTGATTTACTCCAGATATGTAAAGAGATTGAAACAATGTTAGAAAGCAATATAACGATGATGGAGTTAACTGAAGCACTCAAGAAGCAAAATAATGGAAAGGCACCAGGCCCAGATGGACTTCCGGCAGAATTTTACAAAACATTACAAGAATCGTTGAACCTTCCATTGCTAGAAGTTATGAATGAAGTTATGTTAAAGAAGAGGATACCTAAATCATGGTCAGAAGCTTATATCACACTTGTTCCAAAAGAGGAGGCCGATCCATTCCAAATCAAGAACTATAGACCTATTTCCCTAGTAAACACAGATTATAAAATCTTTGCTTCAATATTGGCAGAAAGACTTAAAAAATACTTAAATAATTTTATCCATCCTGATCAAAATGGATTTCTGCCAAAGAGACAAATTAAAGACAATATGAGAGTAATCTTGGACACTTTGGAATACTACGCGGCAAATCCTGAAAAACAAATGGCTCTGATATTTCTTGATGCACAGAAGGCATTTGATAATGTGAATTGGCGATTCATGTTATTACTGCTGGAACAGATGGGCTTTGCTAGAAAATTTATTCAAGCAATAGAAGCTATATATCATAAGCAGACGGCAACGGTAATGATAGAGGGAGAACTGACAGACTCTATTGATATAAGAAAAGGAACAAGACAAGGGTGCCCACTATCACCTCTGTTGTTTGTGTTAATTTTGGAACTGCTAAATAGAAATATTAGAGATGAAAACAATGTAAAAGGGATGAAAACTAAAAAGGAAGAAATTAAGTTGCAAGCATTTGCAGATGATCTGGTTTTTATCTTTGAAGACCCACTAGAAACAGCATCAAAATTGATAGAAAAGATCAAGACATATGGAAAGGTGGCTGGTTTGAAAATAAATAAAGATAAGATAAAGATTTTGACAAAGAATATGCTGTCAAGACAAAAGGAAGAACTGGCAGACCTATTAAAAATCCAGGTCACGAATTAAATCAAGTACTTGGGGATATACTTGACAGCAAGATGTAGTGCACTAAAAGAGAATAATTATATCAAACTTAAACAGCAGATAGCGCTAGATTTGGTGAAATGGGAAAATTTACAACTGTCATTAACAGGCAGAATATCAACAGTCAAGATGAATATATTAGCCAGAATTTTATATTTGTTTCAAACAATTCCAATTAGGCTTGGAAAAGACTACTTTGAAGATTTAAATAAAATTGTGTTGAAATATATATGGCAAGGTAAGAAAGTGAGAATAAAGTTAAAACTTTTGCAAGATGATCAAATAAGAGGAGGATTTGGCTTGCCTAATTGGGAGTTGTATTACCAAACTACAAATTTGATGTGGGTTAAGGAATGGATAACATTAAGAAATACTAGATTGTTAAGAAATACTAGATTGTTGGCATTAGAAGGACATGATCTGTTGTTGGGGTGGCATGCTTTTTATGGTATAAAGGAACGAAAACACAGGGGTACTTTAGAAGACATTATATACGGGAGTCTCTGTAGTTAAACTGGGAGAAGATTAAAAGACAATGTTATTTGAAAATTCCAGTTTGGTTATCGACTATTGAAGCATTTTCTTATCCTATAATATACAAAAAGGAATAGTTAGATATGGTGAAATATTGAATGAAAAGGGTGAACTTAAATCTATGCAAAAATTAGAGGAACAAGGTATCAAGATGATTTGGTTTTCATATGCGCAAATACATTAAAGGTATGATAAAGATTCTAAAACAGAAGGTTTCTATGATAAACTGACTGACTTAGATAAGATTTTGACAGGTCCTGATGAAAAGGTGATTAAAAAATTGTATGGATATCTATTAGAAATTAAACTAGAAGAAGAACAAGTTAAAGAAACTATGATTGCTTGGGGGAAGAATTTTGGATATGGGATTGATCTAGAGAAATGGCAAAAACTGTGGTCTCAAAATTATAAAATGACAATGTCAACAGTATATAAAGAAAATTTATATAAGATGTTTTACAGGTGGCATTTTCCCCCAACAAGAATAGCAAGAATGTTCAAGAATAAATCCGAAAAATGTTGGAAATGTCATCAGACACCTGGCTCATATTACCATATGTGGTGGACTTGTGCGGATGCTAAAAAATACTGGACTAAAATCCGCACGTGGTTGGGAAAAATGACAAAAAAACATATAGATTTGAAACCAGAGATATTTTGGGGGGGAATTTTACCTGAAATATATAGTAAAGACTTGAAATACCTGATTGTAAATGTATTGACAGCGGCTAGGATTGTATTTGCTAAAAACTGGAAAAATGAGAAAATACCATCACAGAAGGAAATCATTAAGAAAATAATGGAATGTGCTGAAATGAGTAGACTGACATTTGAAATTAGAGAACAAGATGATAAACAATTTTATAAAATTTGGGATCTATTCTATCAATGGTTGCACAATAAAATATAGTCATGGAATATGTAGACTTTTTGTAAATAATAAATATATAAAGATGTATTCTTTCCTTATTATATCTACAAAATGATTGTAGGATAGATTTGAGATGATAATATGAACTGTCATAAAACAAATTAAGTAAAATATGATCATTTTGTAAAACATGAATGAATAAAAATGTCGGCAAATGATTGATAATATGTATTTAATATTTGATTGAAAATACATTATATACAATGTAATTATAATTGAAGACTATGAAATGGAGGCACAAAACAATTTGTAAACCAACCGGCACACTGTATGTACATATATGGAGGATGACTTGATGTTTTTATGCTTTGTCTATGTTTTTTTTAAAAACCAATAAAAAAATTTTTTTTAAAGACCCAGCCAATCAGCTCGGGAGGCAGAGAATAGATGGGAACGGGGCCACTGAGAGATTGTATTTGTTGGTTCTCCAAACTACTTGAAATTTCCACTACCAGTTCTCCAGAACTGGTTGGAACCTGCTGAATACCACCTCTATTCCCCACTCTGACATTGCCCCCAAGAATAGGGGGAGATTATTTGTGGCTGAAGTGGACTTGAACACAGATCTAGTCTAACACCTGGACCACAGATACATTGTGTAGCGCTTGGCATTTCTATAAAAGCCTATGTGCTTTGTTTATTTAATTCTCTATAAAACAATCAATTTTATTAACTAAGATATAGTTGAATCGTGCTTGCTGCTGTTAGAAATCAAAAAGCTACATCATGTACGATGGGTTGTTTTAGAAGGGAGCAAGAAGATAGAAAGCAACTCTTATCCAAAAGACACACAATAAAATCTGGCAGAACATTCTCCAGAAACTTCATATCTATCCATTGAGATGGGTGGCTGCATTTTTAGATTCAATTTATTGTTAAAGCAAAGGATCGTCATCATCTAATAGATATGACATTTTAAAGCCATAGAATTCTTTAACACTCAATTTTATGTCTACAAATCTAGCAAGGGAAGAAAGGATTTATTTAATTGATAATTTTATATGGGAAGGATTTCCTGGGTAATTGCATAACACGTTTCTGTCAGAAATAGAAATATAACTTTGTTCATGCTGCAATGGTATTTACATCATATACATTACATTGAATTGTTGAATCAAGCAAAAATCTTGTTGTCTCTTTATTCCTATATCAAAATTTTCACATTTCCCACATTTGAAAATATACACGAGACTATTTTGTGTCAATTTTCTTCTTTGAACAGAGGATAAGCACTATCTCTGCAATTGTATTTTTTTACTCCAAATGACAAGATAGTGAGAAAATATTCATATATTATAGTCCATCAAAAAAAATCAAATATTCCATTTGTTGATATTTTTACTCGCTCCAATTAAAACAAAAGAAAAAAAGAAAGCATTTTTTTTCAGAATTATTCATCAAGTAAATTCCTAGAATGGGGATGGAAAGAAATGAGAAGATTCAAATCTATTATATTACATTGCAGCTGTGAAGCTTGTAGCTCATTTTCAGTTAAATGGAGGTTAAGAGAAAGAAACTGGAGATTCCTCAGCTCTGAAACTACAAAATATAGAAATATCAATCAACAGTCTCTTTCTAAGCATACAGATGCTTGGCTTAGCAGAGACCAGAAATAATATAATCTCTGCATCAGCAAAATCAGAAAGTCATTTAGGATATGTCATTAGTTACCAAGTCAATTAAACAAAATTGTATAGAAATTGCTAGTGGTTAATGTTTCTAAATGTAGTCACATTTCTGGTTGTACAAAATTCACTTCATGTGTAAGAAAGCAGTACTCTCGATGGCTGAATCTGGTATTTCCCAAGATGTTAAAAGTAGTCATAGTACCTTCATCCATTAAAATAAATAATTTTAACTCCTCATTTGGGAAATACAGTATCTTCACTGTATCTTCATTACAATGATAATGATACAAGCAACAATAGCATCCAAAAATTCTTCATCACACGTTAAAAACATGCGACAAGACAAGGAAGTCTCAATACTAAGTATATACCTTCAGCTGTGGAGGTGGTTAGTTGTATCAAGTTTCTGGATGTGCAGCTGACGAGTAGATTAGCTTGGTTGCTCAACAGTGAGACACTGGTGAAGCAGGCACAACAGGGCCTGCATTTTCTGTGCTATATGAGAAGAGCACATCTTCTTTCTCCTATCCTTACCACTTTTTATAGAGGGACAGTTGAAACATCCTGTCACATTGTATTACTGTGTAGTTTGGAAGTATTACTGTTTCGGAGTGGAAAGCAGTACAAGAGTGGTTAGGACAGCAGAAAAGATTATTTCTATCCAGGACATAGAATATAAATGCTGCTTGACCAGGGTCCGCAATATTGTCATGGACAAGACACATCCTCCCCATGACCAATTTATTTTGTTACCTTCTGGGAGGAGGCTTTGTCCTGTCCAAAGCAGAACAATTAGATTCTGTAATAGCTTTGTGCCATATATATCGACTTTGTTAATTCTCAACTCTTTTTTCCGCTTTGTATTCAAAATGGACAGTGATTAATTTGTGAGTGTGTGTGTGTGTGTATGCGTATAGAATATGTGTGTGATAAAGAGTATCTCATCTCATCTCATCTCATCTCATCTCACCTAGATAAGAGATAAAATCAATTCAAACCATCTCACATTTGAATCAGCTGTAGATTTATTTAATTTTGCTACTTTTATTAAGAATGATAAAATGTCAGATACAGATCAAAGGAACATTAATAATAACCTTCTAAGTATTATCATGGCTATCTGTAACCAAGATCAACCTTTGAGTCTTCATTGGAGACTCCAGGTATTATCAAAAGTTATGAAAGTAACTGTAATAAGTGCATTTAATATGAATTTAAAATATGATCTGCACACATGCCCTTGATATTTTATGTTGGTACATGAAATTTTAAGACAGCTTTTCCCAATACCAGTTGATTAGATGTCAATGTATTACTGTGAAAATTGCAACATTTTTAAAGGTTTCCATGTAACCTTTATTAGGTTTTCAGATCATTCATTTACTTTTTCATAACAAACAATGACTTATTTGCCTATTATGTTCTTTTGTAAGTCAAGATAAATAAACCAGGGTCTGTGGTTCATGACAAGTGCTAAATAAACCACAGGTTATGTTACATATATCTATTCCCAGTGAGGAGCCAAGTTTGGGCAGTAGTACTAGACTGATAAGTTAGATTTCTTCCCTTAATGTGCAAACACTGAAACCACAGCCCAGAATCTCTGCAAACATTACATCTAGCATTTTTTCTACAGAACTATCAATAATCTCAGTGGTGATAATATTGCATTACTGCGAAATCCATCATATTCCTGTCTGTGAATGCTCCTTAGAGATTCATGCTAAGTGGTACACAGTTCCTAGAGCAATACCTTTGTGTTATTGGTTAATGAGATCCAAGATAAGGTCCAAAATTTATTTCAAACTTAACTGTTTTTACAAAGACATCTAATTTAGTTCCTGGAAAATACACTTTTACTTTTTTATCTCTGCACCTGAATGAACATATGGGAAAAATTGAACAGAGAATGGTCATTATATTAATGGCTCCCTTGACTAGGGAGTAATGTTAGAAAAATTAATGCTCCCTTGACTCCCTTGTAATGTTAGAAAAATGTACTTAGAATTTATCAAGCTTCCCTTCCAACATTACTTATGACAAAAACAAGAACCATCCCCAGCTCTTTCCAGTGTACTCTGGCTAATACAGGCTATAAGACCAGACTAATAATTCTTTTCTTCAACTAATTTGATTTTTGGTTTTCTTTTATATATAAACATATTCCACAATGCATATCAACCAAATAACATACAATTATGCAATAGCATAATGAAAAAACAAAATAAAATGTATAATTATATATTTGAACAGTCAGATCCTTATTTTGTCCACTTAAACCAAACAGGATCCTGTATTTTTACTTTTAGGATAAGCTAAACATAATTATTTGTTTCATTGGGATATGCTGTTGCCAATTACACTCGAAAAATAAAGACCACTATATTTTCATAGATTTTAATTTCAAGAGATATATGAATATATAAGAGAGCATCAGCAATTTTTAGGACTATCTATTAACAGTCTCTATCAATATGCGGGGTACTGAGCTTTATCAACATTTTACATGGTTGCTAATTTTGGAATATTAAGCACTCAATTGCTAACCTTTCTAATGTTTGTGTCTTAGAATATGTGGTTATTCAGAAATAACACTGAATTTCCCAAAAGCACAGAACTAATTATAACTTCATGAAGTGAACTTGTACATTGCCCGACAATCATTCTAATTCACAGCAAGAGAAAACATGGGAAAAGCAGATGCAATGAAAGCCTGCTATTGGATCCCCCAAACTATGGGGAATGCAACCTCTTTATCAGTGATAACGGAAAAAGAGATAGAAAGCTCTTGAACATTGGTGTGGGAGGGTGGTGATGAATCCGTTCTGAAGAAAGGACAAGAATTCATATAATAAGATACAGTAATTACAAGCAAGAACCTATGGCTTTTTGGGTTTTTTTTTGAGAGTTATCAGAGAAGGTTCCTTTGATAATTTATATCCAGGCTGTTTTTTCCCTATAACTCCTTTCCATATGTCAATAGGAACCCCACAGAACTTTTAACAGCCTGGATTTCCTTGTCAACAAACCAGGAAGGGATAATGGAATACTTCTTAATACTAGTCCACAAGAAAGAGTTGTGGTTCTGACCCTTATTCTTTTTTTTTTTCAGAGAAACAGTCAATCACATTCTATCAAAGGCATACTCACAGATTCAGGTACAGATTGCGGAGAGAAAAAGAATGGAAATCTCTACCTCAGGATAGTGGAAGCACCAGTTCTGGGATAGAAAGCAGCCTTTGCCCTACTTCTTATGCATTCTTAGTAACGGACTCTTTCTGCCTCTCAGGCAAATTATGAAGGGCCTCAATTAAGTATGAAAATGAAAAAGAGCAGACAGAGCCAATACTATTAAGCCAGAACATAACCTAAGGCTTCTTAAACTTTTTGTTTTCAGGACCTTGTCTCACTTCCCAATTGATAAATTTGTAGAATATTTATTAAATCATGTAAAAACAATAAAATTAAACTCAGTAGATGTTAACATAGTTTTTATGAAAAAGCTCTATATTTTTTAACTAATCAAAAGTACGAATGAGAATGAAACGGTTTTAAACTTTTGCAATCTTTAATATTTGATAATTTTTATTTCACAGAACCCTAAGAGGGTCTTGGGAGCCCCCAGAGGTCCATGGACCATACTTTTAAAAAATGCTGACCTAAAGTGTTATAGATATGCTTAAAGTCAAAAACTGGCTTCCCTTATTTTTGTCACTGCTTATAGCATCAAAAAAAATTTTCAGTAGAAGTCAATAGTGGCCATTCCATTCTATAGGGACAAATAATTTTAAGCTAACATAGTGGCAAATTAGTTGATATGGCAGTTTGCCTAGAAGTATACATGATATTACCACACTTTTATAGTAACAAGACCTAGTCAAATAAATATTACTAGCTTACTCATTTCATCTCCCTTATTGTCTGGGTTTAACTTGGCAGCAACTGCCCAAGCTTATGTTTCAGCAGTGCCTAGAAGTCCAGTAATATTTTAGTGTTCAGCAAAACATTTGTATTAGCTTCCCTTGCATAACAAACAAGGAAATAAATAGTGAATTGCTCCCTCAGAGAGAAAGGATTGTGTAGTCTGACATAGTTTGTAACAAAACAGGCATAAAGGCAATATTCGCGATCTTAAACTGCTGGTTTTAAGACTGAATCATGATGCATTTTTATCACAGAGAACGCATGAAGCTATAAAAATCTGAGTATGGGAACAGGCGAGGCATACTGATACAGATTTATTTTAGGAGGTTACATACCAGCAGAGTAGGCTTGAAAAAGAAATAGGAAATAACACTGAGTCTTGTACATCAGCCAGATCACTAAAGAATTTGACATCCTTTTTCCAGTCTCTCAACAATCTTTGCTATAAATACAGCTACCAAATGAATGCAAGTCAGTAAGTACAAAAGCACATGATGAACAATGGTAATATCTCCAAGCAGGTCATTAATAATAATCTAAAATACATCTGGAAAGAGAAGAAAATGAGGTTTATACTCTGCCCATTCATTCTTCTATATTAAATCTGTTGCCTACCACAATCAAATGTCTCTGGGCAATTTACAACATCATCCAATTCATTAAAATATCCACAGTGTGACAACCTGTAAATGGAATAACTTGGAAAAATATGCATGCAAAATGCAAGACCTCAAAAATAAACAAAAAAGAATCCAGTAAATGATAATGTCAGCACAAACATTCTAAATAATTCTGTTTTGAGGCATTTATGAAGTGTTAATAAAGTGGGGACTCATCCTATCTCAGAGGAGAAGCAGACACAGCAAAAGAGAAGCAGTATCTGTGGGTGGGTGGGCCAAGACTGGTCAAACAAAATGGTTCTGTTTTTGATTTCTGATAAACACCAGGGCTCAGATCCCAAGCTGATAGGATTTCAAATCATAATGTTTTCACATTGCTTTCAAGTGAATAATGGATTTATTCAAAATTAGCACAATGGGCAGCTTTCTAATAATTTTCAGCATCTGAATATTTTACCATATATTGAAATAATAATTCCCTTTTTTTTTAATTCCATGAACCGATGTTCACATCTGAAAGTAAATTCTATTGAACTAAGATTTTTTGAGCAATTATGCTGTTAAGAAAACTACACAAGAATGTTATCAGTTTGAGATAATCTTCAAGCTTCTTTGTTTCCCACTATTAGCCAGATAGCTAAACCGATTTATTTTCTTCTTAAATGCTATATATTGAATTTAATGCAAAGCTAGCTTGATTTATTTCATGGCACTGTGACACTATTTCTCATTGGAGAAATTACTCCCCTTATTCCTTTCCAATTTCTGAATTTTAGATCCTGAGAAAGACTCTAAGAGCAACTGAATGGTTCTGAAGCCGCCCCCTCACTTAGCCCAAATACAGCAGAGTGAAATTGTCAAGAATGGTAGAAAGTGTCAGAGGTACAGTCGTTTTCCCTTTCCTTCTCTTTTGCAAAGAATGAAGAATTTATTGTTGCAACTGCATTAATTTGAGGCAGAACAGTAATTTTGTCTTATTGTTTTCAATATTAAAAATAAAAACAAATTTGAATGTTTTTAAACTATTGAATGTTCAAAGAGTGAAATTCTCTTAAATTAATATTAGTAATAAAGCCTTATCTTGTATTATGAACATGTGGTTACAATTTCCCCAAATCCAGAAGAAATTCAAACACAAAATAATTTTGGCCATTCAATATTTCCACCTGCTGCTGGATCTAATGGCATAGCTATTTACAGAGATCTGACAACAAATATAAACAATAGTGCTTCTGAACTTGAGAGGTGAGGAGGGAGGTATTAACATGATGCTGAAAAGAAAAGAATTACTTTTTGAAGGCATGAAGAACTGATGCCAGAAGGTGGTAATCACACATACTATTAAAACATTCACATTACATTATATTTTGATGAACAGCAATAGAGCATTGAGGCACCATCTTAAATCCTGGATTAGCAATTAACCCCCATCCCAACAAATGTAACAAATACAGCACAAGAATGTGATACACAAGAAAACATATACTGTACAAAATTAATTTCCAGAACTGTTAAGTGGAATGGCCTGCCTCCATAAGTTGTGGGTGTTTAAGAATAGATTAGATAGCAATTTGTCCAAAATGGTATAGGATCTCCTGCTTGAGCAGGAGGGTTGGACTAGAAGACCTCCAAGGTCCCTTCTAGCTGTTATTCTGTGTTCTGTATAAAATGTGAAACTTACATATTATCAATGAAGTATCAAAAGGGGGAACTATCTCCTTTGATATCTTTATGAGAAAGAAAATATTCATATCAAAGGGCATTATTCTTCTAAAACAGGATTCAAACCCAAAGTTTGCAATCGCAAGCTATAAGACACTTCAAGCATTTTCAGAGACAACTGCCACCACTGGTCCAAAAGTATACAATAGAATTTAGAAATGATTATAATTCCTGCCCTGAATCAAGAAATGAAGCCAAAATGGCTATATGGGTAAAAAAAGGAGGGAGAACCATGAGGGTGCCGGTTTCACAACTGCACAGCATGATGAAGCAGCTGCTTCCAAAAGGTGGGTTGGAAGCAAAGGATTCAGTAAATGGCACCCCTTTAAAAACAGGGCAATAAAAGTGATTCACAAACCAGACAAAATGAGACCCACTGATGTTCCAAAAGCAAACATACCTTGCCACATTAATAATATGCTTGAAGCAGATGAAACACTAGGCAAAGGACTGATATTGCATAGGGAAGCCAGGGTGGGGTTATGCAGTTGGTTAAGGTGTGTCAGAAAGTGGTACACAGTTGTTGTTGTTTTTTTTCTGCTTTACTCCCAAGCTCCAGCTAGATCCTAAAAGCTCTTGACAGTCCTGGGAAGAAAATCCTTCAGAGCAGAGAGAGAGAGGCTGGAACTGCAACATTTTTCAAGCTGGCTGGCTCAGAAAGGGAAGTTGGCCGTCTGGGTACCTGCCAGATGCTCCCGAACGAAGGGACGGAGCCGCAAGCAGGTGGAAAGGAGGGGGAAACCAGGTGGAGCAACCCAATCCCCCCTTCACCCCAGCTGGAAAGAACTCAGCGCGGGAGATGAAGAGCCATCCTAACCAATTCGGGGAGATGGGAATCCACCCGCTTCGCTTTGTCTTTCGGCAGGAGAGGAAGATGGGGACGAGGAGGAGGAGGAGGAGGAGGAGGAGGAGGGGATATTTTGCGGGGAAGGAGGCAACGCGGACCAAGTCCTGAAAGGGATGGGGAAGGTGAGGCTGTGGAGGTGAGTTCCAAGAGGCGCGGGAGAGGTGAGGAAACAAGGCGGGGAAGGAGGCTTTCTCCCTTACCGTAGACCCGGAGCCAGCCCTGCCGCTGACAGACCGATTCCCTCAGGATCCGCTCCAGAGTGCTGGCCGCCCCGACGAGGTCCGCGGGTCCCGGTAGAGAATTCTTCAGCCGCTCCAAGCAAGAGTCTCCTCCTTCCCCGGCGTGCTCCATCCGCTGCTGCTGCTGCCGCTGCTTCTGCCGCCGCCCCACGGCGGGGTCAGCCCCGACCAAAGCCCCTTCAGCCCGTCACTTCCTCGGTCCTCCACGACAGCTTTGCCCCGGCTGGCGGGGCCCGCCCCCTTCCCGGTCACTGGCTGCAAGCGCGCCGCTGCTCCATCCCGAGGCCGCCTCCTGGGACGAGCTGGCTCGGCGTCCCGCTCCCAACCCACGCTCGGAGCTCCGTCGCCCCGTGCACGGCTTCTCCCTCAGCCCCGGCGGCATCCCAGGGAGGAGCAATGGAGCACCGAGCCCTCAGCAAGCCAGCCGACCTCGCTCCAAGCAGGCACGGACGGACAGTTGCCGGTTGCGAAGGAGAAATCTCGGCCAGGCGTACTCAATCGCCCATCGACACCTACCTCCACGCCCTCCTCGGCTCCCGAGCGAGCGTCGTCATCCCCTTCCAACCGCTGATTGGCAGGATGCAAACGAGGCAGAGGGCCCGGACGGGAGTACAGCCAGACTGAGGCTCGGGGTTGTTTCTCCTCACGCCCGCCCGCTTGCTTTCTCCTCTTGGCCTTCGCTCAAGTACTTTGCTTTTTGTCTTGTCGTGAAGTCCCAGGTAGACAAGCCAGGTATACCGAGCACACGCCTCGCCGGTTCGCGCACCCAAAGGCAAGATGGAGTAGGAAGTTTTGTAGGCAAAAAGTGCTGGCGCGCTTTCGGGTTTTGGTAGGGAGCTGTGACCATCTGGCGTCGCAAAAGGTGTCGTGCCCTCTTACCGCTTCGCAAACGAATTTATTCGGGTGCAAACTTTCCGAAATGAAAAAAGAGTCTCCAGAAAAGCTTTAAAAAGAAGTCTCCACGCAGAAATGCATCATTATAGCCGCGGCTGGTTTTCCTGGTCGGAGGAGAGAGGCAGACATTGCCGGGTCAGATGGAAAAATCAAGTCTCTTGTTCGAAACTTGGATGCGTCCTTTTTGCAGTAAAACTCTGCACAGAAGTAAATTGTTTTTGGGTGCTATGCTGCACTTTTCCAAAAATGGAAAAGGCTGGATGCTCAGCCTCTTGTTTCTGGTTTTCTCTCAAAAGCGTTTGCCTCACGAAGAGCAGGTTATCTCTCCATTCATATGGAGAAATTGCTACATGGGCATAACTAGCACGAACGTAGCTTTGAATGACAGTGATTTGTTGCTGTCGGTTATGTTTTCACAATCCTGGTTTGAAATGATCAGTGCCTGAAGAGCAGTGATAAAGCTCTTGTCTTGGAAAAAAAAAATTTCTATATTCAGTCCCTGGTATTTCCTTACAGGATTGGAGGGGGACATCTGTTTGAAACTCCCAAGAGCTGCTAACCGAATGCCAGATTTGTTTATCTGACCTGTTTGGAAGGAATGGGATAGTCCAAATAAGAGCCAGAATTCCAGGACATCCTGGTAGTGTTAGCTTCCTGCAAGAGGATGGACAAAATAAAGATAAAAATGGGGGGAGGCTACCAATCGAATCATTGGATCAAAACTTGCTTAAAGAATATATGCAACTGTGAATGCTGTGTATTTGTAAGTCACAGGTATGACACAGCTGCTGCTACACACCCAGGCAAATCCCTATGTAAGTGTATACACAATTGTGTACATACAGTAATTGCTTACAGTTTTCTACTAAATTTAGAAATGTACACTAAAACAATAATTTTTAGGTACCTCTTATTAAATGTATTTAGGTAGAAAGCTGTAGAAAAGTTTGCTGGCTGCGGATTTAATTGCATTTCAATTGCTTTTGGGGAAATCACCCATGATTGGAATTAATTTAAGAACTAACATTTTCCTGAAGTTAGTCCCATTTATCCCACAAGTTTTTGATGTGTGGATTATGCTTACTTGAGTAGGTTTCTTTGTTAATTTGAAATATTAGTGGGAAGACAAAGATTAATATCAGGGAAGTAATTTAGGATACATCTAATTTTTGATATTAGCTGCAAAGAGGCAAAAAAACACACATTCCAAACTAGGAAAACTAAAAACCTAAGTCTTCTTAAGTGATTCTCTGAGATTTGCTGGCTTCACATTATGATGATTCATTTAGATAGGCAATTTCTTTCTGTTCAAAGCTTGCTAATTTTGTTACAGAGAGTTGTCTTATATTTAGTGGAATCTTGAAATAGCTTCAAGGATTCTTGTTTCATTAGAAACAGCTAGCAAGTAAATGTGCCATTTTGAACCACTGTATATTTTTTGATTTTTACCTTACTCTGTCATCCAAACTCTAAATTGCTGCTGTTTTGGCTCCTTTTATATCAGAAGCAATATCTTAGGACTTATTTAAGTTACATTTATTTCACCAAGCTATTGTGTGATTTATGTGATTTTGGGTCTGTGTTGTAGAAAGCAAACTACTATCATTTATAAGTTTATTTAAAAACTCAATGTGTTGTGCATTTCAAATTACCAATATTGAACATACGCTATCTTGCATACTAAATGTCATTGTCTAGAACATAGAACAGAATAACAGACTTGGAAGGGATTTTAGAGTCTTCTGGTTCAACCTCCAGCTAAAGCAAGAGATCCTGTACCACTCAAGACAAATGGGTTTCCAATATATTCTTGAAAACCTCTAGTGAAGGAGCACCCACAATCTCCTTTAACCTTTCCACTAATTAAATGTTCTCACTATCAGGAAATTTCTCCTTAGTTCTAAGTTGAATTTCTCTTTAATAATATTCCACCCATTAAATCTTGGCTTTTCCTCAGGTACTTTGGACAATGGATCAATCTTTTCTTCTCTGTGGTAGACTGCTAGTCCTTTTCTTTGTTAGACTAGACGTACCCAGTTTTCCTCAATCATTGTCATATGGTTTAGCCTTCAGACCTCTTATCAACTTTGTTGATCTTCTCTGCACTTTTTCTGGAGTCTCAACATCTTTTTTGTATTAGAATTGGATGCATTATTACAAGTATGGTCTCACCAATACAATATAAAGCAGTGCTGAAGATGATCTTGAAACTATCCCTCTATCTACTATCTAAGCTATCCACATCCTACTTCTGCACTAGCTTTTTTGGCAGCTGCAGCACATTGCTGGCTCATACTTAAATAGTGATCTACACAATGGTGCCAGCAGTTCAATTCTTGGCAGCTCAAGATTGACTCAGTCTTCCATCTTTCCAAGGTAAAATGAGGACCCAGATTATTGGGGGCAATATGCTGAC
Source organism: Laticauda colubrina (assembly GCA_015471245.1). Lineage (NCBI taxonomy): Eukaryota > Metazoa > Chordata > Lepidosauria > Squamata > Elapidae > Laticauda > Laticauda colubrina. The sequence goes on along the minus strand of BLBF01000052.1, from coordinate 8,544,320 downwards.
TCTGTAAACCACTTAGAGAGGCTTTAAAGCACTGTGAAGCAGTATATAAATCTAAGGTATTGCTACTAGGACATCTAGATCCCTTTCAGAGTTGTTATTGTTGAGCCAGGTAACACCTATTCTATATCTGTGCATTTGGTTTTCATTGCCTATGTGTAGAACTTTACTTTTTCTTACCACTGAATCACATTTTGTTGGATACGCCCAGTGTTCAAATCTTCATGGTCCTTCTTGAGTCTGTCATCTAAGTGTTAGCTATTCCCTTGCTTGGTATCATCTGCAAATTTGAATTTCCCCTTCTATCCCCTCATCTAGATCGTTTATGAAGATTTTAAAGAGTACTGGGCTAAGATAGAATCTTGAGGTACCCCACTGCAAACTTCCCTCCATATAAATGTAGTTCCACTAAGGACTACACAATAAGTGTGTCAGTCAGTCAGTCGTGGCTGGCTAACAACTACATTGTCTATCCCACATTGTTCTATCTTACCAAGAAGTTGGCTTTGGTCTACTTTGTCAAATGCCTTACTGAAGTCTTAAGTAAACTATGTTCCTAGCATTTCCCTTATTCACTAATTTAGTCACTTTGCCAAAGAAGGCAATAAGGTTTGTCTGTCATGGTCTGTTTTGACAAATGCATGCTGGCTTCACGTAATTATATTGTGTTTTTTTTTTAGGTGATCACAAATAGGGCTCCTTAATTATCTTTTCCAAGATCTTCCTAGGTATTGATGTCAGGCTGCCAAATACCAGAAGCAATTATGTGAAAGCAAGTAATTCAAGTCACCAGATGTTACCTGACAAATCAAATGCTAATGTGCCATGCAATTCTTTGCATATTGAATTAATGAGACTAGTCCAAGTTAGTGGTAGAAGTGCACAATTTTTAACTGGTGAGTTAATCTCCAAAGGATGTAGATAAAGGTTAATGGAAACAAATTATTTCCTATTCAATGTAGTAACATCAGCAGAAATATTTAAATACATTTAATTATTATATTAAATTTACATCCTGCTTTTATTTTATAGGATTCAAGGTGACATACATTATTCACCCATCTCCCTCCCTACTCCCCCCCAAAAAACAACATGTGAGGTGGCTTTGACTGAGAGTGAGTGACTGGCCTCACCTTACCTAAGAAATTAAACTCATAGTCTTCCACTTTCTAAAGCAGCACTTTTATCACTACTCCAAACTGCCCTTCTCATAATTAATGATATCACAGTATTTCATAGAAGAATGAAACAAGGACTTTGAAACATATTTTGGCTAATTATATAAATAATGAGCTGATGATACCAGTATGAGTGTACTCATATACTAATCAGTAGCTCAACCAGGATTTATTTATACTCTGTAGCTTTCCCAGGGTTTATTTAATAAACCACAATTGACAAGATTTTCCAAGCACATTAAACAAAAGCTAAGTCAATTGCTTTATGGCTTAGAGCAGGGGTGTCAAACTCATGGCCTGTGGGTCAAATGCGTCACATGCTGGCTCCGCCCCCACCCAGTTTAGCAAAGGGGGAAAAGTCCTGATACATCGCATGACAACACCGTGACAATGTGAGTTTGGCTTACATGGCTCATCCTGATTTAGAGCTATGGTTCTGTAGTTGAACAATTATGTTAATTAATTAGAAGAATTAGCCAGATTTATTCATCCCATCCATTTTCTTTAAGTTCTTATAACAATGGTATTTCATTGGACAAATTTTAAAACATCAACCTGAATATGCAATTTAATTATCAGCTAGTTCTCCTGGAACTAGAAAAAAATCTACAGGCTTTTCCTTTTGGGACAGTTATAAAGGAACATTTTTAAACTAAAAATGTATTTCATTCCTGATATTCTCCAAGTATGTTGGGGTTACAAATTCCAGAATTCTAAAATTCCCAAAATCCAGTTAAGTTCTTCAACTGTAAGGAAGGTTTGCCGTTGTTTTAGATGGTGAGCCTCTGATTTTGTAGGTGCCATAAATAAACATTTTAAAAGCTTAAAAATATGTGTGGACCATCTTTTATTATTATTTGGAGGCCCTTTTATTTTTGAGATGCTCTGGGTGCTTCATTTCCAATCCTTTAATTGCAGTGAGGTAGGGATACATTTGAATAGTAGAAATATGGTAGATTCAAAGAGAGATTACTATAGATAATTATTGTCAAGGGTGTTTAAGACAGTCCTTTAAATATGGTCCAAGGATTCTGGGGGTAGGAAGGGGTGTTCCATGAAAATCAAAATTATTTGCCAGATACTGAAGTTGTTTGCAGATATTCAAAACAATGTCCTTGTTCCTGGAAACTGGTTTTCTTGTTATAAAGTATGCTACCTACATCTAGTTAACTGTTTCCTCCTCTGGTTTCATTTATGATTTTAGCCTCCTGTTTAGCATTGCAACACAGCTGGTTTTTTTTCATTTGGGATGCTGCAATACCACAGACCGTATAGCTACTTCTTTTCCCATTGTGGGAACTATTACATCTCACTACCTCTCAGCCCTGACCTTTGGTGTCCTGTTCCTGGGGCCCATGTGAAGAGCTATTGTTTCCATCTATTCCCCCTAATCTGCCTATTGTAGAAAAAGATTCCTTTGCAAAAATGGCGACACATTTTCCTTTTTCCCTCACAAATTGCAAGAAAAGGCAAGGCAGCTTTGCAGAAGGCTTTTCATCATGGCAACCCTGAAGGATTTCTTTGCCGATGACCAAATACACCCATACAACATGAATTAGAAATGGAGGAGGGGTGCTGGCAATTGATTGAATTTCCTGTTCTTGGAATGGAAAGGAGGATGAGGTGATTTTTATAATTTTTTTGCCACATCAGGGTCTGCAATAACTCAAAGGTGGGGCAGTGAGTAACAATTCTCGCACCCTCCTGTTGACCAGTCACAGGGAAGACTACTTGCTCAGGATATTCATTCCTTACAGATTCTCCATGTTCTGAATTAGCCAAACTGAAGATGAACACAAAACCCACTTTAAACTGTATTTGAGGGACAGGGAAATAGTAACAATGCGGATGTGGAATTTTCCTGAATAAAAACAGACAAAAATATCTGCTGTTGTAAATCTCTTCATTCCTATAGTCTAAGGAAAGAGATATTCTTGTGTAACACTCCTCACTAGAGCAAGAATCACAGGTAGTACATATTTATTATTTAAACCTGCTTTTCCTTCTAATACTTCTTTGAGGCCATAGTGAGCTATTAAATTAGAACTGGCAAGCTGTGGTTTATGGTTGCCCTTCACACATAGGATATAAAACTAGCATTGCAATTTACAGTTCTAGTTTGAAAGGTAAAGCATACCATAGCTACTCTTGTTCTGTCTTTCTACAACCACAACCAAAAACTGTAGTTTTCTGCATTCCCCTCTTCGCCCTCCCCTTCCCCTGCCTTACCCCAAACTACTACCTCTTCCAGTATTCTGATTCAGATATAAGGAAAAAAAGGGAGCATCCCATTGTTCTGGCTGTAAAAGCATTTAAAGTCCATGTCACACTGAACCAACGGATGCAAAGAGGATGTAAAACGGACAAAAAAGCTTGCCATCCGTTGGTTAACGCGATGTATCCGTTCTGTACTCACTGCCTCCATTTTGCTTCCTCTCTATCCGTCCAGTATCCGTTTATGGACGTTTCATCCGCTCCAAAAGTTTTTGGCTGCCTAAAACATTTGCGTGGAAAATGTATCCAGTTCGTCCGTTCTGCATCCGCTACGCATCCGTTCTGCATCTGCTATATCCGCAAGGCATCCGTTCCGCATCCGCGCAACGCACATCCGCCCGGACGCAGGGAGGAAGCGGAACGGATGCAGAACGGATGCCTAGAGGATGCAGCACGGAAACAAAGCGTTTAAAATGGAAAAAACGTTCGCAGAGGGAACCTATCTCGGATATTAAGGATGTCTAGAGGATGCCTAGAGGATGCCTAGAGGATGCCTAGCGGAAAACATATACTGCCTATAAAAAGGGGGAGCAACTCGTCTGCATCGCACTTTCAGAACAGCAGCCCAGGGTGCAGACCTCTGCAGCCTTCATCTGCCTCTTCCTCTTCCACAGCATCCAGTCATGTCCACCGTGGATTGTAACAAAGTCCTTTCGGCAGCCACCATCGTTCTGCAACAGTGCGAAGCCATCTGCAGGCTCTGTGAACACTACTGCGAGAAGAAAAGGAGCCACCCAAAAAGAGTCTGGGTCCGAAGATGATTCACCAGTAGAGCGGAGGACAGACTGTACAACAAGCTGATGGTGGAGCTCAGGAGCAAAGGCACTCGGGCGTTCCAGAACTTCATGAGGATGCCTCAAGCCATGTTTGACGAAGTTGTGCAGCGCCTGACACCCAGGTTGACCAAGGCAAACACCAGCTTCCAGCCCAGCCTGGAACCTGGGCTCAAGGTGGCACTCACTGTGCGCCACCTGGCCTCAGGGACCTCCTACAGGAGCATGCAGAATGGCTGGAGGGTGCCATCCAACACCATCAGCATTGTGGTCAGAGAAGTGGTGCAGGCCATCATCGAAGAATACAAGGAGGAGCTCCTCCAGTACCCCTCCACTGAAGAAGGATGGAAGAAAGTTGCAGAGCAGTGGTATCAGAAGTGGAACTTACCACACACCGTTGGAGCCATAGATGGGAAGCACGTGGCCTGCAAATCTCCAGCCAAGTCGGGGTCCACTTATTTCAACTACAAGGGCTTCTTCAGCATCATCCTCTTTGCCATGGTCAATGCTGACTACAAGTTCATGTACATCGATGCTTCAGGCAACGGCTCATCTTCGGATGCCCAGGTATACAATGCCAGTGACCTCAAGGAGGGGCTGGAAGGCAACCTCATCGTGGGCTTCCCAGATCCAGAACCCCTGCCCAATGACACACAAGAGGTGCCCTACTTCATCGTGGGGGATGACGATTTCTCCCTCACAACCTACCTCATGAAGCCTTACACCTCCAGACTCCTCACCCGTGAAGAGAGGATCTTCAACTACAGGCTGTCCAGGGCAAGGCAGGTGGTGGAGAACACCTTTGGCATCCTGGCCAACAGGTTCCAGGTACTTCTCACCACCATGCAGCATTGCCCAGAGACCATGAGGAGGATCATGGAAGCTTGCTGCATCCTGCACAATCTCATGCGCACCCGCTATCCAGTCTTGCAGAACAGGCTCGTGGACCTCCAACAAGCCAATGGGGTCATGGAGCCTGGGGAATGGAGGCAAGGGCGAAACCTGATCGACACTGAGGATGTGCAAGGCCCCAACAGAGCCTCAAATGAAGCGAAGAAGCAGCGCAACCTCCTGAAACACTGGTGCAACTCCCCAGCTGGAGCGGTGGAGTGGCAAGACAGGATGCTTCCTTCAGCCTGTCTCATCACACAGATGAGATTGGGCCATGTATGTTTGGTTGGCCTACAATGAACAGGGCGTTTAATAAAGAGTTGTGTTTATGTTGACATGTGTGGATCATTATTACATTATTATTGATAATAAAGGGCCGTAGGTGTGGCACCTGGGAGGGTGGACCATATAGTCCCACTATGCTTGCACTGGAGGTTTATCTATCCCACAGCTATCCTAACCCATCCCACAGCTATTACCCATCCCACAGGTATCCTAACCCATCCCACAAGCATGCAAAGGCTTAAACCATTTCTAACAGTTTCCAGCAAGACTTTATTAAAAAAAAGAAATGAAGCAAGTGTGTGAATCATAACTAGACTTTATTAACAACAAGCTATAAGACAAAAATGAGTCTCTGGCACTCCTCTTGGTCGCTCAGTCCCAGGGGTGAAGGGTGCAGGTGCTGTGGAGGTGGCTGGTGCTGGAGTGCTTGTCATCAGCTCCTCCTCCAGAAGCAGAAGCAGCAGAAGCGCCAGCCCCAGAAGAGCGAGCCCGTGCTGCAGAAGCCCCAGCAGAACCAGAGTGAGGGCCAGGGGGCAGGATGGTAGCCCTGTCCCTCTTACCAGGGCTGGCAGCAGATGGCTGAGGCTTGCTGTGCTTCCGCATGGTTGTGGGGTTGCTGGCTGGCAGGGAGGCTGGCAGGAACCAAGGCTGGCAGAAAGGCTGGCAGGGAGGCTGGCAGGAAGGCTGGCAGGAAGGCAGGCACCAAGGCTTGCAGGCAGACATGAACCAAGGCTGGCAGGAAGGCTGGCAGGCAGACATGAACCAAGGCGGCAGGAAGGCAGGCAGCAAGGCTGGCAGGCAGACCGGCTGGCAGCAAGGCTGGCAGGCAGACCGGCTGGCAGCAAGGCTGGCAGCAAGACTGGCAGGCAGACATGCAGGCAGGGCAGGCAAGGCAGTCGATGTGTCCGGCAGCAGGTCTTTCCTCTGAATGGCGTCCTGCTTCCGAGCTGCTTCCGTTATATCCGCGGGGCTGACGCAATGCATTCTCCCCGCATGCGCAGTGAACACCAGGCATCCGCTAGGCTTCCGCTCTGCATCCGCTTCATCCGTTCGGCGTCCGCTCTGCATCCACTCTTTCCGTTCCGCATCCACTTCGCTGAGGCCCCCCCGGAAGCCCTGCGGATGTGCTACCCACTCCCATCCGCTAGGCTTCCGTTCTGCATCCGCTTTGCATCCGCCCTGTGTCCTCCCCGCGTCCGTGTTATCCGCTCCGGTTATGCAAATTTTTGCCCCTTTTGAGAGCGGATAACAACGAATGGAACATTTTGCTCGTCCGCTGTGTCCTTTTTGCATCCGTTGGCCAGTGTGACATGGGCTTAAGATGTTTCATAGGATGTTGAGAACCAAGTTCTGAGATGCTAATTCCGATGTGACCCTGAAATACGGTATGTTTTTTTTTCTTTTTTAAAAGAGAAAATAACTGATTAAATTGGTCTGCTTAACTGAAAAAATGTGTGAGTCAAATACAAGCATCCTTTTCTCAGCAGCCAACTTGCAAGTACCGGTAATTATAGTATTTATATTTTATTTATATTTATAGTATTTAGCAGTGTAAAGGCCCTGTCACACTGCCCAACGGATGCAAAACGTATGTAAAAAGGACACAACGGACGAGCAAAATGTTCCATCCGTTGTTATCCACTCTCAAAAGGGGCAAACATTTGCATAACCAGAGCGGATAACACGGAAAGGAACAGATGCGGGGAGGACGCAGGGCGGATGCAGAGCGGATGGGGAACGGAAGCCCAGCGGATGGGAGTGGATGGCACATCCGCTAGGCTTCCGGGGGACCTCAGCAAAGTGGACGCGGAACGGAAAGCGGATGCACAGCAGATGCACAGCGGATGAAGCGGATGCAGAGCGGAAGCCTAGCGGGTGCAGAGCGGAAGCCTAGCGGATGCCTTGCGTTAATTGCGCATGCGGGGGGGATGCATTGCATAAGCCAGGCGGATATAAAGGGAAGCAGCTCGTACGTGGCCAGCATTCGGAGGAAAGACTTGCTTCCGGATACATCGAGTCCTTGCCTGCCCTGCCTGCAAGCCTTGCTGCCAGCCTTCCTGCCAGCCTGCCTCCAAGCCTCCTGGCCAGCCTCCCTGCCAGGCTTGCTCTCTGCCTGCCTGCCAGTCTTGCTGCCAGCCTGCCTTCCAGCCTCCCTGCCAGCCAGTCTGCCTGCCAGCCTTGGTGCCTGCCTGCCTGCCAGCCTTGGTGCCTGCCAGCCTTGGTGCCTGCCTTCCTGCCTGCCTGCCTTCCTGCCTGCCTTCCTGCCTTCCTTCCTGCCAGCCTTGACGCCAGGCTTCCTGAAAGCCTTGGTGCCAGGCTTCCTGCCAGCCTCACTGCCAGCCTCACTGCCAGCCAGCAACCCCACAACCATGGGGAAAAAGCGAAAGCCTCAGCAACCTGCCGCCATCCCTGGCAAGAGGGTCAGGGCCACCCTCCCGCCCCCTGACTCTGCTTCTGCTGGGGCTTCTGCTGCTCGGGCTCGCTCTTCTGGTGCTGGAGGTTCTGCTGAAGCTGCTCCTGGCGGTGGTGCTTCTGCTGGTGCTTACTC
>BLBF01000052.1:8513334-8527024 GCA_015471245.1 Laticauda colubrina | reverse complement strand
AGCTGAGATCTCAGAGCCCCGAGATCGCAGCTGTAACACCGAGACGTGTTACACCTTAATCAAAGATCAAATCATCAAGCCGAAAAATCTGTGAAAGTGCATTGAGCATCAGTTAGAAGCTCAGAATTTAGGAGGAATTATTTTACTATGGATCTACTGTATATCTAAGAACATCCATATAATTTTTAAATCATGAAGAAAACTAAGATAATTATATGTTATAATGAAAAGAAGTATTTGCTTCCTAGATTCCGATTTGCTTCAGATCAGTGTTATTTTCCAGTGACCTATGCAAAATGTGGGGTTTTATCATAACACCTACTCAGAAAAATAAAATTATGCTATAAGGAGCTATAATCACCATTAAGCTTTGCACTCTTATTTTCCAATGATGTATTTATAATTATAATTATTATTTTAGAGAGCCCATGATTATATAATGTAATGAACTGCCTAATGAACCATGATACAAATTGCTAGAGTACCCGCAGTTTGCTGGGTAAAAGTTAGCAACTCATGCAGCATAATGACTTATTTATATCTCCTTTTATTTTTCTATGTGAAGTTGATTTTTGTGGTGGGAGTGAAGTGGAGGTAGATTCTTGACTTCCAGGTAAATAGAAAAAATCCTCCAATAATCCTATTGATATTTCCCAACTTTTTTCTCTTAAATAACAACCTCAGAAATCAACCTCACTTTACCAGTTTTAGATCATTCATAACTTTAAATTGTTCTCTCTTCTTTCAGCTTTTGATTTGAACTTACAGTATACAATAAGAAAAGATGTATAAAATTCAGATATTTCTTTTAGCAATATTAACAATGCTTATTCTGTAACCATTCTGGATAAAATTAAACTTGGTTTAGAGTCAAATGACCTTCTCTTTGTTCATACTGGAATTATGATTTAGTGCTTAGTGCAGACAAGATATCCCATTAAATGATCTCACAACCTTGGAATCGGTAAGCATGATAATTATCCAATCTCATCTTTTTAATTCTGGAAATACAGGAAGGAGCACCACTTTGGCATTAAAGTGAAGGTAGAATTCTAGAATTCACTCTTTCCTTAATGTTCTATGTTCTTGTACAATTTCACCACTGCTGCAGTGGTGTTGAAAGGTTTATGAATCTGTTTGAATTTTCAATATTTCTGCATAAATATGACTTAAAATGTCATCAGTTCAAAAGGATTCATAAAGCACCACTGAATATACCTGATTTATGAATGTATCCCAAACAACAAGCTTTCTATTTCCTTACTGACTAAGCATATTCAAGTGGATTATTTTGCCAATAAAATAAGTCTTCCCTCCTTCAGAGGTAAGTTATACAGCTGCTAAAAGGAAAACTATATTAGGAAGAATAATCTACTGGAGAACGTTCATTTTCTATGAAAATGTTTTCTCCATCTCTTTGAGCAATGATATAACTGCTGTCATCTTTTAAATTTGGTGTTCACTGCTGCTTGGCTCAGCCCAAACAATCTCACCAAACAAAATGCTTTTGGAAGGGCAGGCAGTCTTTTGGGACTAGCAGAGAGACGTTGGATTTTGAAAATGTACTGTTAGTGTTTTCACAAAACATACTCCAGTTTGGGCAAGGCCAGTCATAGTGTATCATTTTATTAGAAGGTAAATTGGTGGAGATTCTCCTCATCACTTCCTCTAAAAACCAAAGTTCTCTATATTATCGTTGTTGTGGGGGTTAGTGGACACAGGGCTTTCCTTTAAGCCAGAATCATTCTTGTGAATAAAGATTATGCTTGAGTCCAGCACAGTGCTTTATAGCATCCCATCTTTGATTTTTGCTTAAGTTATATTAATGTCAGGATGAGTGGGGGAGCCATACCACGCATCAGGGCATTCTGTTTCATTAGTTAAGTGCCATTAGATCAGATTTGATAACTGCCTGGAGAAATGCTCAACATTCAAACTTATCCTCAGGAACACCTTGTAACTCTTCAAAAGAAGTATTAATTCTAATATTCTCTTTGATCCATTCCCCTTTGTCAGTTTTCCCCTTCTGGTGATTACCTCAATTTTATACATTTTTGTCGTCTATCATCCTTTTGCAATCCATTTTAAAATATGTGAATTTCTGCTTGTTCAGGAAAACAAGAGTATGGCACATTTGGTCCAGAATGGATTGGTTGGTTTGTTTCATTGTACCCTTAGCAATCATTTTCAGATCCATAGTTCAAAGAGATCCTTCTCCTTGTTTCTCACACTCTTATTCAAAATCTGGCTTCAACTACTTTTTATTTTATTTTCATTTAAATTTCCTCATCCTTCATGATTTTGCCTAGAATTATCGTTGAAGGACTTGTCCAGCACACTGTCCATTTTTACTGATTCTTAAACCCCCGCCCCAAAATCAAACTACCTTTATTTCTTCAACATGAACTGTAAGTCTACTAAGCATGCTGATTGCTGTAAGTCTACTAAGCACGCTGATTGCTTTTAATATATAGCATTAACACAGATTTTTCACTTTCTATTTTTCCTTTGAGTTCTTCTAAGTTAGTTTTCAAATGGTGTCATCTTCATATTTCATATTGTTTGTCTTTGTGCTTTTTATTCTGATTCTAGCTGATTTCTCCCAATGTTGCCATTCTTATAATATACTGTATTAACTGTGTTAACTTAGAGACTGAGATAATGAGAACTTTTGTCTCATAACCTTTTTCTATTCTGAATCATTTTATTCCTCAGATTTAGTTCTTACAATAGATCCTTATTCACTGTAATAATTTGTCTGAAGAATTATCAGATGTTCTGACTTATGCGTTAACTTTAGTATGTTCTAGATTCTGCCATGACCTACAGTCAAAGTGTTTGCTGTCGACAATGATTAAAAATAAACCATATTGTATTTTCTCCATTACCCATCTTCTGTAAGGTACAGACCCTTTCTACCTTTCCAGACTCAATTGTGCATTTGTAATTTCTCCCTCCCCATGTGGCTCTATTTTTATTTGCAAGCTCTTAATGAAAACTTTGCCCAAATAAGGAAAAAATGCAATTTTTAGAAATTGCCTGTCTTTGGCCCATTCTACACTGCTCAAAAAAATAAAGGGAATGCTTAAACAACACAATATAACTCCAAGTCAATCACACTTCTGTGAAATCAAACTGTCCACTTAGGTAGCAACACTAACAATCAATTTTACATGCTGTTGTGCAAATGGAATAGACAATAGGTGGAAAGCATAGGCACTTAGCAAGACATCCCCAATAAAGGAGTGTTTCTGCAGGTGGTGCCCACAGACCACTTCTCAGTTCCTATGCTTTCTGACTGATGGTTTGGTCACTTTTGAATGCTGGCGGTGCTTTCACTCTAGTGGTAGCAGGAGACGGAGTCTACAACCTCAGGTAGTGCAGTGGCTCAGGTAGTGCAGTTCATCCAGGATGGCACATCAATGCGAGCTGTGTCTGTCAGCGTAGTGGCCAGAGCATGAAGGCACTACCAGGAGACAGGCCAGTACATCAGGAAATGTGGAAGAGGCCGTAGCGGGGCAACAACCCAGCATCAGGACCGCTACCTCCGTCTTTGTGCTAGGAGGGACAGGAGGAGCACTGCCAAAACCCTGCAAAATTACCTCCAGCGGGCCACAAATGTGCATGTGGCTGCACAAATGGTCAGAAACAGACTCCATGAGGGTGGTATGAGGGCCTGACATCCACAAGTGGGGGTTGTGCTTACAGCCCAACACTGTGCAGGATGTTTGGCATTTGCCAGAAAACACCAAGATTGGCAAATTCACCACTGGCGCCCTGTGCTCTTCACAGATGAAAGCTGGTTCACACTGAGCACATGTGACAGGTCTGGAGACGCCATGGAGAATGTTCTGCTGCCTGCAACATCCTCCAGCATGACCGGTTTGGCAGTGGGTCAGTAATGGTGTGGGGTGGCATTTCTTTAGGGGGCTGCACAGCCCTCCATATGCTCGCCAGAGGTAGCATGACTGCCATTAGGTACCAAGATGAGATCCTCAGACCCATTGTGAGACCACATGCTGGTGCGTTCTGGATTCCTCCTAATGCACAACAATGCTTGACCTGTGACTGGAGTGTGTCAGAAGTTCCTGCAAGACGAAGGCATTGATGCTATGGACTGGTCCGCCCGTTCCCAGAATCCAATTGAGTACATCTAGTACATATCTCACTCCATCCACCAACACCACATTGCACCACAGACTGTCCAGGATGCCTTAGTCCAGGTGTGGGAGGAGATCCCTCAGGAGACCATCCGCCACCTCATCAGGAGCATGCCCAGGCATTGTAGGGAGGTCATACAGGCACGTGGAGGCCACACACACTACTGAGCCTCATTTTGACTTGTTTTAAGGACATCACATCAAAATTGGATCAGCCTGTCGTGTTTTTTTCCACTTTAATTTTGAGTGTAACTCCAAGTCCAGACCTCCATGGATTGCTAAATTTGATTTCCATTGATAATTTTTGTGTGATTTTGTTGTCAGCACATTCAACTATGTAATGAACAAAGTATTTAATGAGAATATTTTATTCATTCAGAACTAGAATGTCTTATTTTTGTGTTCCCTTTATTTTTTTGAGCAGTGTACATTCTGTTCTTGCAGCAGCCATTAGATGAGTATTGAAGCTTTGGATTCTTTGTATTACCTGTCCCTAGTTAAAGTCATGTTAGCTTGATTATTATTACAATAAATGATCTACATAAGAACGTAACAGTAAAGGACACAATATACCAGCTGTAGTGCTGGAACTTGAATGCTAATTTGGAATTAGAAGGCATTTATATAATAAAGGTTTGTCTGACCTGGATACTGTCCCAAAAGAGGCAAGAAGAGAGAATTCCATATGTCATTTCAGAAATGACAGTACAGTGTTATGTGGATAATAGTTTCAATCTCTTCAAACAGCAAACTCTTATCTGGCAAATAATCTTATGCCATACTCCAAATAAATTCTTCCTCACTTTCTGCCAAGTAAAGAACGGCACCTTTCTACAGCAAGACATACCAGCTCATTCCTTGAAACCTTTGGCTCTGATCCCGGAAACCCTCTGGTGCCCTGAAGATTTGTATCAGGAAATAACTATTTTAGTTCTGGGTTTGGCCTTGGTGGGCTGACATAATGCTATTAGGATGCTGCCAGGGGCAGTCTCTACAAGGGTAGAGAATGGGGCTGACTGTAACTGAGATAAGAAGTTTTGTTTTTCAGGAAATTGCTCTGTATATATTGCTGCTGATGAAATATTGTGTTGCTCATTGTGATTGTTATTATTTTGGGAGGAATGTAAACAAAGACAGGTTCCAAAGAACTGACATTATAGATTTTATGTACACAATACCTGTACTATCATATTTATGAAAGAGATGCTTTAAAATTTGGAGGCAACAGACTTTCGTTCTTCTGTGCTCAGCTCTTTTGAGCTGGAAGCCCACTCTGCCCATAATGGAGTGGGAGATTCCTTCAGGCAACTGCTATTTATAGCCTTGTAAGTGAGATGCCTGGAATTCTTGGGATGTAACAAGCAAAACAGTCCTATTCACAGATCCAGAATTTTAACCACTCGGGCTACAGTGAACTTTTATATAAGGAATGTGGGTGAGACTATATTCTATGTAGCATGATCATTGGATGTCAGCCTTGCTCGGCTTATTACTTCCAGATATAATATCAGCCAACTTTCACCAGCTGCAGGAAAGTCCATTGTTGGGTCAATTGGCAAGTAGGACTAGGTAAGTAACTCTAAGTTGAGGCAGAAGGAAACAAATATATTTTTAAAACAAGCATATGTATCCATACCACCTCAGTTATATGATATATAACAGGGAGTCCTTGACTTAGAATAGTTCATTTAGTGACTATTCAAAGTTACAACAGCACTAAAATGACTTATGATTATTTTTCACACTTATGATCATTGCAACATCCCCCTAGTGATGTGATCAAAATTCAGACACTTGGCAACTGATTCATATTAGGGCAACCCTAACCCCAACTCCTGCAGTGATTCACTTAACAGCTGTGGCAATGAATGTTATAAATGGGGCAAAAATCACTTAACAATTGTCTCATTTAACAACAGAAATTTTGGGCTCAATAGTGGTCATATGTCAAGGACTACCTGTATTAAAAACACACATTTATCAAAATGATTGAGTCCTATTTGGATTCAGAGGGCCATTCCTGTGAATAAGGTGATGCTGGAGGCTCACAGCTTATATTAATATTTATATTAATTTTTTTTTGCAAAATAAAAATAATACAAGTTTAAAGAAACAAGAAAATAAAGTAAAAGAAAAGTGATAAGCAGAAACAAAAAAGACAAAAAAAGAGAGATAGAATGATTTAAAGACATGGCTTTCAATCTTCTTTATAGCAGTTATAAATATATTTATATTTTATTCCCTCTCTCTAAGAGTCTGTAGAGATTCTCAGTCATCCAGGTCATGGTTGTCCCAAAGATACTTTTTCAGGAGGCAACTGGACTTTCTTTTGTTTTTTCTTTGAAGATGTTTTCCTTCTCATCCAAGAAGCTTCTGCAGCTCTGATAGGATAGTGGGAAGTAGTGGGATTCAAATATTGTTGCCACCAGTTCGGTGGGGGTGGCTTGGTGGGCGCGCTTTGCGCACGTGTATACACTTTGCGTGTACACACTTTGCGTGCACACAAATGCAAATGCGCTTGCACAGTCACAGAGGCATTTGCACAAGCACAGAAGCGTTCTAACTCGCCTCCTGCAAGCCTGCACAATCCTTGTGTGTAGTCGCTTCACAGCTGGTCATTTGCATCTTTTTAGAGGGTTGTTGAAGCACTTGGATGTTTATCTGTGTGCTCAGGGTCACCTGAGTAGTGCTGTTGGTTCTTGTAGTCTTGTAGATGGAAGAAGCTTCTTGTATGAGAAGCGAAACATCTTCAAAGAAAAAGCAAGAAAGTCCAGTTGCCTCCTGAAAAAGCAAGTACAAGAGCCAGGAGCACTACTCAGGTAATCCTGAGGATACAGGTAAACCTCCAAGTTCTTCAACGACCCTCTAAAAGGATGCAAATGACCTTGCCTGCAAGGAATATAAATCCATTCCCCCCTATCCTGTCAGAACTGAAGAAGCTTCTTGAATGAGAAGCGAAACGTCTTTAAAGGAAAAGCAAGAAAGTACAGTTGCCTCCTGAAAATGCACCTTTTGGACCTCTCCAAGGTTACATTATAGCTCCCTTCCTTACATATTGTGCTTTTTCTAATTGTCAGACCCACAAATCACAAATTCCCTTTTTTCCCTTTTCCAGCAAAAAGTTCATAAAGGATTCACAGTCAAATTCCACTGAATTCATTTCTACTGTATTTATCATGGGGGTGGGGGGTGGGGGAAATCAAGTCAGATGTGGTACTGAAACTGTCATACACTAAAAGTGGCAAATCATTACCCTGGTCCCTTGGCTTAGGCAATTAAAAATGATATTTTTTAAAATGTTAGTTCCTGGTGTCAGGTAGCCTGCTTAGAAAAGGCATTCCACATACAGTAGATGGGACTACAATTGAGAAGATCCACCTAAGATCTCAAGATGACTTATTTAGAATAAAAGTCTCACATTTGAGCAGGCTTGAGTGAAACAAACTACAAAATAGTGAAAAGTCATTATTCTAAATATATTAATTGAACATTTCAATTCTCTTCAATGAACATATTGCTAACAATATATTTAAAAGTTATGGATGAAAATACACCCATTATCATATATCATTATTATGATGTATATAACCTATTAAAAGGATTAATCTGAATTAGTGTCTGACAGAAGAAGCATCCTGTCACTGCCGCTGTGCTTATATTTTTTCTTCAACTTTAAGTCTGTGCTCTGCAGTGGTTTATTTGCACCTGCAAGGTGTTCCAACAGCACTGTAGCTTCCAATCTCTTCCAATGTATATGTGAAGTGACCCCTTATTTCATTTTTGCTTCTTTGGAATCACAAGAGGAATCCCTGGAAAGATCATCTGTGATCAAACCAATTTAATGGAATTTTACAACTCCCCAGTTTGGAGACAAGTCAGAAAAAATATTTGCAGACACAGCGGGAGAATCAGCACCTCAAAACTTTCCAAAGAAACCATTTATTTGAACTTGAATAGAGGCTAATGTCCACAGTGATACAGAGGATTAAATAGTGAAAATATTTATTATATAATATTTGCTGCTGCTGCTGCTTTCCCCTTCATCTCTTGCCAACTGTCATTCAAAGATGTACTCGGACATTGCATCTTGATCTCACAAAGAAAGCTTTCCTCTTTCCAGCTTTTTCTTCCAAACACTTGGTGGAAAAAGGGTCGGTCTCCCTCCTTCTCTCCCTCCATCTAGCCATCTATCTATCTATCAATCTATCTATCTAACAAATTCTTGCTGCCCAACTCAGACATGATGACTCCAGAGCAGCTTACAAAATTAAAATACACAAAATAAAACCCATAACATAGACATGTTTAACTCCTACACTGTACATAGCTAACTTATACCAAAGAAAGGTCACGTGTTCTGGGCTTTAACTTACTTTACTATGAATGTCCAAACCCTATGTTTTTAGGGTCTGGACGTTCATAGTAAAATAAGTTCATTTTTAAAGACCGACTGACCTTTTAAAAATTTCAAGAGGCTTATAAGGTTACTGTAGTGGAATGTAGAAGTTGGTGGTCCTGTCACAATGTCCAGGATCTTCCTAGAGTTAAACAGGTTGAAAGAATTTTCAGTGAGTCGGCTTGTGGCATCTTGAGAGTTCCATGAGATGGATATTGTCAGATCTTTGAATTTGGCCAAATAAGGAAACAAACTTCACAAAAAGACTGTTAATATAACCTATTGTTGGGAGCAGTATGCTGATTCTGTAAACTGCTTAAGGCTAGGTCCCACTGGCTGATGGCCGCAAAATGTATGCAGAAAGGACACAGCAGACGAGCAAAATTTCAGGGGTGGCTCCATCCGTTTTTATCTGCTCCAAAAAGTGGCAAAAATTTGCATAAACAGAACGGAAAAGAACGGATGTGGGTAGTATGTAGCGGGGATGTTAAACGGATGTTCATCAGAAGCCTAGTGGATAAAAGCGGATGGAAGAGGATGACACCTCCGAAGGGGTTCCAGGGAGAATTTCGAAGCGGAAGCATAGCGGAAGGGGCGGATGCATAGCGGATGAAGCGGATGCATCACGTACGCCGATAGGAAACAAAGGGGATGCTGCGCGGATGTATATCGGATGCAAAGTGTTCACTGCACATGCGGGGGGTATGAATTGCGTCCGCTCCGCGGATATAAAAGGATGCAGCACGCACACAGAATAGTCTATTCTGACTCAGAATAGTCTCAGAGACTGAGTTGTTTACTTGTTTAATAAAGTTTATCTTTGCTGAAGACACTTAATACAGTTTACTTGGTTCATTTTGCTTATTTAAACAAGTCATAAAGTTTACCTAAGAAAGTTAATAAAGGTTGTCTTTGCTTAAGACACTTAGTTTACTTGGTTCATTTTGTTTACTTAATAAAGTGTTGGTGAAAACTTTGAAAAAATGGTTAAGCCTTTGCATGCTGGTGGGATAGATAAGGATAGTTGTGGGATATATAAACCTCCAGTGCAACCATAGTGGGACTGTATGGTCCACCATACCAGCGATCCAGATGATTTTCTCCCCCTTTTTATAGAAAATATCGGTTGTCCGCTAGGTGTCCTTCTACATACTCTAGACATACTGCAGATATCCTAAATATACGAGATATATCCCAGATACAAACGTTTTGTCCATTTTTAATACTTTATATACGAGATGCATACGCTTACATCCTTTCTATTTCCGTGCTACTAATGCTGTGTAGACGTTCTGTGTACCTTTTGTTTCCTCCCTCTTTCCGTTTTCAGCTGCAGCGGATGTGAGTTGAGGGGATGGCCAGAGGATGCTGAGAGGATACAGCGGACATTTAACAGATGATAACGGACATAGAATGTTTGTTGCCCATATATGTCGCAGATGTACATCGTACGGGGCGGAAAGTTCATCCGTTCACAAAGTTTTGTGAAGCTCAAAACTTTTTGCGTGGATGAAATTGCAGTGGACGGATGCTCGACGGATAGAGCGTATGAAACACCTATGCAGTGAGTACACAATGGATGCATAGCGTTTTCCAACGGATGGCAAGCTTTTTTTAACGTTTTACATCCTCTTTGCATCCGTAAGTGCAGTGGGACCAGGCCTTTAAGGCTGTAAAGCACTGTGAAGTGGTATAAATCTAAGTATAGCTATCTCAGTAAAGAATCTTGCAAGCATAATTGTGTTTTCTTTTCTTTCCCTCTTACATCATACTGAATCAGGGAGGAGCCAGGATGATTCTGTTCCTAATGTTTTTCCTTTCCCAGGATGCAGGGCACTTTTCTTTCCTAACTGCTTTTGTAATGCTTCTCAATATTTTCCCAAGGTCATCTCCATGCATCCCGATCAGCATTGGGCAGGTGGGGGGAGGGGATAGGCACTTTTGTTTTTAGCAATGTTTTTCTAGATGTTTGTGAACTGGTTAAACCAGGGCTGTCAAACTCATGGTCCATCGGCTAAATGCATAATGTGCTAGCTGTGCCCACACCTGGTTTATCAAAGGTGGGGGGGAGTTATGATACATCACATGACAACACCACGATGATGTGAGTTTGACACTCCTGGTTTGGACTAATTACATGAGATAAGCATCTATAGAAGTCCAGTAAGTAAGTAAGTATGATTGTTCCAATCTGGATAGGTTGCCTGATTTCTTTCTATTTGAAAATAAAGATACAATCACTGCATAAAAATTATGTGTAATTCCAGGCTAGATGGACTATGTCTAGAAACTTCTCATGAACATTATGCTTCTAGCCTAACACAACAAGGACAGATCTGCACGTTCAACTTGGTCTGTAGGTCATGTTTACTCCCCAAATGCAAAAATAAATCATGCAAAAATAATACTTCCTACTCCTAGGAAGACTCCCAGCACTTTGATTCAAAATTCCACTTTTCCTAGTTGGACAGTCAGTGATGTCCAGTGCCACTTCCTTCTCCCTTTCCCCCTTAATTTTTAATTTTCAAGGTAGGTACTTTGTGTCTGTGAGGCTAAACTATTAGATCTTCATTGCTGCAACATTTTCATGAACTTTCAGAGGAATGTAGAAGTTAAAGAATAAGCTATTCCCGTAATTTAGATTGTTATGGTATCAGATTAAAAAAAATGGTATCACAGGGATTAAAGAAGCAAGAAAGGTCTGTGCTTGTAGGATAGGAATATGGTGCGATGGTGTGAAGACATCCATGTGTATAATGATTCGGGAAAGTAAAAGAAATGCATAAAAATGACTTTTGTGAGAATCAGTCCATTAAAGGAAGATGAGAACGCTTGTTCATCTGTCTACCCCAGGGGTGGCCATCAGAGTTTGTCTTCTCTGCATGGGTGGGAATGACAGGAAGCAGTGGAACAACTATGGACGTCCTGGGTGGTGATTGTTTGGACCGAGCACCCATCTGGCCCTGTTGCCCAAATCATGGCTTATAAAACAGCTGAGAGCAGCAGGGGTGAACAGCAGCTTAGACTGCAGGGTGAAATTGCCTTAATTGAACATTTGAACAAACATAGTAACAAAATGTTCTTATTTGAACCAATGACAATGTTACCAGGCGCCACAAGAATTCTTTTTGTAACTTATTTTTCCCTGATGAAGATTGCTGCATTTTCTGATATAGTTTGTCCAGGCCTAATAAAGATAGAGTTTGTCTAGTATCTGAAAATAAATAGGAGTGCACCTAAATAATATTTGGATAGGAAATTACCAATGAATTGTTTCTGGGCCAGGCATGGAAATTAAAAAAATATTCCCCCAAAAAGATAATAGTGATATTAGTCAATCACTTTTGTCCTGAGTGGATAGGTCCACATAGGCATCAGAACTGAGTTCATTTTTAAAGTGTCTTTATTTTTGTATATGCAACTATAGAAAGCTAGATGCAATTATTTCTTGGTCTTGCATGGAATAATTGAACTACTATCTTTGGATCAATTCTAACAATATATAAAGTTTTATACAGACTGTAAATTCTGTCTATGCTTATTTTGAAATCAGTCTTGAATGGTAAAAAGTTGAAGATTGTAACCCAAACATTAAGCTTACACATCTATTCCATTTGCAATTGGATGTCTAGTCAATATCCTTTAACTTGAAACTATGTGTTCTTACACTTTATTTTCAGGCTATTTTGCTTGTTTTAATTTTTCATTCGTAATTTATCAATGATTAAAACACTAGGGGTTAGTGAATTGTAAACGTTTAAAAATGATTACATAGAATTTTCTGGAAAGGTTACACTGAAACAAACATCTATGAATTCAAATGTCCTTTTTTAAAATAAAGTTTTATTTTTAGACGAAGTCAAATGTCCTTGAATGACCACAGCATAAGTGTTAATAGATTTTATAACAAGCTCCCAAAGACTTAAGTAAGTTGGTCCAATCCATTTGGAGAACACGAGCTTGGAGAAAACTGCCTCTCAGATGAATAAAAGCACATAGCTTGCAAGGAATGGAGCAATGTTTGTCTTATTGGACTATGTATTGTCCTTTTCTGACCCCCAAAAACCCATTCTGTTTGGAAAATTCAGATCACAGCAGTAAGAAACTGAAATATATTTTGAGAAGGATTTAATGGGGGATATTTTTAAGAAATCCTAAATTGTCAGGTCTTATGAGAAAGATACCAACTATAACCTGATACTAAACTGACTTGGACCCTCAAATTCTCTACCATTCTAAAAAGAGACTTAGAGAATGTGTTTTATATGCAGACTAGGCATATAAAACATTTTTAATTCTGTCTACATTCAAGGAGAGACATATATCAGCACAAATGAAATTGGCTAGCATTTATCCTTTTCCAGGAAAAAGAGTGAGTTTTAATCTGGCCTAAACTCTTCATTTTTTCCCAATTATTTTCACAACTAAAATCTCTCACAAGCTTGTCCACAGGAGCGTGAGGCTTTTCCCCTTTTATTGCACTTCTACACATGAATATGTAGAACCACAACTGGGAAATGTTACAAAAAGAACAATCTGTATAAAACGGCCATGTGTTTTTTAGTAGTTTGTTTTTCTTGTGAAAATGAATAGGTATGTCCACCTTGTCCATTTTCAAAAGTAAGCACATCTCTGTCCCATAATGGGTTAGTAAATTTGTCTAGATAATTAATACAATAAATTAATATTCCTGGGGAAATTTAATAGAGGTGATGTCCTGGTGGGAACTAACATGAGATCACTAGAAATGAAGATTTCAGTTCTAACAATTTTAATGAAATATTTTCTATTGATAACTATAGCAGGGTTGTAACTAAAATGTAGTCATCATTTGAGTTGGGTGAACATGTAAATGGGATAATGAACCAGTCAACCCCAAGATTATCTATTCTTGGGAAGGGGGAGGAAGCATCCAAAAAGCATCCCATTGCAGAAGGCATGTCTGTTTATGTCTGTTTATGCCATGTTTATATGTCTGTTTACATGTCTGTTGTAGGAATGCCAGAAATAGGAATACCCTGAATATTTTGAACTCCAATAGCCATCCGCCCCATTCATCATAAGCAGCAGTAAAAGCCTAAGGGAATTGTTAGGGATAACATTGTTCACCCTAACTGTTTTAGGTGAAATAATA
>BLBF01000052.1:8499685-8513324 GCA_015471245.1 Laticauda colubrina | reverse complement strand
TGTTTAGCTTGTCTACCTAACCCTGGTTGGGGAACCCAGGCTTAACAGGAATTGTCCTCCAAAATGCGCCAAGGGCAATTGTATTACTTTCAAGGTACTTCTTGCAGGTGATTTAACTGTAACTGGACTGTAGTTTGCAACATTGCAACCCGACGAACAATAAAGTGGTCTTGTCATCGCTCCTCTTCCTCTTCCTTTCCTCCGACTGACTACACTACAGAGTCGGCTGAAGGCGGACAGCCAGGGGGTCCACTCCAGTTTCCACACAGGTCCTGCTTGCGTGAGCCGGGGTCTCTCTGAGGTTGTCCGTCAACAGCTCCTTTCCTGGCTAAGCGGAAGCTACGTGCTCACCGGAGTTACAACCCAGGCAAGCGCAGCGGGGCGTGAATTGGGTTTTCATCTCCTCTAAATCTTTCACGGGCCATTGACTCGTCCGAACCGGGCAGCCCTACGATCGTTTTTGGTTTTCTCTGGGGTTTTTTTTTTTTTTGGTTTTTTTTTTTTTGGTTTTTTTTTTAAAGGTCGGTTTTGATGAGTTTCCTAGTTCCCGGAAAGAAACTCATGACGGACAGGCGGGGGGGGGGGGGAGAGATTCCCTTCGTCCCCATTGGGCTAAGAAGTGCGTCGGGTGGGAGGAAACTTCCAGTGGGAGGTGAGCGCAAAGACCATGGCAATGGATCTGACGGGGGTGAAACGGATGCGGAAGCCAAACGCCGCCCAGTTGCCTGGCTTGGCGATGGCGAGGAGAGTCGTGTTGGTGTCCGGCCGCCAGGAGCGCTTGTCGGTTGGCGCGCCCCACAGGTGCAGCACCTTTTGCTTCTCGGAAATGCCCGCTTTCCCCTCAGTCAATGCCTTGCCCCCCGCCTCCTTCTCTTCTTTCAACCTTGCAAGCCAACATCCTCTTCCAGTTTGGCCATTGGAAAATCGAGCGGTGCTTTTTTTTTTTTTTTTTTCCTTCCCGTTTGGGAAAGGAGGATCCCAGTTGTCCGTCCCTTTCTCTTCGCCCCCGTTTTGTTCCTCGGCTGGGTTTTGTTGCCGGCGTTGAATTCCGCGAGATCAACTCGTGGGAAAGTAGACTAGGGTTGAACTTTAATATGAATCCCGCACACCAAAAACATGGCTCTGTGGTTTGTTCGGCAGCACTGAATGCGCCGAGGCTTGTCGCCATTTCAAATATTTAGCATTTTCTATTTTGATCCAGCCTCCCCGTTCACAGCCCGACCCTGAGATGTTTTGTAAGGCGCACACACACAACACATGGTGTGCCATGTTTCTTCCTGCTCCAATCCTTACGAACTAGCACTAGCAAGTGGTATTAATGCTCTGCCTCACTTTGTATCTGCTTCCTGGCTGGCCCCTTTTCCAAACCTGTAGCTTCCCACTACATGTGAACTCAAAGGCCCTTTTGTAATTCATATGTCCCCACCTAGCCCGACGGATGCAAAACGTACGTAAAAGGACACAGCAGACGGCCAAAAATCCGCGGGTGGGTGGCTCCATTCGTTCTTATCTGCTCTCAAAAGGGGCAAAACATTTCATAAAGAGAATGGAAAAGAACGGACGGGGGGGAGGACGTAGCGCGGATTCAAAACGGATGCTCAATGGAAGCCTAGCGGATGAAAACGGATGGATCCTCCAGACATCCTCCAGACATCTTAAATATCCGAGATACATCCCCTATACGAACGTTTTTTCCGTTTTAATGCTTTATATCCGAGCTGCATCCGCTTTCATCCTTTCTATGTCTGTGCTACTAACGCTGTGTGTCCGTTCCACGTCCGTTTCGCTTCCTCCCTGTGTCCATTTTCCACTGGAGCGGATTTGAGTTGCGCGGATGCGCAGCGGATGCCTAGCAGATACAGTGGACTTATAACGGATGTTCCCCGTATGCGTAGCGGATGTATGACGGACGCATTGGATACTTCATCCGCTCAAAAAGTTTTGTGCAGCTCAAAACATTTTGAGCAGATGAAATCACAGTAGACGGATGCTGGATGGATGGAGAGTATGAATCACGGATGCAGTGAGTACACAACGGATGCATCGTGTTTTCCAACGGATGGCAAGTGTTTCTCTCCGTTTTACATCCTCTTTGCATCCGTTGGTGCAGTGTGACATGGGCTTTAGCGTAGTCAAATTCATGGGAGCTTCTGGGCTCCCAGCATTTCCTCAGCCTGGCTTCTTTCACCCTCGCTCAGGCTCTCTCTTCAAGCTTTTGTACCTTTTCTATATTTTTCCAATGGGTTTTGTTTCTTTCTGCCTTGAGCCTCTCTACATGCAACTCTCCTGGATTTCATTACTTCCCAACTTCTTTTTCAATGCAACACTTCTCCCTCTTGAATAACTTCATCATTTGCTGCAGGATCAGCAAATGAGAAGTGCAAGTTGTGCAAATTTCTCAATTCCTCTTTAAAGGCACTGCACCAATGGATGCAAAGAGGATGTAAAACGTTAGAAAAAGCTTGCCATCCTTTGGAAAATGCTATGCATCCTTTGTGTACTCACTGCATACGTGTTTCATACGCTCTATCCGTCGAGCAACCGTCCACTGAGATTTCATCTGCCCAAGAAGTGTTGAGCTGCACAAAACTTTGTGAACGGATGAACTTTCCGCTGTGTACGATGTAAATCCGTGATATCCGAGCAACAAACGTTCTATGTCCGTTTATCATCCGTTAAACATCCGCTGTATCCTCTCTGCATCCTCTGGGCATCCTCGCAACTCACATCCGTTGCAGCTGAAAACGGAAAGAGGGAGGAAACAAAAGGTACACAGAACGTCTACCCAGTGTTAGTAGCACGGAAATAGAAAGGATGAGCAGTGAATGGTTTGCATCCGATATAAATCCTCTAGGCTTCCTATGAACATCCCTTTAACATCCCTGCTACATATTACCCACGTCCGTTCTTTTCCTTTCTTTTCTGTTCTGTTTATGCAAATTTTTGCCATTTTTTGGAGCGGATGACAACGGATGGAGCCACCCCCGAAAATTTGCTCATCCACTGTGTCCTTTTTGCATCTGTTTTGCATCCATCGGCCAGTGTGACCTAGCCTTAAGAATGTGGTCAGTAACCTCAGAATGAGGTTGCAATTGAATGAGGTTGTACGACAAATACTGAATGAATTAGGTCTATGCAGCCTGTCCAGACTGCAGTGGGTGTCCCCTTAGTCCCTCCCCCTTTTCTCCATTATTTAACATACTAGAATTAGCACAAGGCTGCCACTGCTGACCTGGCCCATCCCTTGGCAGCCTACTCAAATTTGAGTTTGTTGTTCTGCAGATTATAATCCATCTGGTTTGTGAAGGTCAATGTTAAGAAAACAGCCAACTAAAAAACGGTTCTTGCAATTTCTTAACGGGCAGGCTGAATGCATAAGATGGAACCTAACAGGCATATTCATGATAAATTACTACAATATGCTAGCCTGAGACAAATTCCTCTATGGGTTTTTTTTTTTTTTTAGATGAGATACTTGTAGTTTTTCTTTTGCACTATTCCTTTTTCAACTGCTTGGTCAATGAGTTGCAGTATGGTTGTCTATTAATTTCTGATGGGATGGCTATTTTGTTCTTGTAAGTAGGACCGAGCCTTATTTTCCCTTGAACTTCCCACCTGGCAAAGTCATAGATACTAGAAGATATGTGCTATATCTGGAAGGGAATGCTGCCATTAATTGTGCTCTCGTTGCCTGATGTTTATGTGGACAGTTCAGACTTCTGTGCCTTTGGAGAAACGGGAGGATTTTGTGCTATGTTTATATGTGTGGCGTTACACAATGCCTTAAAACTAGTCAGGTGTGATCTCAGGCTGTGCACAGGAGTCAAATTCAGCCACTTTTCTCAATGGATTTACCTATTAAAGAGACAAATTCAAAAATGGAGAAACAAGTTCAGAAATGATACATTGTTTTTAAAATTAGATGAAACATCTATTATTTAGCACTTAACAAGCTTTGAAATCTTAAAAATGATTTACAGAACTAGCTTATTTCAAGACCTTTAGAATATATATCAAAGTCTGGATTTTTTGCCAGTTTCTTAAAATGAAAAAACAATTACTTTTCTGCAATCTTCCAGCCTGAGAATTTTGAATTCTCATGAAGAGATTTTTATAATCTGATTATTTATCTTTTAAAAAATCTAAAACAGATGACTTTTGTGTAATTCACAGATGAACAAAGTTACAATATTTTGTGGGCTGCAATCTATTTTATTAAATAAAAAAATTGGGGTGAGGATATCGTTTGAAGTAGGTGAGTTTTAAACAATAAATTGGGAGGAAAATTAAATTCACAAAGTAAAGAAGATAGTGATGATTGCTGCAAGTATTACCATACTTCGTTAGGAAACCTAAGGGAGATTGAGAAAGAAAATCTTTAGCTGCAATAAATTCTCACTTAGCAACTCCAGGTATCCATTGCACAAAATCTATACTGAATGGAATGAATATTCTAAGTATTCTAAGTCAAAGGCACTCAGGAGAGATTGAGATAGAACACCACTGTGATATCCTTAGTTTGATCACCACAGGTACTCTACTGCATTGTTATCTTTGTGAACATTCAGGGAAGACAGAGGGTATTGCCTCTTGAATGCTTTCGACATGTCCGTATGCTTTTGTTTCATATTAGGAAGGCTGGAATTAAATGAAAAAGTATTCCTTGAAAAGAAACTGTGATGAGCAGTGACCTGGAAAACCAATTCCATGTGGAAGCATTGAAATTGCTAGATACATTTAGTCTGGAGAACCTGGAGACTGAGCAATGGGGAGATTTTGTGTAATGCTATTAAGACTGCCTTGACAAATCCCTACAGTTTTCTTGACAAAGTGTTTCAAAGTACAACCAAAATGGAGCCCAAAATTTCTGCTGTTAAGTGAGATGTGGGTTAAGTGAGCTTTGCCCCATTTTATGACATTTCTTGCCACAGTTGTTAAGTGAGTCACTGCAGTTGATAAGTTAGTAATCTGGTTGTTAAATGAATATAGCTTTCCCATCAACTTTGCTTTCAACATCAACTATATGTAGTTGCTTTCAACATCAACTATGAATATAGTTTTCCCATCAACCAGTTGCCAAGCATCTGAATTTTGATCATGCGATCTTTTGTATGTGGCAAAAGTTGCAGCTGAAAAATGGTCATAAGTCACTTTTTTCAATGCTGTTGTAAGTTTGAACAATCACTAAATGAACTGTTGTAAGTTGAGGACTACCTGTAATTTTCCGTTGCCTTTTTCCTAGGGCTGACAGAATGACTGGTCCATGGTCACCCAGCTGGCTTTCTGCCTAAGGCAAGACTGGAACTCACAGTCCAGTTCCATGGATAATGGTTTTTCTATACACTGGACTGGAGGGATCATGATTTTGTGTGCTACCTGCATCCTTTGGATGGGGCTTTGTTTGGGTGGCTCGATTTCTGGCATGCCAGAACTGAGGGTTGGGGACTGCAGCCCTATGTGGTTTAATTGGGAAGATGAGGACCTCAAATCACATAGTGTTATACAACAGTAATGTTACTGAGATCAAACCTTTATTGCACAAGTTTGCAATTATAAAAATGGATCATATGATCATTTGCATTTGCAAATATCAGATTCATGAAATGTTATTTAGAAAAGAAAGTTAAAGAAAAAACGAGTAAGCTGAGTGCTCTGAGAATCATGCTTTCATGACCTCTCTTTTTTACAGGAATATTATTTTTGGACTTAAACCATGGGCCCCATTTCTCCAGACAGCATTGTCTTCTTGCAGTCCCAGAGGACCTATCGAGCAGTACTGTGCACTGAACTGAAAAAGCCATTGCTTGTCAGGGATGTCCCATCTGCTTTGCTTCAGTAGCACGAGGTAAGCAAGTAACAACGCTAGGGTTGAAAGTTTTCCTATAGGATCAGTTAAGATGGTTTTGTTTGTAGGATTTAGATAACCATGAATGTCTGCTTAAAACAGATTGGGCAGAGTGTGGTCTTCGGCCTTTTCAATTCAGGCCAATTGGAAAGATTCCATTCAGATCTCTGGTAAGACTTCTTTCTTTTTCTGATCAGACTTTTGAAAGGAATCCTCTTTGAATACAGTTCAAAACTGCAGGATATAATTGGACGACATCTATTTTCCATTTAAGACTAACTTGCTACAGATGTTGAATGACTACAGCTATACCCTTTTCCTCCCTTCCTCCCCCCTCTTGGATTTTTATCATCTTGTCCCATGGCCCATTTCCTAGGTATAAGTATCCATCTGGCCTGAGTAAATAATGTGATTAATTTCTCATTTCTTAAAGGCCCTCTGGAAAGGAAGTCAAACAAAATGGTTGAAAGAAAATTGCACTATTACTACAGTTTTATAAAGAATGTACTAATCCATGCAAATAGTTTCTAGCCTACTGATTTGTAAGTGGCCTTTAGTTTACAACTACTCATTTAGCAACTGTTTAGAGTTACAACAGCACTGAACAAAGAGACATGTGACCAGTCCTTGAAGCAGTGGCTGTTGCAGCATCCCTACAGCCACATGATCATAATTTGGATGCTTGGCAACCAGCTAGCAATTATGACAGCCACAATACCTTGCAGTTACGAGGTGGTCATTTGTGAGCTTCAATCTGACAAGCAAAGTCAATGAGGAAGTTGTCAGAAGGTCACAAATGTATTGTCACACCCAATGACTGTGCAGGATTTTCTTATCACAACTGAAATTGCCAATGTAAGTTGGCACAGTCATATGACATCCTGCTTGACTATCATGCCACTTAGCAACAGAGTTGCCAGTCCCAATTGCCATTATTAGCCAAGGACTACCTGATAGTGCATTGTTAGTTGGGAATGAAAGAGCCAGCTCTTTCTGAAGCATCTTTAGATGTTCTTGCTAGGTTGCATGTAGATAATTCAGGCACCTGGAAAAAGCATTTGTAGGGTCAGTTTGAAAAGATAACGCATGAACCAACGCTTAAAACAGACCAAGAAAATCATGTCCTTTTATTCCCTGTTGTTAATGAAAACCAGCAACTCTGATGGAAGAGAACATTTGTAGTTCAGGATTGAATGATTAGGTCCTTGGTGCTCTCTGACAATTCAAAACAAGCAAGCTAATAGTAAACAACAGTCACGAAGGAGCCACCAAGACCATTCCCACCAACATTGACATGGCAAGCAGCTAGTATGTAAAATGAGAGTAA
Organism: Laticauda colubrina; assembly: GCA_015471245.1. Classification (NCBI taxonomy): domain Eukaryota; kingdom Metazoa; phylum Chordata; class Lepidosauria; order Squamata; family Elapidae; genus Laticauda; species Laticauda colubrina. The sequence continues at coordinate 8,506,152 of BLBF01000052.1, read as the reverse complement.
ATCCTTCTGCTTTACCTAGTGATGTTACCTAGTTGGGTAATGAAACGTCTGCAAGAAAAGAACCAAGCTCATAGAACACCAAGGATCTCATACCAATGACTCTTACATCTGTGTGAAAATACAAAAAATATTGTTTGTTTTAGCATTACTTGACAACAAGAAACCATATCTTATATATGCTATATCTGCTTGCTACATATTGCAGAAAAGTGATCCTCTAACTGGAAAGCATAAAATATAGGTTGTTATCTTCCAAAAAAATGAATTTCTGGCAGCATTTACTGACTGCAGCCAAAAGTGTGGAATATGATCTGTGAAGGCTAATGCTATCAGGTTACGGTTAGTTTTTAAGATGCTGATTATCACAACTAGTCCTTGGGAAAATGATTACATTTATAAATTATATTTCCCATTTATTTTATTTGCTTGTTAAATTGATCATAGGTTGGGCTTTTAAAGCAAAGATTAGAATGTCTTCTTCAATCATGTTTTGAGATATTAAGCTAGGAGTTTTCAACATGCAGTGATGCATATGGGAAAAGAGGTTGTGCTTATTATAAGAGAATGCAAATGAGGATTTTTCACAGAGAACTGACATTTTTCAGACTTGTGGATTTCTTGTTGATTAGGTCATGGAAGCTGTCTAATGTTTGCAATGCACTAATCAAAACTGGTATGCTTTGGAAAGACAAAATGTCATCTCCTACTCAGACAGCTTGTAAAGAGACCATAAAAAGGCTGACAACATGATTAATAGACAATAAAAAAATAATGTCCTATTGAAAAGAAGAAGTAGAAAATTTGGTGGTAGTTGAATCCCTACTATATTTTATTGGATTAACATAAAACAGCAAAAATAATTTCCTAGGACAGTTGTTTCCCTTGAATTTAGAAGCTTGTTCAGCTCTTGGTACATATTATTTCACTTCTAGAAGCTTTTAGTCTGTCTATAGTATTATGCTTAATCCAGTGGTGGGATTCAATTTTTTTTACTACCAGTTCTGTGGCCGTGGCTTGGTGGGCGTGGCAGAGGAAGGATACTGTAAAATCTCCATTCCCTCACCACTCCTGGGGGAAGGTTACTGAAAAATTCCATTCCCTCCCCACCCCACTAACCTGCTTTCCAGCTCTGTTCTCCTGTGCAGGGCAACAAAAGAAGACCTAGCTGATCAGCTGGGACTGGAGAGGCAGAGAATACATGGGGGTGGGGCCAGTCAGGGGTGGTATTTGCAGGTTCTCTGAACTACTCAAAATTTCCGCTACCGATTCTCCAGAACTAGTCAGAACCTGCTGAATATCACTGCTGGCTTAATCCTAGTGGGGTGCATTGTTTTGACCAAATCTTGCAAATGACTGGCAAAGCTTGCTGAACCATAGTGCCATTTTTTAAGGAATCCAGAAACATATGCCTATTTTTATGAATAATATAATGTATGTTTGTAACCTGAGAAGAAACTTGAGTTATAATAGCTTCCTTACTAGTTTAGTAAAAATTATTTCTTCTAGTCAGAATTGATAGGACAGATATTTATTCACCAGATTACTTTATGCAATCTCTAGTTTATTCTCTAGAAAGCCAGTTTGGAGTAGTGGTTAGAAACCAAGTGAGGAGACTATCTCTTCTAGTTCATCTTAGGCACAAAGCCAGCTGGATGACTGTGGGCCAGTCACTCTCTCAGCTCCAGGAAGGAGGCAATGGCAACCTACTTCCAAAAAATCTTTCCAGGAAAACCACAGACACTTGCCTGGTTAGTTTCCTGTAGTAAACACTGACTCAAGACACATATACAAAAAATTCCCCCTCTCTCTCATTTTCTGGCAATCAATACATCGACCTTATAGAAAGGATGCAGGATCAGATGAGGAATCCACTTTTTTTGGTCTCTTCTTCCCTGGCACAAAACAGCAGCCAGGAATATTATGAGAATTCATTAGATTAATCTTATATGCATGTATGGAAAAGAATTCTTTCATTTGTTGCATTTCCCAAGTTAATCAGATTACTCATTGTGGCTGCCTTCTAAAGAGGAAGAAAACATGGTACTTAACTGTTTAACTTGTCTCCTTCTCCCTCATTCCTTACACCCACAAAGACTTTTCTGGTTGTGTGAGGAGTATGGATTGTCTTTTTTTGTAGGTCAGAATTCATGTCCATTGCTGTGGAGTAAATTTTGCTGACATACTGGCCTGCCAGGGTCTTTACCAATATCAGCACTCTCTCCAATTCATCCCAGGTGAGTGAAAACATGTTCATGTTGTGACAAGGAGCTGTAACATCAGAACAAAATCTGAACCCTTTGCTAGATCAGCCTTCTCCAATGGATGTATTGGAATAAATTTATCCAGTGATAGAAATGGCAGTGTAACCTCCTGATAGTGTCATATTGGAAAAAGCTGATATTAATTCCTTTTCTATGTTTAGATTTCTTAATGAGAATCCTGCTTTATAAGAAGACTGTGCAAATTTCAGACATACATTTTTATCTAAGATGTAACCACTGGGAAGCAATAGATTTAAAAAATGAGCCTGAGTGGCGCAGTGGTTAGAGAGCAGTACTGCAGGCTACATCTGCTGACTGTCAACTGCCTGCAATTTGGCAGTTCAAATCTCACCACACTCAAGGTTTATTCAGCCTTCCATCCTTCCGAAGTGGGGAAAATGAGGACCCAAAATTGTTGGGGGCAATATGCTGACTCTGTAATCCACTTAGAGAAGGCTGTAATGCACTGTGAAGCAGTATATATAAGTGCTCTATTGCTTTTGTTAAATTAAACTCAAAAGTGGAAACATTCAACTCCACCCACAATGGAGAAACGATTGTGGAAGATATGGAGTTTGCAGAGATGGCTAACTTAACTTCCTTGATAATAGAAAAGACAATATCTACATCTATGGTTGATTTTAAATTTGTTGCATGAAATGGAAAAAAAAGAAACTTATAACTTGTTTTGGAGATTGGGGAGAAAATGGATCATAGAAAAAAAATGAGCTTTTAATATAATTGTATAGTAGGAGATAATTTTGTAATCATATTCACTGTTGAGGCAATCAGAAACTTTTCTATTTTTTATTTCTTCCTCCACTTAAGATTTTTTTCTTATTTTCTCTGTCTTTGTTCTTTCCAGTTTGCATTAGTTGATGTTTGTTTTTCACTCTCTTAAAAACTTAAAGTTTATTTTTAAAAAGATAAATATAAAAAAACAGGATTTTTTTTTTAAATAAGAGTATTAATATTTTGTTCCATTCTTTAAAATTTTCTTTATTGTGCTCATGGTGACATCTTCTGGCCAATGCTCAGCAATGATTATAGATTACTTGTTTTAGTATGAGACACACACAGAGTGTATATACATACATAAAATTATGTGTGTGTGTGTGTATGTGTACAATATATATATATGTATGTAGGTCTTGGCGTATTCGGCTCTTTTCCCGTGTAAGATTGAGAGTATCTTGGTGGTGTTTCGACGAGTCCCACTCAGGGCGGTGCTTTAGGCCTCGTGCCAGTGCAAGCAGTGTGTGATCGGAGCTGCTGTCTCTCTATAAATACTAGCGATGGGGGCTAGTGTGCTGGGCTGGTTGGCTGCGCTGCTGCCTCTTGGCTGGTTGATGGAGTTGATGTTGGTATAATGGGCTGTGTGATGGCCTTGTGAGTTTTGATGTGGAAATATCCTGGATCTTGTGCTGTAATCTCCTGGGTCATTTGTTTTGTAGTGATCTTTTTTCCATTTGCCTCCCGTGTTTTAACAGCTTGGGGAATAGGTTGTGTGATGGGCTTGTGAGTTCTTTTGTTGTGGTATCCTGAGTCCATTGTAATCTCCTGGATCGTTTGTGTTTTGATCTCTTTTCCATTAGCCTCCTGTGTTGTAATGGCTTGGGTAATGGGTTGTGTGATGACCTTGTGAGTTTTATTACTGTGGTATCCTTGGTCTTGTGCTGTGATTTCCTGGGTCATTTGCTGTGTTGCAACTTGTTGAATTCTTGTGATGTAATTTGCTGAGTTTTCTGATGTGATATCCTGAGCAGGTGGCTGTGATGTAGCATTCTGGGTTTTGGCCTGGCTTCGAGTTTGGGGTCTGGGTCTGTGCTCTTGGCGTGTGTCAGCTTGTTTGGTTTTGGAGTTGGGGGTGCGACAGCTGGCGAAGCAGCCATGGTCTGGTTTCTGGATGATAGTTGTCCTTCGTTTATAGGATGGGTTTGGGGCTGGGTCTGATGAGGGGGATTGGCAGCGGTGTCCCGTGTTGTTTTGGGTCTGGTGTTGGTTTCGTGGCTGGGACTCGTTTGTTGGTGAGGGCTAGTTTCCAGATGTCTAGTAGGCGGGAGGTATTATCCCGTTTATTCATGTTATGAGGGTGTTTCTCTATTTTGATGGCTTCCCTGATTATTCTCTTGCTGTGTTGGATATTAATTTGGTTTCTTCGAAATTAATTTCATGTCCTGTGGCTTTAAGGTGCTGAAAGAGGGAGGAAGTATTTTCTTCTTTTCTGACTGCATTTTTGTGTTCTGCGATGCGTGCATTTATTCTCCTTTTGGTTTCTCCAGTGTATGTGAGCAAACCATGGCTGCTTCACCAGCTGTCACACACCCCAACCCCAAAACCAAACAAGCTGACACATGCCAAGAATACAGACCCAGACCCCAAACTCGAAGCCAGACCAAAACCCAGAATGCTACATCACAGCCACCTGCTCAGGATATCACATCAGAAAACTCAGGAAATTACACCACAAGAACTCAAAAAGGACGCAGGATACCACAACGAAAGAACTAGCAAGCCCATCACACAACCCATTACCCAAGCTCTGGAAACATGGGAGGTTAATGGAAAAAAGATTACTACAAAACAAACGACCCAGGAGATTACAGCACAAGATCCAAGATATCTCCACAACAAAACTCACAAGGCCATCACACAGCCCATTATACCAACATCAACCAGTGAAGAGGCAGCAGCACAGCCAACCAGCCCAGCACACCAGCCCACACCACCAGTATTTATAGAGACGGCAGCTCCGATCACACACTGCTTGCACTGGCACGAGGCCAAAAGCACCACCCTGAGTGGGACTCATTGAAACACTGCCAAGATACTCTCAATCTTACACGGGAAAAGAGCCGAACACACCTTGACCTACATATATATATATGCCTGCCAACCATTTGGAAACCTGCCCTCATTAATAAATGAGTACCTAACATGAAGAATGACACCAGACCCACACCCACGAGGCCACACAAGATGCTACCACCACACTTCCACGTAGAAAAAAGATTCACACCCACACAGAAGATGAGACACGACCACGGACCAGAAGCCGTACCGCAGCTGCATCACTACCCGCTTCAAACCCCTCCGACCCATAAAAGAAGCAAACTGATACCCACTATGAAGATGTGGCACAACCATGAAAGCGAAGCCAAACAACAGGATCACAGCCCACCAGCTCAAATCCCCCAGCAACTTAGACTAACCTGAGCACAACCAAGCCCCCACCTGAACAGAACACACCCCCAGCCAATCAGAACACAGCCAACCCCCCTACCAATCAGAACACAGCCAAAACCCCAACCAATGAGAACACCCCCCACCCAATCAGAACACAGCCAAACCCCCACCCAATCAAGTCACACCCCCACTAGCAGTTAAAAGGAAGAAGCAGCTGCAAGCTCACATTACTCTGAGAAGCACAGAGCCAAAGAAACAAACCTGTAGATGATGAATGAGACTTCATCGAAACATCGCCTAGATACTTCCAATTTTACATGGGAGAAAACCCGAAAAACCAAAGATCCATATACAAATATATATATATATGTATATATATGTTTTCTTAAGTTTTCACAGGTACTTACATGTATGCTATTCAGCTTTGTTCGGATATTTTCCCACGTCATTGTAGTTGTGGGAAAATACCCGAACAAAACTGAACAGCATATATGTGTGTGTGTGTGTGTGTGTGTGTGTGTGTGTGTAGGTCGGTCAAGGTGTGTTGTTCGGGTCTTCAACTACAATGACGTGGGAAAATACCCGAACAAAGCTGAACAGCATATATATATGTATATGTATATGTATATGTATATGTATATGTATATGTATTCTGTTCAGCTTTCATATATATATATTTGGTTATTCGGGTGTCCTCCCATGGAAAATTGGAAGTATCTTGGCGACATTTCAATGAAATCTCATTCGTCATTTTCAGGCTTGTGTCTTTGGCTTTGTGCTTCTTGAAGATGACGAATGAGGTTTCGTCAAAACGTCACCATTTACTTCCAATTTTATGCGGGAGAAAACCCGAATAATCAAAGATCCACATACAAATACCCGCGAAAACCTCAGAAAACAAATATGTATATATATATATTTGTTTTCTTCAGTTTTCGTGGGTACTTACATGTATGGTATTCAGCTTTGTTCGGGTATTTTCCCACATCATTATAGTTGTGCTTTTAAAGTTGTAGCAAT
>BLBF01000052.1:8474141-8499285 GCA_015471245.1 Laticauda colubrina | reverse complement strand
ATTGCTACAACTTTAAAAGCACAACTATAATGATGTGGGAAAATACCTGAACAAAGCTGAATACCATACATACATGTGTGTGTGTGTGTGTGTGTGTGTGTGTGTATCACACCCCCAGCCAATCAGCCAATCAGCCTCTAAAGTCTGCATTTGGAGTCTCAAAATGGAATTCCAAACTGAATGCATTGGTCACCAGAAGATGAAGGGGTAAATGTCTCAGCAGGTAACAGCACTTGCCCAGCCTTGTTTTAGCTCAAAAATTCAACAGAGTAGGACCTGACTGGTATTTGAATGGGAAAACACCAGGGACTTCCAGGATCCCAGGTTAGATAAGTAAAATGAAAAACTTTTTGAAGGATAGCAGTATTGTCTGTGGTATTAAACAGCTTTACATTATCAGCGAAAAGAACGCAGTTGTTATTTATATGATCACAGAGGTCATTTATGTAGAGTATGAAGAGAGTTGGTCCGAGAACACTGCCTTGGGGGAACACCACTATTGACAGGTACATGATTTGATAGGACACTCCCAATTTTGACCATTTGTTGTCCGTTTGACAGGAATGCTTCTATCCAGTTACGCAGTTGTCCAGAGATACCATAAGAATTTAATTTTAGGAGTAGTTTGTCGTGCACCACTGAATCAAAGGCTTTACAGTCTATGTAAATCTATGTCTCTACAATCTATGCAGATTGCATCTATTGCTTTGCCTTGATCAAGTTGTGTAGTCCATATGTTTTTACAGTGTAAGAGTTGCAGATTACAGGATAGTTTTTTCCTGAAACCAAATTGTTTATTGGAGAGTCGTTTTGTCTCTTAAGTGGAGGATAATGGATTGGTTAATAATTGATTCTATGACTTTACAGGTGACGCAGCATAAAGAGATTGGTCTGTAATTATCAACTAGGCTGGGGTCTCCCATTTTGAAGATGGGGATGACATGGCTTGTGACCATAGGTTAGGTAAGGAGCTGGTCCTGAAAGATTTTTCAAAGATTATGCTTAGAGGTTCGGCTATGGCAGTGGATAGCTTTTTTAAGAAGCAGGCACATATTCCATCCGGTCCAATAGATAGAGATGGTTTTAGATTGCATAATGCTTTTTCAACATTGTCTTCTGTAAAATTAATATGTATTAGATCATTGTAGTTGTCTGTGGTTCAGCTAGGAAATACTGGACATGATCCATTGCTGTTTACAAATACTGAGCCAAAGAATGTGTTAAAGATGTTGGCTTTAATGGTGTCATCGTTGCAGTATTTACCATTAGGTCCTATCAGAGGTGGGATGGACCTTGAGTCTTTTAGTTTGTTTACAAAATTGTAAAAAGCACAGGTGGAATTGGTGCATAGAAGGTTTTCCTCTTGTTTAATGTGATATTTGGTGCATTCAGTCTTTATCTGGTGGCATAAATTTTTGTATTGGCTTTTGAAATTGGCAACGTGACCAGATTTGTCTTTCCTCCAGCATGATCTCTTTTTGGATTGAAGTTTCCTTTTTGTTATGGGTAATCTGGTTTTTTTTTTTGGGGGGGGGGGTTGTTGTTGGTACATATAATTTTATGACTCTTCTGACTTCAAGTAAAAATATGTTGTAATGGTCTTCAATAGTATTGCATCCAGTGAATAGAAATTGCCAATCAAGGGATGAGAGATCGTTGTCTATAAGATCATAGTTGCCTTTTTTGAAGTTATAATTGGGGATTACATCATTGTGATGATTTTTGTGTGGGTGTATGTTGAGACAAAAGTCAATCATATTGTGGTCACTGCTGGAAAAGGGTTCTTTAGTTTGTATTCCATAAATTAAATTCAAACTATTTCAGAAGATGAGATCGAGGCAGTTGTTTAGTCTAGTGTTGTTGGTTACTGGTTGTTCCAGTCCCAGATTTGTAACAGCATTGTAGAAGGTTGCGTGTATGGGTTCAGTTGTACATTCATTTAGGGTCCAGTGAATATGAGGTAGATTGAAGTCACCAAGAAAGATAAAAGCGTGTGGGCAGGATGCTGCCCATGTTAGTAGTGTATTTAGGTTGTTTACATGTTCGATGTCATAATCAGGTGCTCTGTAACATAGTAAGAATCGAAATGTGATATTTAAGGATGGTTCACAGATGATGGCCTCGGGAAGAGCAAGCTCCTTTGCCTTGTTATTTATGTTATTTGCCTTGTTATTTATGTTTTTACTCTGCATGTAAAATGGTTGCTATTAGTGGGGAAATAACTGATGATTGATGTGACAACTACTGTGGAACTGACTGATGATTCATGCAATAACTCTGTATTATTATAGAGATGATGTTCTGTTTTAGGAATGGAATACTCAGGAGATGTGGTGGAGACTGGGAAAGCTGTCACCAACATCAAAGAAGTAAGGAAGATCATTTGTAAGCTTTAAAAGATAATTTTGTTATGCAAATTTGGCACACTCCTGGCCTAGGAAAAATGAATATGGAAATTCCTTCAGTAGTGCTCACTAGGCTACTGCACTTGAAATCTGTGAACTAGGACAGCAAGAGAATGAGAAGAGAATATGTATAAATGCACATGTCTTAAGAAAAAATGCACAAACTTATCCAGTATTTTCATTCTGAAAGTAATTAGGAAGAATATTGTTCATGTATCCCAAATGGATTTGAATTAACTAATTTATTCATAATAGTACAGATTTTCAGTGCTGTTTATTGTGTTAATTTTTCAGCAACAATAATTTACTAAATGCCATTGATCCAAAGAAAGATTAAAGTTAATCTTCCCGGGTTTTTTTACAGCAAACCTCGCAACAAATTTTAGAAACTGAAGTATTCTCATATTGCATCAATGTAAATGTCTTAAAAAAATGAACAAGAAACCAATATTATTTATTGTATTTTTGCACAACTTTTCTGACTTCCTAATAGGCTTTGAGCAAAAATAGTTTTCTGAATTTGTTGCCTATTATATAATAGTAGCAATATATACCATTTTGCTTGAACTAATTTGAGAAAGATAACATAATACAATTTTAGTCAAATACAGTGTCACTTGTGGCTTATCCTCATGTTCAGTTCTTTGATGATGAGCTGAAATAAATTTTAAAAGGATTCTTTACCACAGAGAGTTGCAATAAAGCTCATCAAATTCTAATCTCACACTTTCAATGTTTTGAAATATTAAAGAGACTCTGTCATTAGAGTCTTATGTAATGTTGATGAGATTCGCTTAATTTAAATTAAGTAAATTCCTTATTCTTCATATATTCCACACTGTAGCTATAATAAAAGCTTACAAATCTTGGTTAAATTTATTCATTTGGAGCCAAGTGGGGAATTGTGACTAATCTTTCTACAAAATGTTTTCAACAATAACAAGATTTTTAACTATCAACCTTGCCCAGAGCTTTTGGAGCATAGTGATTTTCCTGTCTGGAAGATCCCGAGATCTGTGTCTAACAGATCTTTAAACTAATGGTATAGCATTCAGAATTGTTTCACTATGCCAGTTATAACTTGATTCATTCTAATGTACAATTTGAAAACATTCATTCATTTGTTCAATCTAAGATAAATTTGGTGAAATGCTGATTAAAATGTTGATGTTTCAGATATCTTCTTGTTTACATATGTTTTTAGTCCTTGGCAAAAGGGAGGAAACATTGACTTTTCTTATCCTTATGGTTCTGTTATGATGCTTTTGGACAGGGGGACTGTGTCATTGGTGTGACCAATGAAAAAGCTCTGGCAGAAGAATACATCGCAGATTCAAAGGTATGAAAACAATAAATAAATGCCCCAATATTTTTTAAAATTCTTTGTAAAAGCCAAAAATATAAACATGTAAGAGGATAAAGAGGATCGCATGAATATTCATCACTCATAATTTATTCAGTACATTTTGTTTATATATTCAAAAAAATTAAATTTAGCTCATTTTACCTATTTTTAAAAGAAGAAAGAACAATGGGAACAGTTAATATATGGAGTAACAAAAGAAATCAATTTCTTTTGTCTTCTTGTCAAGTGTTCAAGTGATAAGAAGCTTATCCAACAGGAAAAGAGATAGGTTTTTGCTATTATAGGAAAATTAGAAGAAAATGAGTCTTCTTCCTTCTTGTAAAATCAACTTATTTACAACTGTAAGATCACACAAAAGTAATTTCCTCTGTCCTGTTGGTTAAAATGGCAGCATATTTATGTCAGTTGATTGTGGATGTTTGGAAAAATTACTTCATAAACTGTGCTAGATTAATTGGGATTGTCACTAGTGTTCTGAAGTTCTTTATTGCTGAAGATAAGTTCAGAGAATAATAAGTTTAGAGGGCTCATAATGCCTGTGTTCAGGATTTAATTTTATTTTCTTTTTTAAAAGTTGCTTTGGAAAATCCCCAAGGAGTACCTTATGAACAAGCTGCAACACTGCCTGTTTCATATGGGACAGCCATCTTGGCCTTGAAACATAGAGCACAAACACAGCTAGGGTGAGTGGAAGCCCAACAATAGTACCACAAAGTCCTGTTTGGTCAGCAAAGTTATGGTTGTGTTGCAATTCTGTAATAATTGGTGACTATCTTAAGGCTTTCTCTGCGTGAAAAATACCAAGATCTGTATCTAACAGATCATTAGACTGCTTGCATGTCATTCAGAATTGTTCCATTATTTCACTTTATAGCCTGGTTTGTTCCAATGTACAATTTTGTAAATATTTTTTTATTTTTAATATGTTGATAGATTTTAAGTGCATAGGATTTGAAGTAAGGCATGTTTTTTTTTAATTAAATGGATTGCTAAGAATTAGGAATCTGAAGGAGCAGTTATCCAAAAAGTTGGCTGCTTTCTTAGTTATATCACCTCTGTCTGTGAAAGTTAGAAGATATATGTTGTGCCCTTAGAATCCAACATTCTCTGTCTCAGCTAGTAAGATAGCCATCGACAAAGAAATACAGATCTTGGACAGGCAGTAAGTACTACTAGGTCAGTCTTGCCCAACCTTATGTCCTCAAGATAAATCAAAGATATTTTTCACTTGCTCTCAAGTTTTCACTGTTTTTTCCACTAAAGGAGTCCACAGAAAATTGAAACCCTAGAGCTTCTCTGCCTCAACATGAAGCCCCACAAATGGTTTCTAGAGGATATGCCCTCATACCAGTAGCTATGTTTTCTCCTAAGTCTAGACTCAAGGCAGCCCAACTTTAGCTGCTCTGTTCTGCAAATTTATTTTCTTTCTTATCCTGTCTCAAGATCTATTTGGATAATCCATGGTGCATGGGGGTGGGGTCTTGGAGTTTTGTGATCTGGCTTCTTTGCATCTGCTCCCTGGGCATTTTATGACATAATACAAAATGTCAAAACATTTCCTGTGGTCCTTACTTTTGACTGTGCTGAATGGTTCATTGTGGGCTACTTTCTAGACAGATACCTCTCTGAATATCTCCATGGATTTTGAAGAACTTTTCAGATATATTAGAAACTCTGCCATTGTTGAAGGCATTGAGGAATCTAGTAAGGAAATCGCTCTGAAACAATGATCCAAAGGGTCAGGGGTTGTCTACCAAAGAATGAAAATGTTACAACAGGAAAGAGGAAAAACAAACAGTGCACCAAGTAACCAGGAGCAATGTGCTTATCAGTTAGAGAAGGCATTTCACACAATGAAGGATATTGGATAGGGCTGGAATTCTTATTGAGGAAACTACCAACTATGTCCCGGAAATTTATGCCTGTTAAAGCTATATGAAGAACAGAACAGCATAGATCTATTCCAGGTGTGTGCTAAGGATGTGCTATGGCAGGTCCAGATTTAGGGCAGCATGACTTCTTGTCAGCTATGGAAGGACTAGAAAGGAGCATAGCAAAGCAGATCTGGATGTGTGATCTCAGCCTGATTTGATGAGTCTAGTTTTCTTCATAGCCTAATAATGTAGACGGATACTGGGGTGGAATGAAATAAGGAAGTGTTCCAGAAAGACTTTTAATGTTTTAGATCAGGGGTGTCAAACTCACATTGTCGTGGCGGTGTCACGTGACGTATTGGGAATTTCCCTTCACTAAACCAGTCGTGGGCATGGCCAGCGCGTGTCGTATCCAGCCCATGGGCCGGGAGTTTGACAGCCCTGTTTTAGATCAGGGATCTCCAAACTTGGCAACTTTAAGTCTTGTGGACTTCAACTCCCACAGTTCCTCAGCCAGTCATACTGGTTGGGAATTTCTGGGAGTTGAAGTCAGGTTTTCAAGTTGCCAAGTTTGGAGATCTGTTTTAGATCATCAACATGTAATACATCTCTCCAGTCTCAAACTACGCTTCTGTATTTTTTGCAGAGAAACTGTTTTGGTGACTGCAGCTGCTGGTGCTACAGGGCTTGCAGTTGTAGATGTTGCAGCTAGTGTCCTTAAAGCAAAGATATGCCTTTTTCACCAGCATTAGTATATATCTAAGCAATCTTCCAAATCAGACAAGGATGCTAAAACTTCTTGAAAACTTCTTTGCCACTTCTGGTTTCAAATAATCATTTCTGCTGTAAAATCAGGTAACAACAAGATTGTTAACACACAAGATTCTACTAAAAAAATTACCTTTCTTTATCATACTGCAGTGTTCAGAGTTGTCATTCCTACAAGAATTCCTTACCAGTTCACCAGCAAGAGAGAGCCTTGCCAGATGAAAAGAAAATAAGTTTTCAATTATTTCTCTCATAAACAGCTCACCGCACTGTTCTAAAGGCTGCTCTAAAACTGCAGAGTGAAAGAAGAATAATGGGCAGTTCTCCTCCCAATAAGCCTTCCTTGAAGAAAATAGCCTTAATTTTAATTGTGAAGAAAAACAGGGAAGAAACCAGAAAATGCAACCAGACCCTTCATCTTAGATTCCATCCAAATTAATGTTAGAACAGTTCCCTCTAACCTACTGTGTGCTAAGTGTGTTGGGACATCAACACAGTTCTGTGACCCCTGGTGCCTAGAAATTATGGTGGGTACATTGGACGTTTCAAAGCTCGGGAAAGCCCTGTTGGCTTTAACCACTAATGGAAAGGGCTAATCTGTTATAATGCAACCATGTCAGTTGGAAGAATGTACAGTTGTCTTTTGGGATTGCAGGTGATAGCAGCAGCAGGAAGTGACAGTAAATGCCACCTGGCTACCCAGAAAGGAGCTGTTGAGAGTGTGAATTATAACGAGGCTAGTCTGAAAGAAGAGGTGAAGAAGCTGACAGCAAACAAGGGAGTTGATGTGGTTATTGACCACTTTGGTGGAGACATCTTCAAGCAGGTATTGTATAGGTGGGTTAAAGCCGTGATCTATTTCTTCTGGACAGCAAAATTGTATAACCTTTTGATTTCACAAACGAAGGTGAATATTATGGCATTGCAGGATCTAATCCTGAGGATGGGCTTCAGCATGAGATCAAAAACTTGTAAGACAAAACTTTTGGTCTTGGTGACCAACTCAGATTGGATCTTTTTGGTTTGTTAGGGCAAGGGCTACAGAGAGTAGGGTAAAGGTGTATAGGGTTTTGTGCGTTTTCCTAAATTTGGTGTGAATTTTATAGCAGTTTTAGAACTGCAGGAATGGCGGTTTCATATAGATATAGGTTATTATTTGATACAAGGCTATTCTGACTTATTTGGATTAGCTGTTCACCACTTGAAAGTAGGTCAAATTAAGGCCATTTCTTGCTAGCCGGGCAAGGTGAATAATCACTACCTGCTTGGAAATAAACTTGAATTCCCAAAATCTGAACCTTTAGTACATGGTTTGCAGTGCATCTGAGAACTGATAGAAAAATATCTCTTTAAAGTACCTCAGAATAAATTAGAGGGGAAGAATTCATTATAACTTCTCTTAACAGTCGAAAATGTTTAAATGTTTAATCACTTTTGCAAATGTTTAATCACATTTATCTTCTGTAAATGTATCTGATTTTCATGAAGTGAGAGACATTTTCTTGATAATGCAGGATATTACCTGAAAATGTTTGATAAATTTTGAATATCTCCAATATCTTGGTCACAATGTTCTAAGAAACCCTTCACTTGTATCCAAAATATTAGTTACAGTGGATGGACAATTTGTGAGCTTTTGCTGAATTCCAACACCTAGCAATCCTTGTTAGTGTATAGCTGGGGATCCTGGGAGTTATAGTTTAGCAAAATCTAGAAGGCTACTAGTTCTCCATTCCTGTTTTACAGTTAGTCCTCAGTTTACAACCATTCATTTAACAGCACTACAGAGTTACAATGATGCTAATTTATGACCCATCTTCAAAGTTATGACCATCACACCACCCCCAATTAAGCATCAATGAAGATGCTTGGCAACCAGCTCACATTTATAACAATTGCAGTGACTTGCAATCGTGTGATCATAATTTTAACCTTCCCAGCTGCTTTCTAATAAGCAAAGCTAATGGGAGAAGCATGATCCACTTAACAGCCATGTGATTCACTGAATGACCACATGATTTGCCCAGAGACTATGATAATAAAAGATCACAAAATCAAGTCCACTCATGTGATGACTTGCAAAACAACTGCACCATTTAGCAACTGAAATTCTGATTCCCAATTGTGGTCATAAGTTGAGGACTACCTGTAAACTGCTTTAAACTCTTTGTTTCTGAACCCATCTAGCACAGCCCTTTGTAAAATTGCATAGGAATTGTACATCTGCTCTTTCTCTTTAGAAATAACCCTTTTGCTTTAATTGATGACTTGATATCCATCCATTCAGGAATAAATTTTGACCCCTTTGAAGTGTTATGGAGCTGCTATATTAACTATTGATCCAAGTTCTAATCTCTGAGTCTCTTCTTTATAATTGCAGTCTGGCTTTTGAAGGCAGAATTGTGGTCGTTGGTTTTGCTGGAGGAACAATACCTCCCATTCCAGCCAACATCTCTGCTATGGCATTATTCTGGGGCCGGTACCGGGATGAAGAGTTCCCAGTCTTCTCCTCAACCATTTCTTCAGCTCTTTCATATTATCAAGAGGATCAAATCCAGCCTCACATAAGAGGAGTGTTCAAACTAGAGGAGGTAAAGAGAAGAAGCTTGATTTTAACAGTTTTGAAACTTTTGCAGAATTTCTTGGATTGTCAAAATGGACAGTCTTTATAACATTGAAAAAAAAAAAAGGCTCTAATGAAATTGGGTGTCCTGCTGTTATTTTCCAGGAAAATATTGTCAATCCTTTATCTCTGGAGAAAAGCATAGCTCAGATTTATCACAACTGCTTTCTTTATAGCTCAGAACTGGAATATAGTCCTATAAGACTATAGTATAAATTGGCTTTCTGAATAAAAAGTCATCCATAAATTTAAATGTTGCAAGTTACTGAAATCTAGTAATTTTGTCAGTATAGTGAGTGGTATAGGCAACCATTACCGCAATGTCTGTTTAAGATAAAGCTTTGTTATGGAGTAAATAAGTTGTTCACATAGGAAATGTAGAGCAGATGGTATTAGCCACTGGCAAAGACATGTAATGCAAGTATTTCCAATCTTGCATTTCCATTTTAGATTCAGGCAGGGAAGGCATGACTAAAAATCCTTGCTCATCCATGAAATTTAGGAGATTAGCCTCTTATCTCTTATCTCTCAATTCTCAACTCTTCTTCATATGAATATTAAGATGATGTTGGTGTCTAGGATGTATGTTATGCCAAATTCTTGGGGAAGAACAGGTAAAACTTGAAATAACAATGAAATGAGGTTTCTCTTTAAGAGGAATGCTTCCACAGCTTTGCCATGCTAGCATGTAGTTGAAAATAATGATGGAATCTTTCAGTTCATCCAATCTATTTATCACTAATTGTTTCTAATTAAGAGTCCAATTGCTTTTCATATCTCATTTAATACATGCACATTTAACTTCCACAATTAACTTGGGAAAAGCTTTAATGTTGGTCATTGTCTTTAATTATGGAAACCATTTTCTTTAAATAGTATCTTTAATTAGATTTTATCTAGATTCTTACATTCAGTTTCAGGAGGAACTGGGAAATTCTTTCTGACCTTGCATAATTGTGGCTTTCTGTAAAATTTTTCAATCCACCAAACTAACTTTCTGCTTTTATCTAGTTTTATGCCACTGGGAATAAAAGCTAAACAATCTATGCTTGCAACTTTCAAGGAATATACTTGGGGCCATAAAATGTACTTAGAGGACATGTTTGTATGTTTATTGCACAGTGAATATAAGATTTACACCTCCAATTTTGTAACACATTCAGTGTTCACATCCTTTCTTTGAATTGCTCTTCAGGTAAATGAAGCATTTGCACATATAATTCAACGTAAATCTGCAGGAAAAGTTGTCATCTCAATGAATTAAACCTTTTCAGAAAATGTATCTTCAGTGCTACTTCCTGCTGAAGTGAGAAGATGTCACTGAGTTCAAATCACTCAGCCTGCAACAGGCCTTTTTGGATTATAAGAGAAATTTTCTAGCCAAACACATTGACTTTTTTAACATTTCTATAATGGATCTAGGATGTTTAGGCACCAGCGACTGGCTGGCAGCTATTTGTCCTGTGCAGCAAAAAAACCATGTTTAACCCTGCCTCAGGGAATGGGCAGGGATAAAGGGCTTGAGGTGGAGGGCCAGAGGTCATTGGTGGTGGACAATTGCTGGAAGTAGATCAGTGGAGGAGGAAAACTAACTGTGGTTTTGGTGACGATGGTTGGCTGGTGTTCTGACCCAAGCCTTGTTCAAATTAAACACAAACTGTAAAAAACTAAACCTTTTTTAATGCAGCACTGGGAATTCTGCACATTCCCAGCCATGAGTCAGTTAAAGCTAATTGTCCGATATCAAAAGCAAGCCCTTTCAAGGTTGCAAAAGGCTGCCAAGAACAGAAGACTAATTACTGATGAAATATCCACTGACAGAAGTTTCCAAAACAAACCAGAGTAAGCAGGGCTTTGACGAGAACTCACAGTCTAAAGAACTTCTTTGTTTCCTGCAAAGAACACATCCCCAAGGGCTGGCTTTTATCCCCTTTAGGAGAGGCCATCACCTTCCAGCCTTACTCCCAAGTCTTCCTTGCTGCTTCAGCTGTTCTTTCCTTTGACCCCATGCGTGCATTGGGTACAGGCTCCCCGGGGTTCTCTGCATCACTGCTGCCAGACTCCACAAGCTCCGAAGACAGTACCCCACTCTCTGATATTCCTGGCCCCATCCCTACATCACTGCCTCATCCGAGTCCTCTCTATCAGGGAGTTCTTCCGTCCATACCTGCTGCTGGTGAACAGCTGGGAGCGAAGAGGGTGTGGCCAAGGGTCAGCATCTAAATATCCCATTCCATCTGTAGCTTCTATCAGAATCCAAGGTTGGTGATTGATCTTATTCCATCTTTTCTGCTATTGAAGATTCTAAATATTGTGCAGACACCTCAGTATAATTTGGCTTGGGGCAATGTTCTCTCCTGAAGCTTCCAAGCCAAGACACAGGAGCTAACTCTACTCTTTGGGCTTTGAAGATTAGGCTGTAAGGAACTCTGCCTAGCAACAATTGTGCGCATTATACTAAAATAAAATGTAGGAATAATACAGTGATACTGGTTTTATTGTTCTGCACAGTATTGGGGGGATTTCTTTTGAACTTGAAGAGAGATAGCAGACTGGAGGGGAATAGGAATATTGAGAAAACTATTGTATCTTGAGGAAAGTAAAAATGATGATAACCTATATGTATTTTGTATTTCTTTTTTTATGAATAAAAATATATACTTTTCCTTGAAGAGTTGTTTCTGTTCATCATTGACGAAATTCCTACAGATATAGGTGATGTGTGGCAATCTTGTGAGTTTTCTAAGTGAACTTAAGGGTGGGGTGGGGTGATAACTTTGCCATCAACTTGTGTACTTGAACAGGAAGAAGGGATGTTGATTTATACATTTCTTTCTTTCATTCTTCCCCCATGTCTAATATATTTTAAAATATTTTTGTTTTGTATGATTAATGTTATTAACAATAAATTACATCATTTGTGCTTGGTTTTCACTATATCTAATTCTAGAATCTGTCTCATTTATGCTAGCAGCACAGTCCAAGATCCAACCTACTAGCATCTCTTCAGATGTTATAACCATACATCTCTTCCATTTCTTTTAGTTGGGAACTAAGGAGTACAGGTCTCTAATTGTTGATTCCTCCTCCTGACTGTGAGGAGACTGTAGATAAGGACTATTTAAAGCCCCTGTCACACAGCACCAACGGATGGAAAGAGGATGAAAAACGGAGAGAAACACTTGGCATCCGTTGGTTAGCGCGATGCATCCGTTCTGCACTCACTGCGTCTGTTTTCCATACTCTGTATCCGTCCAGCATCTGTCTACTGACATTTCATCCGCTCAAAATGTTTTGAGCTGCACAAAACTTTTTGAGCGGAAAATGTATCCAACGCGTCAGTTCTACTTCCGCTACGCATACAGGGAACATCCATTATACATCCATCGTCATCCGTTGCACGTCCGCTATATCCGCTAGGCATCCGCTGCGCATCCAAGCAACTCGCATCCGCTCCAGCAGAAAACGGACACAGGGAGGAAGCGAAATGGACACGGAACAGACATGCAGCGTTAGTAGCACAGACGTAGAAAGGATGAAAACGGATGCAGCTCGCATACAAAGCATTAAAACAGAAAAAACGTTCGTATAGGGGACGTATCTCGGATATTTAGGATGTCTGCAGGATGTCTAGAGAATGCAAAAGGACACCTAGCGGAAAACCTATATTTCCGATAAAAAGGGGGAGGAAATCACCTGGATCTCACTTTCAGTACAGCAGCCCTGCTGTGCAGACCTCTTCTGCCTTCATCTTGCTCTTGCTCTTCCACAGCATCCAGTCATCTCCACCATGGATCGTCACACACTCCTTTTGGTTGCCGCCATCGTTCTACAACAGTGCGAAACCCTCTACAGGCTCTTTCACCTGTTCTACGCGAAGAAGAGGAGGCATCCAAGAAGTGTCTGGGTCCGAAGATGGATCACGAGAAGAGCCAAGTACGGACCGTATAACAAGCTGATGGTGGAGCTGAGCAACGAAGACTCTCGTGCATTCCAGAACTTCATGAGGATGCCGCCAGCCATGTTTGACGAAGTTGTGGAGCGGCTGAGACCCAGGTTGACCAAGGCAAACACCATCTTCCGGCCCAGTCTGGACCCTGGGCTGAAGGTGGCACTGACTCTGCGCCACCTGGCCTCAGGGACCACGTACAGGAGCATGCAGTACAGCTGGAGGGTGCCACACAACACCATCAGCATTGTGGTCAGAGAAGTGGTGCAGGCCATCATCGAAGAATACCTGGAGGAGCTCCTCCAGTGCCCCTCCACTGAAGAAGTCTGGAAGAAAGTTGCAGAGCAGTGGTATCAGAAGTGGAACTTCCCCCACACCTTTGGAGCCATAGATGGGAAGCACGTGGCCTGCAAAGCTCCAGCCAATTCAGGGTCCACTTATCACAACTACAAGGGCTTCTTCAGCATCATTCTCTTCGCCATGGTCGATGCTGACAAGTTCATCTACATCGATGCTTCAGGCAACGGGTCAGCTTCAGATGCCCAGGTATACAACGCCAGTCACCTCAAGGAGGGGCTGGAATGGAACCTCATCATGGGCCTCCCAGATCCAGACCCCCTGCCCAATGACACACAAGATGTGCCCTACTTCATCGTGGGGGATGATGCCTTCTCCCTCAGAACTTACCTCATGAAGCCCTACACTTCCAGATGCCTCACCCGTGAAGAGAGGATCTTCAACTACAGGCTGTCCAGGGCAAGGCAATTGGTGGAGAACGCCTTTGGCATCCTGGCCAACAGGTTCCAGGTACTTCTCACCACCATGCAGCATCACCCAGGGACTGTGAGGAGCATCGTGGAAGCTTGCTGCATCCTGCACAATCTCATGCGCACCCGCTACCCAGTGTTGCAGAACAGGCTCGTGGACCTCCAGCAAGGCAATGGGGACATGAAGCCTGGTGAATGGAGGCAAGGACTAAACCTGATAGATACTGTGGATGTGCAACGCCCCAACACAGCTTCATGTGAAGGGAAGAAGCAGCGCAACCTCCTGAAACACTGGTGCAACTCCCCAGCTGGAGCAGAGGAGTGGCAAGACAGGATGGTAGATGCTTTATGGTAGATGCTTTATGATTTCCTTCAGCCTGTCTCATCACACTGATGAGATTGTGCCATGTATGTTGAGTGGCCATACAATGAACAGGGCATTTAATAAAGAATTGTGTTTATGTTGAAATATGTTGATGAATGATTACATTGTTATTGATAATAAAGGGCCATAGGTGTGGCACCTGGGAGGGTGGACCATACAGTCCCACTATGCATGCACTGGAGGTTTATCCCACAGCTATGACCCATCCCACAGGTATCCCTGCCCATCCCACTGCTATCCTAACCCATCCCATAGCTATTACCCATCCAACAGGTATCCCTGCCCATCCCACTGCTATCTTAACCCATCCCACAGCTATTACCCATCCACAGGTATCCCTGCCCATCCCACTGCTATCCTTACCCATCCCACAAGCATGCAAAGGCTTAAACCATTTCTAAAAGTTTCCACCAAGACTTTATTGACTGAAAGAACTGAACCAAGTGTGTGAAGCAAAGATAATCTTTATTAATAACAAACTGTAAAAGCAAAATTACCCAAGTAAAGTGTCCCAAGCAAAGATAAAGTCAACAGGTAGCAACCCAGTCTCTGGCACTCTTCTCAGTCACTCTGAGGCGTGCCCATAGTCTCAGGGGTGAAGGGTCCAGGTGCTGTGGAGATGGCTGCTGCTGGAGTGCTGGTCTGAGGCGCCATTGGGGTGCCTGGCCCCGAGATGACAACAGGGGATTGTGTGTGGGGGAAGCTCTCAGAGAGCTGGCTCAGTCCCGTGATATTGAGAGCCCCGTCCTCCATGACATGGGGTGTCAGTCCCAAGACCGATGGCAGATGTACTGAGGCCAGGCTTGGCTGTGGGGTGGAGGAACGAGGAGTGTAGTGGGGCTGTCTGGTCTGCAGGTGAGCGAGGTGAGGTGTGGGTGGCATCTGTGGCGTGGGTGGCATCTGTGGCGTGGGTGGCATCTGTGGCATGGGTGGCATCGGTGGCGTGGATGGCATCGGTGGCGTTCAATGAACCTGTGGCTGGACTGGGAAGGGCTGCCTATGCTGCTGGAACTCCTGGTAGCCATAGCCTTGGTAGGTGAGGGCCTGTGGAAAGCCTTGGAAGGGCTGTGACATCACCTGGGATGGAGGAGCAGACCTGGACTGGGTGGGAGCAGGTTCAGCTGGGCCTGGAGGGTTGTGCAGAAGACCGGTGATCCTCTCCTTTATCACCTGGTACTGTGATTCGGACATGTCCATGAGGGTCTGGTTGACATAGGTGAGGAAGGGCTTGCTGCTTGAGGATGGTATGTCGGTATACCAGCTGAGAGAGGAGATCTATGCTGCTTTTGATGGTGTCCCTGATCTCCAGCAGGATAGTGTGGCTCTGTCCCTCCGGTCTGGCTCTCTGCCTGCTTTCTGTGGAGGTGGAGCTGGGTGTGGGTGTGGGTTGGTCTCTGGTGGAAGTGCCCTCTCCTTGCTTCCACTGCATCAGGGGGTCCTCCACGCGCTCCGCCATGGTGAGTGCAGCTGTCGGGGGGGTCTCCATCGTGGGACGCTCCATAGATACCTGCCTAGACACAGGAGCTGACTCTTGGTCAGAAGAGGACTGGCTCTCTGTGGGCTGCCTGAGAGAGAGGGAAGACAGAGGGGCTGGTCCTTGGTGGCAGATCTCACCCTCCAAGAAGCTGCACTTGGCCATCACGTAGGTCTCCAGGTCGGTGAGCTTGACCGCAGCCTGGCCAGACTTCTTGAGGTGCAGCTTCCCGTACCAGGTGTGCATGTGTTTCCATCACCCGAGGAAGACCTCCGAAGTGTAGCCCAGACTCTCCACCTTCTCTCTCCAAGCAGCCTGCTTCCTTTTGGTGTCTCGATAGAGCCTGTGTCCCTTCCGCCATAGGTACTCGTTCTCCCTCAGCCATTCGAGCACCTCATCCTCCTGTTCCTCTTCGATGGAGTATTGCCTCCTCTCCCATTCTCATGTATGCCTCTTCCTCCCTCTGGCAGGGCCTTCTGGGCCCTCATCAGAGGGGCTTCGAGGTTCTAGGGGCTGCTCCACCACAGCAGCAGCAGCAGCAGCAGCAACAACAACAGTAGCAGCAAAAGCAAGACCAGTAGCACCAGCAGCACCAGGATCATCATCAGCAGAGTAAGCACCAGCAGCAGCAGCAGGACCAGGAGCACCAGCAGGACCAGCAGGACCGGGAGCACCAGCAGGACCAGAAGCAGCACCAGCAGAGTAAGCCCCAGCAGAAGCCCCAGCAGAAGCCCCAGCACCAGGAGCAGCACCAGCACCAGCAGAGTCAGCCCGAGCAGCAGAAGCCCCAGCAGAAGCAGAGTCAGGGCCAGGGTGTAGGATGGTGGCCCTGTCCTTGCCAGAGCTGGCAGCAGATGGCACAGGCTTCTTCTTCTTCCCCATGGTTGTTGGCTGGAGATGTGTCTGGCAGCAGGTTTTTCCTCTGAATGGTGACCTGCTTGCGAGCTGCATCCTTTTATATCCGCGGGGTTGACGCAATGCATCCTCCCCGCATGCGCTGTGAACGCTTTGCATCCGCTAGACATCCGCTAGGCTTCTGTGATGCATCCACTGTATCCGCTAGGCATCCGCTCTGCATCCGTTCCTTCCGCTTCGCGTCTGCTTCGCTGTGCTCCCCTGGAAGCCCTGCGGATGTGCCATCCGCTTCCATGTGCTTCCATCTGCTAGGCTTCCGTGGAGCATCCGCTTTACATGCTGGCTACGTCCTCTTCCCCTCCTTTCCTTTCTGTTGTTGTCCGCTCTGTTTATGCAAATTTGGGGCACTTTTGAGAGCAGATAACAACGGATGGAAAATTTGTTCGTCCGCTGTGTCCTTTTCTACATACTTTTTGCATCCGTCGGCCTATCTGACAGGCCCTTTAAGTTCTCAACATTGCTCTTCACTTCTATTCAGCAATTTAATCCTGAACTATGAATGGATTAGACAAGAACAGAAACCAGAAACCCTATAACTGAGATCTGAGTAAGGCATAACCCCCCCCAATTTCCTATGTTATTTTCTTCAATTTTTTTAAATCTAAAGAGTCTCAGTCAGTTGCATATCTCATTTAAAAAATTGCATTGGGTTAACAGCCTGGCTGTTTATTGTTAGTATCATAAACTATATTTAATATAGTTTATTGCCCCATGGCAGGAATAATGCTAATTTTAAGAAATAGGATGGCATGGTTATGCATTTTGTTAAATGGGCCTGCATCATCTTTCTTTCAAATGTGGTATTTAGAAATTGGCTGCCTGTCTTCATTTCTTCCCATTATCTGAATAGCAGATTCGGTTCATGCAATGTGGTAAATTGTAATGTACTTGGAAATAGAGGTTGATATAATTTCCTGCTGACCCAAAGATTGGCAAGTACAGTTCAGATCAACCACAGGGAAAGGCCCATAGGATTGAAGCAAATTACATTGTTTCAGAATGCCTTCTCAGAGTTTGAATAGAGATTACTTCTTTATTTTAAATTATATCTAAATTACACATTTTCATTCATTTCAGAGGGTGAAAAAGCTATATGATCTGAAGAAAGATCAGATCATTCATTTGTCTGGTTTGTTTGCTTTTTGTTGTTGGATGTATGTGTTCTCCCTAAATCTTTGATACAAGTTCTAAAAAGTTCATATCCATTTAACAGGAATAATAAGGTATCTTTAAATGTTCAAATAGAACAGCTAAGAGAAAAGAGAAACCCAGCTATGCTTCTTCAGGATCTGGTGTGCACATTAGTCATATTTCACATAATAACACCTCTTTTTATTTCCTGAATTACACAATGTTTAATTAGAAGGTCATAGGAACCCATAAGGCTTAGTAAATGGAACAAAATTCCTTCACTTATTTTATTTGCTAAGTCCTGATAAACAATCTTATCAAGTATGTAAAAGCTTTCCAATTGTGGCTCATACAAAAAAATAGCTTGATATTATTGTAAAACACTGAAACAGAAACCATCCAATCCCACTTTAGCCTAGTCTAGCACGTTGTTTGAACACAGTTTATGTCTGGGTGCGTTCTTGTGACAGCCATGGATAAAACTCTTAGAAAGTCATGCATTCTAAATACTCCTGTCCCCCATCCAATTACATGAATTCTGATGAATTGGAGAACCATTTGTCTGAAATGATAGTTTTCTACCTGAGATGGGAGTTGGACTAGGATCTCCCAAGATTCCTTCCAATGCTATTAATTTATTATTTATTTATAACCACTAGAACTAGATTATTATTTATTTATAAATATTTAAATCAACCCACACTCTTCTTCCCAACATCTAAAAATTGTTTTCAATGTATTAGCTCTGTATCAAACTTCCTTAAATTGGACACTATTGATAATACACTCCAGCCTTGATCTTTCTGTTCCAAGGAAAATGGAAGCATTTTTACATAGTCTATAAGGAAGATCCCAGGTGGACAAACAAGACATGAAAAGGACTTTTTTCTCTTCAAGCGGGACCATCTACAGGTTATGACTGTTGGTTTTATAGTCGTATAATGTAGCTGGTTAATTAAAAAAATGGAATTTGTGAATCTTGTTTTGAAAATGTGTGTTTTATTACCTGACGCAGTTCTGATCCTGAAACAAACTAAGTCAAACAAATACCATCATCAATACTTGAATAACTCTAGGCAGGCCTTTCTCTTGTCTCTTGTTTGCACTTGTACGGAGATTAGAAACAAATGAAAAATGAGACCAAGCAAACTTGAGGCTCATTTCAGCTTCTCTACAAGGTCTATTGCACAAGGAGATGTTCTTCATTTTTATTTTATTTTTACATGCTCTTATTATGCAATAAAAATATAAATAAACAAATCTAAGTGGCCTGTATAAGCAGTACACATTCAAAGAAATATATTAATAAATCAACAAAATCAGTGGTACTCAGATATATCATAGATACATCTCCCCAAATATCTGCTCATATATTTCCAAATATTTACAGTGCATCTAAAAATTAACCAGGATTCTAATTCATCAGGAGCTCCAGTAGAGAATGGTTTGGTTCTTGTTTCTGAGATTTCCTGTTGCTGAGCCTCACACAGGACAAGACTCAGCATGATTTCTGATTGCTGGCATGTTTTATGAGGCAGTCTGTACTTGGAGCAAGCAGTTCCACAGATAACCATATCTCAAACCAAGTCTTCAGATGTTATTCCCTGAATTTTGAATTGCACCTGTAAAGAAACTGGTGCCCAATGCAGCTCCTGTAGCAATGGAGTTAATACAAGCACCTCCAGTTGTTCCTATTAACACACTGATGGTGCATTCTGTAGCAACTGAAGTTTCTAGTGTTTCATTGGGAAGTGATAAAAATGTGAGTGATTTTTGCCAGTTTTTCCCATCCCAAAAACTGCCTCAGTTGGTGCAACAGCTGAAGTTGGATGAAGACTATCCTGGTCATAGCTTCCATTTGCTCTTCCAGGAGCTCAGAACAACCTTGAGTATGAATCAGCTCCTCTTGGGGATCAATAACTTATCACAGCAAAGAGCTAATGTTGGAACTATCCCAGAATTGGTTGATTTCTGGAATTAACAACCTTAACAACTGGTTAATCTTGTTTGTATTGTGTGAGCATGTCACTGTTTGATTGGGGGTGGGGAGACAAGACCACAATAGAAAAGTATCAAAATGCTAGGTCTGCTTTTTTTTAGGCAAAATTAGATGCAAATCACACAGATATAGATCCTTCAGAGAACTCTAAACCTCTCAAGTGTCAGTTTCACCCACAATAAACCTTTGAAACAAGCTCCCTGCGACTGTTTTAAGGAATGACAATATAGCAACCTCCAGATTGTCAGATAAAAGCTCAGCAAGAGCTGTAACGGCCCCAGAGTAGAAGAATCCTTATTTAAACTTCAACTCTTTTAAACTGAGCTATTAATTTTCCTTGTGTGCTGAGGCTGCCAGGCTTGACATGACATGGGAGCATGATCATTGACTTATCCTTGTGGGATGGGATGCTTTGCTAGCTCTGACTGTTCAGCCTTGCAACACTATTCAGAAAAGTGTACTTAGATTCCATTTCTGTTGACATAACCAGTGCAGAATTTATCCCAGGAGAGAATAACATTAAACGCAGTGGTGGGATTCAAATTTTTTTACTACCAGTTCTGTGGGTGTGGCTTGGTGGGCGTGGCAGGGGAAGGATACTGTAAAATCTCCAGTCAGAGGTGGTCTTTGCCGGTTCTCCAAACGACTCAAAATTTCTGCTACCAGTTCTCCAGAACTCATCAGAACCTGCTGAATACCACCTCTGATTAAATGTTGTGGCTCACCACATTAAAGAAGCAGAGTGTTAGTATGTGATTGATGCTCAAAACAATGCAAACTTGGTCACCCCAATGCAGAGACGTAGAGTTGAATAAGATGAAGATTTATTGCTGCTTGTATCAGAAAAGGAGCCTACCACATTAGATGCTGATTCAATGTAAGATTCAATGTAAAAATAAAGCTGCAACATTGAAAATGGTGTTAACAAGTTCAGAAATCTTCAAAGTGCTTCAAAAGACTGCAAAGCATTATACAGGTCCTGAGGTTAATTGGCAACTTCCTACTAGGACTCATTCCAATCCGAAACTCTACGTCGATGGGTTGATTCAATAGGAATGTTGCCAAAGCAAATCATTTCTTCAAAATGCTGCCAAGTCCTTTTCATAGTCCCAAAAATCTCCTGATTGGATTGGCACTTGCCCAGCACCCATAAAGAAAGTGTCCGGTGGAAAAAAGTTATTTCCTGGATCTCAGCTGCAGTGTTGGGCAACATCCAATAGGGTAAGATGGCATTTAGTGGTGCCCTCAATTCTTTCCGCAACTGTGTAGGACAGGTTTAAAGTTGATGAGCCAATTATGACTGGGGATACTTGGAGGATTCAGCTACACTTCTGTGATTCTAATGTGGACTGATGCTTCTGTTGGGTACACTTGCAGAATATAGCAATCCCTTGCAGTTCACATTTTTCCAAATATTAATTATTTAGAGATAGGGAATAAATGGGAGATTATTAATACAGGGAATCACATACAGAACAATATACTATCCAGTAACATTCCATCCCCCCAAAAGCTATATCCTCTGTTAGAGAACTGATCCGGGCAGGCTTGAGCTTTGATTTCCTAGGTCTGACATGCCTTTCCCCACAAGGACCGGTAGAATTAATTAGCACACCAACTTGAAATTTTGTGGATCACAAGTCCCACATCTCCTTTGATGGAGCTGATTCTTAAATCCCCAGTTACTGATAATGGAGTCTCATAAGTATGTCATTCATGTATTTCTATCTTATATCCAAAGGAACCTTTTGAATGAAACCTTTATGGCTTATAGCAGAGGTCGCCAGCGTTTTGGACTTCAGGGACCACCAAACTCATAATGTTAGATCCCAGGGACCACTAACTGGTTCTGTGTGTGTGGCCTAATTTGTGGGTGTGGCTTGGTGGTCATGTGACTGGCTGGGCATGGCTTGCATGTAAATATTATAAATATTTATATAAATATTGATTTTTTTATAAAAAAGAGCAACTTTTACCCAAAATCAGGCAAAGCAGGCAGGCAGATTGAGTTACTCACAGAATCACAGATTCATTCAGAGATCTATCTATCTGCCATTGGCTAACTCAGTCTGTCACATAAAATTTGCTTGCAAGCAAACTCACAAAATTAACTCACAACACATCATGCATGTAAATATTTTTTTTTAAAAAAAGAACAACATTTACCCAAAATCAGGCAAAGCAGGCAGATTGAGTTGCTCACAGAATCATTCAGTGATGTATCTATCTGCCATCAGCTAGCTCAGTCTCACAAATTTACTTGCCGTGAGTCTGCACTGAATTTGCTTGCAAGCAAACCTTCAGTCCTCAGGAAAGTTTGGCTGTGCTGAGC
This sequence comes from Laticauda colubrina, assembly GCA_015471245.1. Taxonomy (NCBI): domain Eukaryota; kingdom Metazoa; phylum Chordata; class Lepidosauria; order Squamata; family Elapidae; genus Laticauda; species Laticauda colubrina. The sequence goes on along the minus strand of BLBF01000052.1, from coordinate 8,477,297 downwards.
TGAAGATCTAAAGACTAGCTAGAAAGCAAGAAATCCAACCATTTCCTTCTTCCTAGCTAATCTAAATCTCCTGCCACAGCAGAACAGATGATGGTCGGAAAAAGGAAAAATAGCAATTTAGCAGGCAAGTTTTCCTGGTAAGGAGTGAGTGGGAGGGGAGGGTTCCCGCTGCCGCAGCCTTGTGTTTCTGCACAGCCTGGATTAATTGCTTTGTGAGGGTGTTCTGGGGGTGACATTTCTCTGCTGCCACCAAAATTTTCTTGTGGCCCACTGGTTGGCGACCACTAGCTCATAGTGTAATAACAATTAAAGGAAGAGTTAGCAGTGAAAGTAGGTGAACAGCAGCAGAATATTAAAGAAAAATATGTCCTTGGTAAAATAATAACCGTATTATTTTGAAGAAGAAGAAAGAGAGGTAGATCCACCTATCCCAGAAACAATTTCTGCAATAATCATCAATTATCTCCTGCCAACAACTGTGACAAAGAGAGATTCAGGATCCAAACAGGAAGAACTGATGCAGATATAATTTTGCTTTGTTTTCCACCAGTTGTTAGTTTATAAGCCTGACAGCTGTCGTCTTTTTTTATTGCTCTGTAACTAACCTGCCCAAGTGCAACTATACATTGTTTAACTAAATAAAGAGCCTCATTGATTCAACTTACACAACTCATGAGAAACAAATGAATCACTCAGTTTCTAGTGAGTAACTCTGTGCACAGAAGTGAAATGAATGAGCCCACTTGTTTGCAGTACAAAAAACTGTATTTTCTGTGCACTTGTGGAACACAGATGGAAAATTAAAAAAAATCTTTTTGGCAAATGAGATTTAAAATGTGCTTGATTCTGTGACCCAAGTACTTGAGGTTGTGTTACCTGAGTCATGCTCATCTTATTTATTATTACATTTATATGCCACCAACCTCACCAAAAGTGACTCCAGGCAGCTTACAATCATTCAATTTAAAAACACTCTTTAAAACATTAACAAAATAGAGATCTTAAATAAAAAATTCAGTTTAAATTAAATTGACCAAGATGAAGAGGAAGGGAGGAAAGTGTGCAGGGGGAGAGGATGGGTATTATCTAATCCATTAGCTCACCTCCAGAATGCCACACTCCCATTGTAGCCCCTGGCCAGTTGGCATAGCCATGTTTTGAAGTCCTTTTTGAAGGCCAAAAGGCTAGGTACAGGTATCACCTTGCGGGGGCACAATGTTCTAAAAGTGTGGGAGTCACAACAGAAAAGGCTCTTCTTCTGGATGCCACCATCACATTCCTTGATGGATGCTCTTTCTACTGGCACATGTGGAACAGACTAGTCCCATTGATTGGGGTGAGATGCCCAATCAAACCCATGCCATGAAGGGCATTAAAGACCCATGCCATGAAGGGCATTAAAGGTGATAACCAATATCTTGAATTGGACCTGAAAGCAAACTGACAACCAGTGCAGCTCACAGAAGAGTGGTGTACCATGAGCCGTGCTAGGGGCCCCAAGAACTGCCTATACAGGCTACATTCTGCTCAGTTTATCTTAGAAAGTTTGTTAGCAAATTAGAGATCCATCAATTCATGCAATGTGCTAGATTAGACTAAAATGAGGTCAGATTATTTGTGACCCAGTCCAGCAACTCTCTTAGGATTCTAAGTGAAGTGGGACCCCACATTAAGCCATGATATAACTTGTTTATGTTATGGACCTGCTCTACAGATAGTCCTTGACTTGAAAGCCTTTGTTTAGTGACCAAGTTACAACTGCACTGAAAGAAAAAGCAACTGATGCCCATTTTTCACACTTGTGACCATTGCAGCAATCTCATGGGTCATGTGATCAAAATTCGGGCACTTGACAACTATCATGTATTTATGACTGTTGCAATCTCTCAGGTTCGTGTAAGTCACCATTTGTAATTTTCTCAGCTAAATGCTGAATTGCTTGTACACCTTTTTTCAATTATTTCTTAACACACCAAACATTAATTAACAAGTTAGTTGGAAAAGCATGAAGAATAATTTGATACGGCAAAACTTAACTAGCAGAATTGAATGTCAAAGGCATGGAATTTAAATATATCCAAAAATAACCCACACAAAAGGAAAATTGAGAAATATGAATCACAAAGAAATGCTGGAAGAAACATAATCTTTTGTTTTCTTTTACATCAGGAACTCATCCTGGAAAACTGTCTTCTAAAGCTCTACTTTATTATTTTCAAATTATGTTGCCAAATTTCCTTACTTATTTTTCTTCTCTTTTCAGCGCTATGCATTATGAGTTGTTCATAATGCTTGGTTTCTATTTTTTAAAATAAAACTTAAAAGTTAAAACACATTTGTTTTTTTAAAGAAATCAAGTATCAAATAGCAATTATAAAAAAGAATCATGGGTTATTGCTTGGAGTATCAGATCTTAATCAAAACTGACTAAAGGCTCATCTCAATTACCCACCTGCTGGGGCAAACCCCTTTATATATTGCAAATGCAAAGTAACAAATCAACGTTTAAGCCAACCAGCCATCTGATTGCATTTGAAGCATCAAGATGTTGTCCATCAAACCACAAGAGACATCCTTTTGTTTTGAAAGCATATGCATTTGCATTATATTTTAGTGTTTCCCCCCTTTTTTCTGCTTTTATTTTAAAAGCAATAAAAATAAATAAAAAAACCAACACAGAAGAGTGTCAGGTTACAGAACTTTTTCCCATTCAATTAGCAGGAATGAACTTCTGAGAACCAAACGTATCAAAAGGAATCCTTTATTGAGATGAGACAATTCATGTAGGAGTTCAAAGCAGTGTCTGAGGTCCCTCAGGCATACAGAGATACATAAGGGAGTTTAGAACCCCTCCCCTTATCTCGATGTGTATTTAGAGAAACAAAAGCCAGTATGTTGATTCCCCTCCCACCCCTTCTGTAGGAACAATCTTTCTCACAGTTTCCCAGGACATATCTAATTTCCCCCCACCCCCTTTTTAGAACGAACTTTTTCCAGAGATTCCCTGGATACATCTCATTGTGGAATTTTTATAATCTTCTCATCTCCTGGCTGTGCCTCTCGGAGGTGATTGGTTCTGGCCATCTGGCTTTTCTCCCTCCATTGTATCTGTTAGGGATAACATTGTTCACCCTAACTGTTTTAGGTGAAATACTA
>BLBF01000052.1:8454362-8469141 GCA_015471245.1 Laticauda colubrina | reverse complement strand
TGTTTAGCTTGTTTACCTAACCCTGGTTGGGGAACCCAGGCTTAACAGTATCATGTGTGGGTTATAAAAATTTGATATAAGGTTAATATATTCAGGTTACATCAAGAAAGGATTTCTTTATCAGCCTCCCCGCCCTTTTTCTTCTTCCACTGAAGAAATGACAGATACATGGATCTGACAAAGAGACAGATTCAGTACAAGCTAAGTAATTTAGCAGAGAATAGGGTGGGCAATTGTAGGCATGCCAGCTAATTCTATCTGTCTTTCCAATTACTCCAAGAATACTTGACCCTTACTGTGCAATACTCTGCTATGTTTATGTTAAATTCCAAAATAGTTGCTGCACAGAAGGGATCTTTTAACATGGTAAATTACTGCCATATTACCACTCAGTCCCTATAACCTGAGTCAATTTAGCCCAATATTTTCTCCCTGGTTGTCTGGAGTATTGGAAGGCAGGACATTTTTCTGACAGGAGTATAGCCTGTTATAGAAGAATTTATCACCTTCAAAGAGGCAACCAAAAAAAGGAAAGGGACTAAGCAGAATTGTCTTCTAGTGCAGTGTCTTGGATTTAGGACTCTGCAATTGTTCTGTCTTTAATAGTTGACTGAATATAAAGACAGACAGCCCAAACTCTACAAGACTTCCGTATAAAGTTTCTTTATTGGAATCACAAGGTATCCTCAAGGTATAACTCGCGGTTGAAATTCATCTTAATGTCCAACTCTTTGCACAGATGACTTCATAGTGATCTTTCATCCCATAACGAAGGAGCAAGGGAATGAGGCACCAGCATGCTGCTGGGGTCCAGGCAAGAGTGAAAGAAACTCCCCCAACCCAACCAAGACTTAATTCAGTGACGAATCAGGATTATAGATCTGACCACATGACACGAACTACATTTCCCATGATGCATTAACTACATTTACCAGCTCCCAATTCTAACTTAACTATTTCAATTCCCAATTACCTATATACTATCTGGACAGCACAGCAATGAACATCTGCACTCAACTCTGCTAAAAAATATATGGAGAAAAATATTTCTGAAGGTTCAACAAAGTTTTAAGATGCACAGGGTATTATTTTAGACTGTAAAACATTCACCTACTAAAGTACATCTGGCAAAATGTGCAAAAAAAGAGAGACTGATCTTTTAAAAGGAATACTTTAAGGGTCGTCTCTCTTGATGTTCATGTAGATTGGGCTCTGGGCTCAAATGAAACGTACCATTAGAACCCACATTGGTTCAACTTGAGCCAGTCGTACCAGTGGGAGAAGAGAAAGGTTAAACCTTCCCCATTGATACTATTTACCTGCTTTTTCTTTGGCATTGCTAGAGAGGGATCCCCCAGGTGGCTGGCTGCCTCTGTGAAAGGAATTTTTTTGGGCGATGTTATCTTTATGCGTGGGACACCTAAAGGCTGGTAGGCAATCGGGGGAGGCTCCTTTCTTGTTCCTATGCAGTTTATTCGCTCACAAGAATAGAGCCACGGGAATTTACCTACTATTTACCTGCTGTTAGCTGTCCTGTGACCTGAGCACTTTCTTCCCATTTTTTGGACCCCACATCAAAAATGAGTACAGGTAGTCCTCGATGTACAACGATTCATTTGGTGACTGTTCAAAGTCACAAATGCACTGAAAAAATTGAAAGACAGTTTTTCACATTTACAACCCTTGAAGCATTCCCATGGCCACGTGATCAAAGTTTGGGTACTTAAGCCCATGTCACACTGCACCAATGGATGGAAAGAGGATGTAAAATGGAGAGAAACACTTGCCATCTGTTGGTTAACGCGATGCATCTGTTCTGTACTCACTGCGTCCGTTTTTCATCCTCTCTATCCGTCCAGCATCCGTCGACTGAGGTTTGTTCCGCTCAAAAAGTTTTGAGCTGCTCAAAACTTTTTGAGCGGAAAATGTATTCAACACGTCCGTTCTGCATCTGCAACGCATACGGGGAACATCCGTTCTGCATCCATTGTCATCTGTTACACATCCGCTACATCCGCTAGGCATCCGCTGCGCATCCGCGCAACTCAAATCCGCTCCAGCAGAAAGCGGACACAGGGAGGAAGTGAAACGGACACGGAACGGACGCGCAGCGTTAGTAGCACGGACGGAGAAAGGATGAAAGCAGATGCAGCTCGCAAAGAAAGCATTTAAAATGGAAAAAACATTCGTAGAGGGGACCTATCTCGGATATTAAGGATGTCTAGAGGATGCCTAGAGGATGCAAAAGGACACATATGGAAAACCTATATTGCCTATAAAAAGGGGGAGAAACTCACCTGGATCTCACTTTCAGTCCAGCAGCCCTGCTGTGCAGACATCTGCAGCCTTCATCTGGCTCTTGCTCTTCTACAGCATCCAGTCATGTCCACCATGGATCGTAACACAGTCCTTTTGGAAGCCACCATTGTTCTGCAACAGTGCGAAGCCATCTACAGGCTCTTTCAACTGTTCTACGGGAAGAAAAGGAGGCGTCCAAGAAGTGTCTGGGTCCGAAGATGGTTCGCCAGAAGAGCAGAGTACAGACTGTACAACAAGGTGGAGCTGAGGAACAAAGACCCTCGTGTATTCCAGAAATTCATGAGGATGCCTCCAGCCATGTTTGATGAAGTTGTGTAGCGGCTGAGACCCAGGTTGACCAAGCAGAGCACCAACTTCTGGCCCAGCCTGGAACCTGGGCTCAAGGTGGCACTGACTCTGTACCACCTGGCCTCAGGGACCACCTACAGGAGCATGCAGTACGGCTGGAGGGTGCCACACAACACCATCAGCATTGTGGTCAGAGAAGTGGTGCAGGCCATCATCGAAGAATACCTGGAGGAGCTCCTCCAGTGCCCCTCCACTGAAGAAGGCTGGAAGAAAGTTGCAGAGCAGTGGTATCAGAGGTGGAACTTCCCCCATACCGTTGGAGCCATAGATGGGAAGCATGTGGCCTGCAAAGCTCCAGCCAAGTCAGGGTCCACTTATTTCAACTACAAGGGCTTCTTCAGCATCATCCTCTTCGCCATGGACGATGCTGACTACAAAGTTCATGTACATTGATGCTTCAGGCAACAGCTCAGCTTCAGATGCCCAGGTATACAACGCCAGTGACCTCAAGGAGGGGCTGGAACGCAACCTCATCATGGGCTTCCCAGATCCAGACCCCCTGCCCAACGACACGCAAGATGTGCCCTACTTCATCGTGGGGGATGACGCCTTCTCCCTCAGAACCTACCTCATGAAGCCCTACACCTCCAGATGCCTCACCCATGAAGAGAGGATCTTCAACTACAGGCTGTCCAGGGCAAGGTGGGTGGTGGAGAACACCTTTGGCATCCTGGCCAACAGGTTCCAGGTACTTCTCACCACCATGCAGCATCGCCCAGAGACTGTGAGGAGGATTGTGGAAGCTTGCTGCATCCTGCACAATCTCATGCACACCTGCTACCCAGTGTTGCAGAACAGGCTCGTGGACCTCCAACAAGGCAATGGGGACATGGAGCCTGGGGAATGGAGGCAAGGGCGAAACCTGATAGACACTGAGGATGTGCAAGGCCCCAACAGAGCCTCACGTGAAGATAAGAAGCAGCGCAACCTCCTGAGACACTGGTGCAACTCCCCAGCTGGAGCAGTGGAGTGGCAAGACAGGATGATAGATGATTAATGGATACTTCCTTCATCCTGTCTCATCACACTGATGAGATTGGGCCATGTATGTTAGGTGGGCCTACAATGAACAGGGCATTTAATAAAGATGTGGATCTTTATTAATTTAATGTGTTTATGTTCAAATATGTGGATCAATGCTTACTTTGTTATTGATAATAAAGGGCCATAGGTGTGGCACCTGGGAAGGTGGACCATACAGTCCCACTATGCTTGCACTGGAGCTTTCTCTATCCCACAGCTATCTTAACCCATCCCAAAGGTATCCCTGCCCATCCCACTGCTATCTTAACCCATCCCAAAGGTATCCCTGCCCATCCCACAGCTATTACCCATCCCAAAGGTATCCCTGCCCATCCCACAGCTATTACCCATCCCAAAGGTATCTCTGCCCATCCCACTGCTATCTTAACCCATCCCAAAGGTATCCCTGCCCATCCCACAGCTATCCCTGCCCATCCCAAAGGCATCCCTGCCCATCCCAAAAGTATCCCTGCCCATCCCACTGCTATCTTTACCCATCCCACAAGCATGCAAAGGATTAAAAGCTTCTAAAAGCTTAAACAGATTCATGTATTGCAGAATTGACTATGCTCTAATTCTAAACAAGGATTCTCTGGAGTTCTAATTGTATCTATCCTCTTTCTTTCCAATGTCCCAAGAATACTTAAACTTTCTTGCACAACACCACAGATTTAGAGCAATCTACAAAATAATTGCTGCACAAAAGGGCTCCGCCTTTAAGGCTAGGTCACACAGGCCGACGGATGCAAAACGTATGCAAAAAGCACACAGCGGACAAGCAAAATTTCGGGAGTGGCTTCATCCGTTGTTATCTGCTCTCAAAAGTGCCCCAAATTTGCATAAACAGAACGGAAAACAATGGAAAGGAACGGATGTGGGTAGTACGGAGCGAGGATGGTAAGCGGATGTTCGTAGGAAGCCTAGCGGATGAAAGCAGATGGAAGTGGATGACACCTCCGCAGGGCTTCCGGGGGAGAATTTTGAAGCGGACGCATAGCGGAAGGGACGGATGCATAGCGGATGAAGCGGATGCATCACAGACGCCTATAGGAAACAAAGGGGATGCCGCGCAGTTGTTTATCGGATGCAAAGCGGTCACTGCGCATGTGGGGAGGATGAATTACGTAAGCTCCACGGATATAAAAGGATGCAGCTCGCAAGCAATCACCATTCAGAAGAAAGACCTGCTGCCAGAGACATCTTGAAAGAACAATATGGTTCGTCAGTCAGGGAAGAAGAGGAAGCCTGTGCTTACTCCTGCCAGCCCTGGCAAGAAGGACAGAACCACCATCCCACCCCCAGGCGCTGACTCTGAAGCTGCTGGTGCTGGTGCTGCTTGCTGCTGCTGGTGCTCCTGATGTTGCTGCTGCTGGTGCTTCTCCTGCTGGTGCTGCTGGTGCTTCTGCTTCTGCTGCTGCTGTTGCTGTTGCTGCTGCTGCTGGTGGTGTTTCTCCTGCTGGTACTGCTGGTGCTGCTGGTGCTGCTGGTGCTGGTGCTGCTGCTGCTGCTGCTGCTGCTGCTGTGATGGACCAGCCCCAAGGCCCTCAAAGCCCTGCTGCTGAAGGCTCTGAAGCCCCTGCCAAAGGGAGGAAGAGGCAAGGCAAGGAGAAGGGAGAGAGGAAACAGTACTCCATTTCAGAGGACCATGAGGAGGAGGTGCTGGAATGGCTGAAGGAGAACGAGTACCTGTGGAGAAAGGGCCACAGGCTCTATCGCAACACCAAGAGAAAGCAGGCAGCGTGGAGAGACAAGGCAGAGAGCCTGGGCTACACTTCAGATGTACTCCTGGGATGTGGAAGCACATGCCCACCTGGTATGGCAAGCTGCACCTGAAGAAATCTGGCCAGGCCGCTGTCAAGCTCACTGACCGGGAGATGTACGTCATGGCCAAGTGCAGCTTATCTTTGCTTAAAGACACTTTACTTGGTTCATTTTGCTTTTTTCATACAGTTTCCTTAAGACAGTTGTTAATAAAGGTTATCTTTGCTTCACACACTTGGTTCATTTTATTTACTTAATAAAGTGTTGGTGAAAACTTTGAAAAAAGGGTTAAGCCTTTGCATGCTTGTGGGATAGGTAAGGATAGTTGTGGGATGGGTAAGGATAGTTGTGGGATGGGTAAGGATAACTGTGGGATTGATAAACCTCCAGTGCAAGCATCATGGGACTGTATGGTCCACCATCCCAGCTGCCACACATATGGACCTTTATTATCAACAACAATTTATTCATTGATCAACACATTTCAAAATAAACAAAGCTCTTTATTAATGCCCTATTCATTGTAGGGCCACTCAACATACATGGCACAATCTCATCAGTGTTATGAGACAGGTTCAAGGAAGCATCCATTAAGCATCTACCATCCTGTCTTGCCACTCCACTGCTCCAGCTGGGGAGTTGCACCAGGGTTTCAGGAGGTTGCGCTGCTTCTTCCCTTCACGTGAAGCTCTGTTGGGGCCTTGTACATCCACAGTGTCTATCAGGTTTCGTCCTTGTCTCCATTCACCAGGCTCCATGTACCCATTCCCTTGTTGATGGTCCACAAGCCTGTTCTGCAACACTGGGTAGCGGGTGCGCATGAGATTGTGCAGGATGCAGCAAGTTTCCACGATGCTCCTCACAGTCCCTGGATGATGCTGCATAGTGGTGAGAAGTACCTGGAACCTGTTGGCCAGGATGCCAAAGGCGTTCTCCACCACCCGTCTTGCCCTGGACAGCCTGTAGTTGAAGATCCGCTCTTCACGGGTGAGGTATCTGGAAGTGTAGGGCTTCATGAGGTAGGTTCTGAGGGAGTAGGCGTCATCACCCATGGTAAAGTAGGGCACATCTTGTGTGTCATTGGGTAGGGTGTCTGGACCTGGAAAACCCATGATGAGGTTGGGTTCCAGCCCATCCTTGAGGTCACTTGCGTTGTATACCTGGCTATCTGAAGCAGATTTGTTGCCTGAAGCATCGATGTAGATGAACTTGTTGTCAGCATCAACCATGGCAAAGAGGATGATATTGAAGAAGTCCTTGTAGTTATGATAAGAGGACCCTGAATTGGCTGGAGCTTTACAGGCCACGTGCTTCCCATCTATGGCTCCAACGGTATGGGGAAAGTTCCACCTCTTATACCAGTGTTCTGCAACTTTCCTCCAGCCTTCTTCAGTGGTGGGGCACTGGAGGAGCTCCTCAACGTATTCTTCAACGATGGCCTGCACCACTTCTGTGACCACTTTGCTGATGGTGTTGTGTGGTACCCTCCACGCATACTGCATGTTTCTGTATGTGGTTCCAGAGGCCAGGTGGTGCAGAGTCAGTGCCACCTTCAGTCCAGGATCCAGGTTGGGATGGAAGTTGGTGCTTGGCTTGGTCAACCTGGGTCTCAGACGGTCCACAATTTCATGAAACATGGCTGGTGGCATCCTCATGAAGTGCTGGAATGCATGAGTGTCTTCATTCCTCAGCTCCACCATCAGCTTGTCATAGAGTCCAAACTCCACTCTTCTCCCAATCCATCTTCGGACCCAGACAGCTCTTGGACGTCTCCTTCTTCTCCTTGCGTAGAAAAGGTGAAACAGCCTGAAGAGGGCTTGGTTCTGGTGTTGAATGATGGCAGCTACCATAAGGAGTGTGTGATGATCCATGGTGGAGATCAATGGATGATGTGGAAGAGCAAGACCAAGGGTGAAGAGGTCTGTACACCACGGCTGTTGGACTGATAGTGAGATCCAGGTGATTTCCTCCCCCTTTTTATAGGAAATGTCGGTTTTCCACTAGGTGTCCTTCCACATACTCTAGGCATACTTCAGACATCCTAAATATCCGAGATATGTCCCATATACGAATGTTTTGTCCATTTTAATGCTTTATATATGAGATGCATATGCTTACATCCTTTCTATTTCAGTGCTACTAACGCTGTGTGGACATTCCGTGTACCTTTCACTTCCTCCCTCTTTCCGCTTTCAGCTGCAGTGGATGTGAGTTGAGGGGATGGCCAGAGGATGCTGAGAGGATACAGCGGATGTGTATCGGATAACAACGGACGTAGAATGTTTGTTGCCCGTATGTTTCGCGTATGTAGTTCGTACGAGGCGGAAAGTTCATCCGCTCAAAAAGCTTTGTGCAGCTCAAAACTTTTTGAGCGGATGAAATAGCAGTAGACAGATGTTTGTTAGATAGAGCAGATGAAACACGTACACAGTGAGTACACAACGGATGCATCGCGTTTTCAAATGGATGGCAAGCTTTTTTGTCCATTTTACATCCTCTTTGCATCCGTTGGTGCAGTGGAACATGGGCTTTACTGAATTCCTACAACCTAAATCAGTTTAGCCCAATGTTTTCTCCCTGGTTGTCGAACACAGTAGAGGGCAGGATATTCTTCTGATGGGATTTAGTCAAGGACCTACTTGTACCTTTGCAATTAGAAGTTGCCTTTACTAATAAAAAACAGATATCTTCAACTCACAAGTTTCTTTCCTCTTTAAAGATAACACAAAGGGAAAGAAGTCACTATTTCAGATTCTCTACAAGGAAAAACTCCAGAAGCAAAGAAGTAAATTGATTGAGTTTTAGGCTATTAAAGTTTAGACACTACCAGATGTGCCTTTTATGGTAGATACCTCTTCATACGATTGAGCAATCAACTTTGTAAAATTAAATTGCAAGTCAGTCAATTTCCTACTGTTATATTTTATGCACTTTGGAAATGAATCTCCAAAACAGAAATGCATTTGTTGGTTGGCTACAAGTTTGTAAGCTAACCAAGAGCAGTTGTTACATCCTCAGTACTGACTATTCTTCATTTTGTCAGTCAAGAAAGCAACACAACTGCTTTGTTAATCTGCTCCATAATCCCTAATGTTCTGATAAAGGAATTTCACTTCAATAAATTGCCATTTTTAGTGAATAAATGAGGAAAGATGCATGTTCTGAAATCAGTGGGTAACGGCAGTAATAAATTGGTGACTTGCATGAAATAAGAATAATACAGCATTACACCATGTAAGAAAGATCATGTAACAAAGATTGGTTTCTTCCCCAAACCCCAAAAACTTTAATCTTAGACTTTCTACTATTGACCTCACCCCTTCCCTAAGAGGTCTGTAAGGGACATGCATAAGCACACCAACGTGCCTACCATCCCTGTCCTATTGTTTCTTTTATTTTTCTTATATGTATCCATGTATTCATAACTATGTTTTTACTTATACCTATTATCTTGTAAGCAATTGACAAAAAATATATATATTACAGATTTCATAAGTGGTGGAAAAGCGATTGGGCTTTTTTACTGCTATCGCCGGTTAGCAAAAGTTATAGCTCTTAACCATTATAGGATATCACAACTTAAAAGCAAACATCTGTAAATAGAGTGTGTGAGCTTTTATGTGTGTGCATAAACTCTTACCTTATTTTAACCTCCTTATAGCAAAGATATTAACTGAAAGAAATGGGTCTGGAAAGCCATCCTTTTAATTCACAGTTGGCTGGGTGACTTTGGACCAATCCTTTTCTCTCTCAGCTTATCCTTCCTCATGGGATTCTTGTTATGGGCAAAATAGAAGGCAGGCCTATTAGATTTGTTCATTGCTTTGAGTTATAATTTAAAAAGCCTAATATCCATCTAATAATAACGATCACATTCTACAATTGGGTAACATACACAGTAAACAATAACAATAGAATATGTGAACTTGTAGTACTTAGCTCTATTGTGTGATCTTTATTCACCATCCAAAGTTAAATGAAATCAATATTTCACTTAGCCAGTTGCCACCAAGCCATAAACAGATTTATTTACATTATTATGCTTCCTCAGATGCCTTGTTTCCCAGCTTTTTGCTTCCCCTTCTGAAAAACAGAACTAACAAAAATCCCATTTTCTCCCTTGAAAGTACTGTAATTGATTTATTTATAGAAAAATACTTTGTCTGCTGCGTTGACTTGCCCCCCTTCTAACTGAAAAAAGAAAATCCCAATTCCCTCTGCAAAACAAGAAGACAATTTATTGATTTACATAAATAATGCCTTTCTATTCTCCCTTCCTATGTTTCATATAGTCAACAGATTTTTTTAAAAAACCTTTTAAAGTGGTTTCTACAGGAATTAAATTCTGAATTACATAAATAGTGAGAAAAATCCCACTGCTGCTGTGACTTTCATTCTCCTAAAGCAGACCAAGCATTACCATTTGGCAACCAGGAAATACTGAGTTCCAGACAGCAGCCACTAATTAAACTACTGTACGTCCAGGCAGGTTCTTTGTTTGAGCCATCCTAGGCTCCTTCTTAAAGGCGAGGTCCCACTGGCCGATGGATGCAAAACATATGCATAAAGGACACAGCAGATGAGCAAAATTTCGGGGGTGGCTCCATCCGTTGTCATCCGCTCCAAAAAGTGGCAAAAATTTTCACAAACAGAATGGAAAAGAACGGAAAAGAACGGACATGGGTAGTACATTGCGGGGATGTTAAAAGGATGTTCATAGGAAGCCTAGCAAATGAAAGCAGATGGAAGTGGATGACACCTCCGAAGGAGTTCCGGGGGAGAATTTTGAAGCGGACGCATAGCGGAAGGGACGGATGCACAGCGGATGAAGCGGATGCATCACAGACGCCTATAGGAAACAAAGGGGATGCCGCACGGATGTTTATCGGATGCAAAGCGTTCACTGCGCATGCGGGGAGTATGAATTGCATCAGCTCCGCAGATATAAAAGGATGCAGCACGCACACAGTCAGCATACAGGGGAAAGACGTGCTGCCACATACATCTTGCAGGAACACCATGATTCATCAGCCAGGCAAGAAGAAGAAGCCTGTGCCTACTCGTTCAAGCCCTGGCAAGGTGAAGAAGGCCAGAACCAGCATCCCATCCCCTGGCACTGACTCTGAAGCTACTGCTGCTGCTGCTGCTGCTGCTGCTGCTGCTGCTGCTGTGGTGGACCACCCCCAAGGCCATCAAAGCCCTGCTGATGAAGGCCCTGCTGCTCAAGCCCCTGAAGGCCCTGCTGAAGCCCCTGCCAGAGGGAGGAAGAGGCAAGGGAAGGAGAAGGGAGAGAGGAAACAGTACACTGTTTCTGAGGAGCATGAGGATGAGGTGCTGGAATGGCTGAGGGAGAACGAATAGCTCTGGAGAAAGGGCCACAGACTCTATCACGACACCAAGAAGAAGCAGGCAGCTTGGGGAGACAAGGCAGAGAGCCTGGGGTACACTGCAGAAGTACTCCTGGGATGGTGGAAGCACATGCGCACCTGATATGGCAAGCTACACCTCAAGAAATCCGGGCAGGCCACTGTCAAGCTCACTGACCGGGAGATGTATGTCATGGCCAAGTGCAGTTTCCTGGAGGGTGAGATCTGCCATCGAGGAGCAGCCCCTCTGAGACCCCTCTCCCTCAGACAGCCCACAGATAACCAGTCCTCTTCCAGCCAGGAGCCAGCTACCCTGTCCAGGCAGATGTCTTCAGAGGGCCCCACTGCAGAGACCCCCCCAACAGCCACACTCACCATGCTGGTGGACTTGGAGGATCCCATGGAGGATGACGCCCTGCTGTCACAAATGGAGGAAGAAGCAGCAGCCACCAGAGGCCAACCCACCCCCACCCACCAACTCCAGAGGATGCAGGCAGAGAGGAGACTGGAAGGCCAGGACCACAGTGTGCTGTTGGAGATCATGTACACAATGAAGATCAGCACAGAACTTCTCTCTCAGCTGGTCCACTTGGACAGAGCATCCTCGGGCCGGAACACCTTCATCACCTATGTGAGCCACACCCTGAGGGATCTGCTCGAGGGCCACTACCAGGTGATGAAGCAGAAGATCACAGCACTTCTGCACAACCCTCAAGGCCCAGCTGAAGCTGCTCCTACCCGGTCCAGGTCTGCTCCTCCACCCCAGGCAATGTCACAGCCCTTCCATGGCTTTCAACAGCCCCTCACCTACCTATGACTAGTTATGACTACCAGGACTTCCCACAGCAGAAGCAGAACTTCCCAGTCCAGGCCCAGGTTCATCGGACGCCACAGATGCCAGTCCTCACCCAGCTGCAGACCAGACAGCCCCACTACACTCCTCCATCCTCCACCCCACAGCCAAGCCTGTCAACGGGCAATCTGTCATCAGTATTGGGCCTGACATCTCAAGTCCTTGATGAAGGGCCTCTCAACCTCACAGGCCTGAGTCAGCTCTCGGTTAGCTTCCTGAACACACCATCTCCTGTTGTACTCTTGGGGCCAAGCACCCCAATAGCGCCTCAGACCAGCACTCAAGGCACAGCCACCTCCACAGTCCCTGCCCGCTTAACAGCTGAGACCATGGACATGACTCAGAGTGACTGAGAATAGTGTCAGAGACTGAGTTGTTTACTTGTTAAGTTTATCTTTGCTTAAGACACTTTACTTGGTTCATTTTGCTTATTGAATACAGTCATAAAGTTTACCTAAGAAAGTTAATAAAGGTTATCTTTGCTTAGCACCCTTAATACAGTTTAGAAGATATTACTAGAGGTGAGCCAAGTAAAATTTGGCAGAACAGTCCCCTTCGTCCTCAAGGCACAGGCTTAGTCCCTATGTGTATCTTAATCATGGAAAAAATGTTCCAGCAAAGTTTTCTTTCAAATGTCTCTCCATCTTGTTCCTAACCAGAGTTCAGACAGCTGTAATTTAGTTTTCGTTGTTCTGGCGTTAGATATTGTTTATCCTTATAAAAGAGGCAACAAACCCAGGCAATTTTACAATTTTACAATTACAGGATTAGGTGTGCTTTGGCAACTATTTTGTTAGTGTTGCAGTCAGGTAATTAGGCACTGGGATCAACTAGATGCCTGTTAACCACTTTGGCTGGTGTGTGGATGTGGTTCCTGATTTGTGGCTCCTGGTGCAAGACTATTTTGGCTTGGAATGCAGGGGAGTCCACTTCTTTCTACCTATGGTCTCTCCCTGCCTTTGCTGTGCCTTCAGTTTGGCTTTGAAAAAGTAAGCAGCACTTAGTTTGATTCTTCTAACAAAGGGTCTCAAACTCAAGGCTGACGGGCTGGATCTGGCCCTCACAGTGCTTAAAACTGGCCCACATACAAACCCATAAACACGGACCCAACCACATATCTGGAAAAAATAACCAAGAACAAAATTATAACTAGCAACATGAGCAAAGAGTTCCAACAGACGATCATCCCAAGAGAAAAATCTTCCAGATGCCCCAAACTATACGGCCTCCCAAAAATACACAAAGAGGGCATACCTCTCAGACCCATAGTCAGCTCCAGAGGAGCACCACTACAAAACCTAGCCAAA
This sequence comes from Laticauda colubrina, assembly GCA_015471245.1. Lineage (NCBI taxonomy): Eukaryota > Metazoa > Chordata > Lepidosauria > Squamata > Elapidae > Laticauda > Laticauda colubrina. The sequence continues at coordinate 8,456,164 of BLBF01000052.1, read as the reverse complement.
TACCTAGCAAAGCAGTTACAGCCCCATGCTGAAGCAGCAGCTTCACATGTACAAAACTCATACCACCTCTTGGAAATGATCAAAGATCTACACATGGAACAAAAAGATCTGCTTGTAAGTTTCGATGTGGTTTCACTATTCACTCAAGCCCTGATAAAAGAAACTCTCGAAATCATCAAAAATAAATATCAACCAGCTAAACACCTCATGGAACTAGCAGAACACTGCTTAACCAACACATATTTCATATACAAATGACAAAGATTCAAGCAAATTGAAGGAGTCCCTATGGGATCACCACTGTCACCTGTCATTGCAAACCTGTTTATGAAAGAATTCAAATCTTGAGCTCTAGCCAATGCCACCCACAAACCCAAACTATGGTTAAGATACATCGATGACACATTAGTGATTTGGCCCCATGGAAAAGAAAACCTAAACAATTTCCTAACATACCTAGACAGCACACACCCCAAAATTAAATTCACCATGGAAATAGAAACAAACAAACAACTAACATTCCTAGATGTACTTATCTACAAAAACACAGATGGCACACTAGGACACATCATATACCAGAAGAAAACACACACCAACCGCTACCTCAGTGCCCAATCCCACCACCACCCAGCACAGATAAACTCTGTGGCCAAAACACTTATTGCCAGAACCAAACGCCTGGCAAACAAAACACACATAAAGACTGAACTATGCACCCTGACTAAAGTACTGACAGCCAACAGCTTTCACAAAAGCAAAATCACCGGCTTGATCCACAAAAACACACTGAGACATAATGGAGGCTTAGAAGATGAACAGACCTATGGAACAGCTGTCCTGCCCAACATATGAGGTACTACAGACAAAATCAGTAAGATACTACACAGACATCACATAAAGACTGCCTTCAAAACAGACAGAAAAATAGCAGCCATCCTAAGAAACCCCAAAGATAAAATTGACCAGGAAAACCAAGGCATATATGAAGTCCCCTATGCATCATGCCCTGCCACATACATTGGACAGACCATAAGAAGAATAGGTACCCGCCTAGATGAACACAAAAATGCAGTAAAAAAGCTGGAACACACTTCTTCACTAGTCCAACACATGAAAGCAACAGGTCATAGCATCGACTTTAATGGCACCAAAACCCTAGCCACTATAGAAAATCCCAGCTACAGAATTATCAGAGAAGCCATAGAGATTGAAAAAAGACCTGAAAGCATGAATAGAAGAGATGATTCCAGCAGACTGTCAATCATTTGGAAGCCTGCACTCTCAAACAAAAAAATCTCCACACCACAAGCCAGGCAAACACCTGGGCACAAACAGACTCCCCTTGATACCTCCAGCTCAAACACACCCCAACCAGGCACCCAGATGAAACCTAGCTTCCTAACAAATGATAGCCGTCCATTTACTCGGAGCCAAGCTGCACTAAAAGCCTCCAATACAGGTACACAATGTTGCCAGCCAATCAAGACAAAAAAGCTACAAAACAGACAGAAGATAATAGAAACACCAATCAAGAAGAACACAGCAAACTCCAAGACCAATAAACACAGACCAAGACTACCAATCAATCAGGAAGAAGAAAAAACCATTCTGGCACAGCGTAGGCTAGCACCAAATTTAAAACAGAAACGGCTGTGAAAGTCTGACTCATAGACAAACACTATACAGAAGCCTGATGATGGCAGATGAGATTCTGCCAAAATGTTGCTATAACTTTAAAAGCAGAACTACAATGACGTGGGATAATACCCGAAAGAAGCTGAACAGCATACATGTAAATACCC
>BLBF01000052.1:8426389-8453962 GCA_015471245.1 Laticauda colubrina | reverse complement strand
CACACACACACACACACACACACACACACATATATATATATATATATGTAGATCTAGGTGTTTGGGTCTTTTCCCATGTAAGATTAAGAGTATCTTACCTGGGAAAAGACCCAAACACATCTAGACCTACATACCTGTATCCATGAAAATCTACGAATACACACACACACACACACACACACACACACACACACACATATATATGTATGTATAAATTCACATATCTGACCTTCTATTTTTTTATAGTTAAGTAAACATTCATATTTCAAATAGGTACAATTGTCAAGACACAATTTTCATGTACACTCATGCTAACGATTAGAATGAAATATTACAATTTTTATGGTTGATTGGGAAATGGGAAATGATTGGTAACTGAGGGAAAAAGAACTAAGTTCAAAGAAAAAATACTGTTAAACTGCATGGCAATGAAAGGGTGTAGACCAGCCAGATGTTTCAATCAAAAACTAGGTAATTCTTCTTCACTTGGTAACCAATTCCCAATTTTCCTTTATCTTGGCTGTATGTCAGCCAGATGTTTAATTTGGATTTGGCATTTTTTTGCATTTATCCAATCCTTCCCAATGACCTGGGATATGTAGTTGTTTGATGGTGTTAAAAGTATCATCATAACATTATGATTGATGTATTATTGTCTAGATGGAACACAGTCTCCCTGCATTCCACTCCAATCTGAAATGAATACAAGTAGTTCTCATTTACTTTGGGAACAACATTTCTGTTGCTAAGCAAGTCGATTGTTAAGTGAGTCACATCCAATTTTATGAATTTTTTTTGCTATAGTTCTTAAGCAAATCACTGCAGTTGTTCAGTGAATCATGCAGTCATTATGTTAATCCAGCTTTCCCCATTGAGTTTGCTTATTGAAAGCTGGCTCTGAAGATCACAAATGGTGACCACATGGCCCTGGGATACTACAACTATTGTGAATACATTGCCAGTTGCTTAGCACCAGAATTTTGATAAGGTGACTACAAAGTTGCTGCATGTTTGTTAAGTGTGAGGACTGGTCATAAGTTACTTTTTTCAGTTGTAACTTCAAATGGTCACAAAATGAATAGTTGTAGTCAAGGAGTACATGTAGTCTGAGAAGGGCAAGTGGTGGAACTGAGCCATTATGTCTGCAAATGACCTGCTCTCCTGCTTTTCCTTTTCTCCTTTTCAAATATTTCCAGAACCTGTGTGGGAAATAAGGTTGCTGATCACCGGAGAAGAGGCAAATTAAGAATAGCCAGCAACTCAAAGAACTGGAGTCCTACATCAGCAGCTCCATGGCAACACATTCATCCCCATGGCTGCCCAGTAGCACAACAACTAGAATTTCACTGATGGGTGGAATGTAACAAATGGAGTCAGGATCCCAGCTGTTTCTGGCAAAGTGCAACCAACCCACTCTCTGAATCCTAACACTGTTGTTCCTTTGTTCAATAGAGGACAAAAAATTCTCAATGGAGGGTGGGTTTTTGGAAGGGGGAGTGTAGATGAGGGAGCAAATCAAAGGAGTGATCACATAACACAAAAGCTTTTTTTTGAGAGTTTATTTTTAACCATTTTAAGGAACTAATTAATTACCTGAATATATCACACACTATACATGTCTTGGTTCAACAAAACCAATATTCATTTTTACTGTTGCTGCTGCTGTTCATATTGACAGATTCTCCTCCAAACACCTCTCAGGACAAGCCAAAGAGAAATACTCGTTCTCACTAAAACAGGGGTGTCAAACTTAAGGCTTGCAGGCTACATCCAGCCTGTAGGATGCTTAAATCTGGCCCATGGGGCAGGAGGCCATCCAGGCTAAAAATGGTATGTGTGGGGGGGGGCGCACCCTCCCCGCATCCTGTTTTGGCCTGCAAGGTGCTGCAGGAGGCATCCATCCTGTCTCCCTCACCTCCTGGCCAGCCCACAAAGGACAACTACAATGCTGATCCAGCCCTTGAAGAAATCCAGTTTGACATCCCAGCCCTAGAAGGTACCCTTTAGGTCCCTCTGTCTCAAAACTGCTGCAAAGTATCTGCTGACAGTCTCATGATTTCAAAATTACTTGTAAATGAAGATCATCCAAGAGGAAAACCTGGTTGTGTTTGGCTTGCAGGTGTTTTCCTTCCTCGATGGCCAACACAGGCTAGAATTCTTCCAGATACCACTTGGAGAACTGCAGGCTCTTGCTTCTGTCTTCTCTCCTCGTCTCTCCTTAGGAAAGAGTGAGTTGGCCTTTGTTCTGTAGATGCAATATTATATTTTATTTTCTATAGTTGGAAAACTCTCCCCCATTTATGCAGACCAATTGTCCAAATTTCATCAGTATTTTCTTACTATTTGTATCCATGCCTTAACTGTGCCATTTATATCTCTTTTACCATACTTTGACTAATTAGAAAGAAGAGGGAATATGTTAAAAACAGAAATCTCTTAAATTTTATTTAAGAGCTTATTTGTTTAGTTGCCCACCATGTATAATCTAGTTAAGAATGCATTAGGTGAAGTAGTGTTTAGAGTACCATTTCCCCCCATGAAACAAGCTTACTTCAAGAGCTGTACTTCCTGCTAGTTTGCATCTAAATACAATATGTTCTTGAAACCATACACTGCTCAAAGACTAGATATTTACTGCTTATGTCAGTGGATTTTACTCATTCAGTGAAATTACGTCGGGTTCACTTACTCCACATCCCATCTCTTAAAAATCTGCAGGACCAAAAAGTCAAGTCATCTTGGTTGCAATTGTTGTTCTTTGGATAGTTCCCACCTTGTTGCCTTTTAGGGGGGTGTAAGAGGAGAAGGGATTTCGAACAGTTGGAATTCTCCAGCCTGGGTTTTGGTTAGATACTATTTATATTACATATAATTTTTATAGACCTCCCATTTTAGGAGAATGCATGGGTGATAGCAAGTAACTTGTTAAGCCATGTACATTTGCAGTGCATTAATAGCTACAAGGAGAACAGCTAATTTTTCTTAAACGCACTAAGATTTCTTTGGTAGGATGTCCTTAGGTAACTCTTCCTGAATTCTGTTGAAATGGTATTTCTGGACTTGATTTACTATGAGGAAACCTAACATGTGAGGTTTTATTCCATATCTCAGAAAAATTCCATATTTTATTCCATCTCCTGAGCTTGGATATCACTGAGATTTATTTTCAAATTTGTATTATGCAAATCGTGACTCTGGGCAGTGACTCTGGGCAGTATACAAAAGTGGCTCCGGCAGTGTACAAGTAATAAAACAGTAAATATGTAAAAAATTAACAGGAACAAATGATCATAATTAGTTGGAATGATGGAACCATCTTAGAAAGTCACTGATCCCTTAGGAACCCCAGAGGTGATGACCTAGTTAGATTTTGAAGAACCTACAGAATATTAACAGGGATGGAGAAGGAACCTCATTTTGGGGAAATGAGAAAGAATGTTCCATAAAGTAGGTGCCACAGCAGAGAAGGTTCACCAAGAATAAAAAAGGTACCTTGTTGTTGTCCACACTTCCAACAATTTAGTTTTAAATTTGTGTAAATCTTAGCCAGTCTTTAGGGTGCCAAATGCCAATGATACAACATTTTATGTTGGTTTTCCTTATATGCCACCGATTTTGTTATTTTATAATTCATATTCATGGGGTAGGAATGTTGGACACATCATTGATCTGGAAGAATGGGAAAAGGCATAAGAATATACTAAGATGACACAAGATGGAAGACTCTGGTGGCTAATTCTTTGTATCCAAAGACCTTCAGCTTGGCTGGAAAAGAAAGAGTGATGCATTGATGTATGAAGAAGAAAGGAAGTACAGTACAGAATATCAACTTGAGAAGGCAAGAAAAGAGTCAGGAGTTATATGGTAAAGTTTCCCAGGCTGGTGGTAACAGCACTTTTCAGTCTTCAGAAGACCTCGTTGCCTTCCAAAGCCCACTGGAGTTGATTGGTTCCAGTCCTTGTCTTGGTTGCTCAGTGCTCTGGACTGAACTGCTATCAACTCATGGGACAGGAATGGCTCCTTTAAGCAGTGTTCCAACTTCTGAGTCTCTATAGTTGGCAAACAGGGATATCACTTTTTGTAATGTTGCTGAATTTCCTAACTTCAATGCTTCATCGCTATTAGATATATGTATTTAGTCCTTATTTCTTCACCTCCTTAATTCCCAGATATATTGTCCCAGCACGATTTATGGTCATTAACTAGAATTTGACTTGGATTGATCAGCTACAATACATCATTCTCTGCTAAATGGTGAATCATGAAAGGCAACCTGATTATGTCATATTATTATGGCACTTTGATGAAACACACTAACTAAAAAAAAGAGAGAGAGAAAGAAAGAGAGAGAGAGAGAGAGAATACACAACAAATATCATTCAGACAGAGTCAACATTGCAGGCCAGAGGTGGTATTCAGACGGTTTGGACCTGTTCTGGCATACCAATAATAGAAATTTTGACTAGTTTGTTGAACCACCTCTGGCTGGTCCCGCCCACCCACTCCTGCCCTTTCCTCTGTCCTATATTCCTTTGTTTTTTAGCTCAGCTGATTTGCGTGGCAGAGCGGATTGCCACGCCTCAGCTGAGCTAAAAAACATCTCAGGTCACCAGTGTTGACAGAGGTTTGTCTCTGAGCCCTCTGCATGCATGCGTAGAATCACTCAGAGAACCAATAGGAAAAAATTTGGAAACCACCAATGTTGCAGGCCTATTACAATATCACAAGCAAAGCAAAATATCTCCTTATCTCTGTCAGATTATTATTTCAGTCTCAATTAAGCAACATTATTGGCCTAACACAATTCACTACAACTAAGCATAACTAATGGACACCTAGATAGTACAGATAACCATATATTATCTTTTCCAGTAGTGTATGCAATAGGGAGAGTGAAAGAGGGGATGCAGTCCCCACCAACTTGCCCTCTTTCTTTTCTTTTGAAAATTTTTTATTGATTTTTAGAAACAAACATAGACAAACACAACACAGAACATGAAAACATAAAACCTCTTTTCTGAAAGCAGCCTGATCCCGGGTTACATCTCTTTGTACAGACACCAATTCAAATTCATGCTCATTTTTATATACCATTCCATATCTTATAGCCATTCTACATTTTCTATCTGGCTTCTCCCCTCTTTTAACTTTCTTAATTTTATTTTTATTTGTTTCATCTCAAATCAAATCATTATATTTATGTTCCTTGTCTGTCCTATTTCAGCTATCTATTACCTTTTCTCCTTAAACAAAATTCCTCCTGTAGTCACTAATTGGAGTATGATGCCTTTATATCTTTCCCCTAAAATTATAACACTTAATATAAAACGTAACTTCCATTTGGATTCTGCATAGTACATTAAAGCTAGACACTACATTTTAAAAAGAAAAAGAAAAGTATACATATATAATATAATTAAAACAACGATCCATACCAATTCAATTCTATCATTAATGTTAATATTAATTTAAATTTTAAACATTTAACACATTACTTTTCAAATAGGTATCATGCTTCTATGGGAACACTTATAAACTTTCCATGTTTCCCCCTCACTTCACTTGCATTTTAAAATATTATGTCATTAAAATGTTCCCATTCCTTTCTAAATTAATGCTCTTATTTAATTCATTCCATTTATTTTATTCAGAAATGTTTCAGTAAATTATACATTGTTTCCAATTTTCTAATATTATTTCTAAATACAAATATAACAATACAATCATATGTACCTTTGCAGAATCCCTTTTTCAATTAAATTTTTACCCATTATCTCTAAATAAGTCCTGTTTCTTTACATCTTGCTTCACATCCTTGTAGCTTCTCTTCTCTTCCCTCCTCCTTTGCTTCTTCTCTCTGCCCTTTTTACCCCCTTGTCTCTCCACCTCAATTTCCCTTTTTTGTATTCCCTTTTTCGGTTGCTTTCTCACATTATATCCACTTTTCACCTTATTTTTCCCTTTTTTGGTTGTTTTTTTAGATCTCAAATTCTCCATTCTCTTTCCCCTCTTTCCCCTTTCTTCCCCAAGTAAAGTTACTTGTTCATTAAAGATGGCTTCTTCTTTGTCCCAATCTTCTTGTTGCGTAGTCTTTTCTTGTAGTTTCTCGTAGAAAGATTGCCATTTCTAAGAATTGAAAAATGGAACCAAGAGAGCCCTTCCCTTCTTGTTCCTCTTCTTTATATTTTTTAAATTCTATTTTCAGTTCGTCCACAAGTGATGCCATTATAGAGTTTTTTTTTCTTCTTTTAAAACAACCACCCAAGTGTTTTTAATCCTTCCAATATAATTCCAAAAGTCCCAAAGTCACCTAGCAATCCAAATACACACAAGCTATTTCTTTTTACACTTTCTTCCTTTTTTCACTTTCTCTTCCTGGGGTTAGTATTTAGTTACAAAGTTCCAGTTAAAATGTATCTTTTAGCAGTCCTGTTAAAATTTAACTTTAGATTCTTTTGATTCCAGGCTATCTCTTCCTTCCAAATCCTGTTCTTATTCTCTTCCTCTCCCTTCCCACTTACAGCAAAAGAAAATTTTTCTTTCTCTCTCTCTTTTTTTTTTGCCTTTTATATTCAGAAATCTTTATTATCCCCTTGGTATTAAATTTTCCAGTTTAAATACCTGTTGATGCCAAAGTAGATTTTTCCGATTTCTCATTCATCTCTGTTCGCTGTCACCGTAAGGAAGGAGAGTGAAAAAAAAGATAACTTTCCCTTTTCACTTTCATTCACTGCTTCTGAATTTTCTTTGGGAGCAATGTATCTTTTTTTTAAAAAAAGTTTAAGCTCCAGGATGCCTTAGTTGTTTCTTCTTATCCCAGTCAGCCAAAACTTTCACTTCAGCACTTTCTTCCTCCTGCACATTCTTTTCCGGATGAGAGCTCCTTTGAGGTGGCCATTTCTGACTGTCACTCTATCACCTTCAGGAAAGGGAGTTTAGCCAGCTGGGGAGAAAAGATGCGGCTTTCCTCGACCCTGATGGAGTCTCCCCCATCTTCACCATCCTCTACAGGGTGGCTTAGCCCCAAAGCCAGCTGGCTCGGGGCGGTCCAGCAGTGAGCCCAGGCAGAAACCATGCACGATCACGGATTCCTGCCTGCTGCCGAAGCCCTGCAAACCAGAAGTCCCCAACTTGCCCTCTTTCTTAATGAAACTGATGTAATCATGCTATAATTGCAAAGCATGAAATATAAATTTGCCAGAAATAACTATCATGACAAAATAAATTGGCTATTTTATGAACCAAACTTAAATAATATTCTCATATGCAACCTGGGAAGGGGAGAATGATGTCTCATTCATCATTGCACAAACAATGCAAATCATACTTGCATCATTTTACACAAATGGTGTAGTGACATATTCAGGCTTCTACCTATGCTGCATTTCAATCAGGAAAATATTTTCCAGCTGTGTAAAAGCACCAGTTGATTATTCTTTAGCTTCTAAATAAACAGTCCTGTGTTACATATTAAAAAAATGGAAAACACTCTCTATTCTCCCTCCTCTATCTTTATATATTAGGAACTGCAGTTTCACCCAGATGAAGAACATTTCATTGAGAAGTAGAGAAAGGTTATTTGAATCTTACCTTTCCAGATGAGAGGTCTGCTTTAGATCTTTTCAGTGTTGCCATCTTTAATATTTTAAAATTAATGTTACACTATATCAAACATGTTCATTCATAGATCATATGCAGTCATTGGGAAGTAATAATAGTGAACAATTCTAAAAAAAAATAAAACAATAGTAATCCCATTTTTTTTCAAACTTACTTTATTGTGCTCACAGTGACATCTCCTGGCCATTTGTCAGTACTGGTTTCTATGAAAGTAACATACTGTACAGCAAATCCTTAATTTAAAGGACCATTTCTGAGGATAAGGTTTCTGTTAAATCAAAATACTCATTAAATGAAAATTTGTGCCTATTTGCATCATTTACAAAATGAAAAATTGACCTAAGTGGCATTATTTGCAATGATATCTTGGATTAATAGACATAATTTATGAAACATAGGTGAAGTGTAAATGAACAAAAATTATCTGTTGTACCTAAAGTGTGCTAAACTGAAATCTGCTAAACTGAGGATTTAATATATTTGCGTAGAATGTCTGAAGGCATGCTTATATAACAAAGGGATGGCTCATGAGGAAAAGGAAAATCCATAGGAGGATTTTTTTAGGATCAACCAAATTGACAGTAATAAAAATAAAATTTCAGATACTTCAGGTTAAATGGAGTAACAACTAGTTGGGTAGAATGAAAAACCTGTAATTTAACCTAGATGCTGTAAAATAGAAGCTTATAGTTTGGATTCACTCCAGATGTCTCAGCAGAATATAGTGAGAAAAAAGTCAAGATGTTGGTCAGGAAGGTGGTCTTCAAATTCCAACCTGTTTTTATCTGCATCATGACAATAATACAATTATGTCTACCATCCTTACTTTTTTTTAATCGTACCCTGTGGACAACAGATTCCATCTCAGGGTGGATAGCAATATGTTGGAAACAAAATCCATCCTGTTCAGTTACAAGCTTCCTCTTCTTGTGCAATAACATATCCTTTAATATTCTATTGGCTGTTGTCTGATCCTTATAGAGTCATTAGAGGTGACGTAGGGCTGGCTCTATAGGCAAAAGAGGAAATGCAAATCCTAGATGCTTGTCTGAGCTAATCTGATCAACCTCTAGCATATTGTTTATCTGACCTCCCAGGTTTTTGTGACTTTGAAGTTTGGGGAGGGGCTTGTGTTCTGAAAGGGTGTTGGGCAATTCCTATTGTGGCTAATGGTTTTTGTCCTGTGTTGGATCTTGGCTGAGGGGTTGCTTTCTAATCCTATCATTCTGCCAAGGAGTTTTGAAATATCTTGTCTTGAATGGATTCCTGCCTGCAGTTTGCTTATGAATAGAGCTATCTAGATACTTGTCTTCCTCTTTCAAAAAGCTCTTTGTCTCTTAAGTGCTGGCATCTGCTGTAGGCTATTAAGAAAGACTTGGGGGATGCTTTCTGTCTTTAAGAGCATATTTCTTCTTCAGGGAAATATAATATTCTGCCTTTTTAATATTTCCCAAAGTACTTCATTTTTCTGGGGGTGGGTGTTGCTTCCCACAAATAGCAACAGCACTCAGTATGGCACTCTAACCACTGTGCCACCATGGCTCTTACAACAGAATGAATTGATCACCAGGTAGCAACATCTGGCTAGGCTCAGAAGCTAAGCAGGGTCAGACCTGATTAATCAAACTTCTAAGGACTCTCTGAGCTATTGGCTGGACTAGAAGGTCAAAAGGGCATTCCAGAAGAAAGCAAGGACAAAGCACTTCTGTGTTGAAAATTGAAGGGCACCTGATAAATTACTGAGTTAATCAGGGAGAAAAGTGGTCCTCTTTAAGTAGCTGTTCATTAATCTGACAGTCTTTGTAAATTGAGATAGTAGGTTTCTCATGACTATATATAGTGTATAAACACACACACACATATATACTGTGTGTACTATATATATTCTGTGTGTATAAGTATGTGATCTTACTTAGAAAAGAAATAAAAATAGTATTTAATATTTCTACAGAATGCTGGTTATTTGGATCAATAGTAATGATTGCATTATATATGTGCTAATTTTTTCAGTCAAATAAATATTTACCTGCCACCAATTTAAAGAAAAATGCAATTTACTTTTCCAGGATTTTGCTTTCCAATATAAGGAATTGTACTTTTTTATATTGTATCAATTTATATTCCTTAGAAAAAAAATAGATCATAAATGCAGGAGATAGACTACACTGAAATAGGAAAGAGAGTTAAAGTGTTTCAGATTATATCAGTGGAAGAGAATGGGTTCCTGCCTGCTTTTAACATAAATCTTTTTGCAATCATTAGAACTGACGGGGTTTGTTGTTCTTGTCTGATGGTTTCAGACTATATTCTAAGTAGTAGAATATAACATGAACATCTACTAAAAAATTCATTTTCAAAACCGAATATATGAGATAATTCCTAGCCTGAAGGGAACCACCTTACATTGTTAAAACTAAAGAACAAGCTACAGTAAAGCTCAACTGCTTCTTAATACTTATTATGTGACATCTGATGCTTCTTTCCAAGTAATTGTGGTTACTGCACAGCTGTAAAACCTTCTTATGGCTGCTTGTCTAGATACACTGCCTATGAATGAAGCAACTGAAGCATGTACTTACTTACATAATGACTCTTCATCCTGAAACTGGCTGTCTCTTCAGCCAGAAATTTGGTCTTAGAAAGAAGGCATACAGATAGTCACTAAATTAGTCCCTGCCTTTGAAGCCCACAAGATTATAAACTTCAATATCCATCATTTAAATATAGCATGATTAATGGTTGTACAGGCTAAAGATGATGGAGCAATGAAATTCAACATCACGTTGCAAAAGGCTGTGCTAAACACTGATTTTGAATTGCAGCAATTTTTGACACCAGAGAATGGCATTAAGATTTGTCTCTGCTTAAGGCCCTGTCACACTGGCTGACGGATGCAAAACGTTTGTAAAAAGGACATAGCGGATGAGCAAAATGTTCCATCCGTTGTTATCCGCTCTCAAAAGTGCCCCGAATTTGCATAACCAGAGTGGACAACACGGAAAGGAACTGGTGGGGGGAGGACGTAGGGCGGATGGAAAGTGGATGCTCCACGGAAGCCTCGCAGATGGAAGCGGATGGGAGTGGATGGCACATCCACAAGGCTTCCGGGGGAGCACAGCAAAGCGGACGCGGAACGGAAAGAGCAGATGCAGAGTGGATGCCGAACGGATGAAGCGGATTCAGAGCGGAAGCCTACCGGAAGCCTAGCGTTCACTGCGCATGCGGAGAGGATGCATTGCGTCAGCCCCGTGGATATAAAGGGAAGCAGCTCACAAGCAGGTCACCATTCAGAGGAAAGACCTGCTTCCAGACATAGCTTGCCAGCCAGCCAGCCAGCCAGCAACCCAACAACCATGGGGAAGAAAAGGAAGCCTCTGCCATCTGCTGCCAGCCCTGGTAAGAGGGAGAGGGCCACCTTCCCACCCCCTGGCCCTGACTCTGCTCTCTGCTGGGGCTTCTGGTGATGCTGCTTCTGGAGGTGGTGCTTCTGCTGATGCTGCTTCTGGTGGTGGTGCTTCTGCTGATGCTGCTTCTGGTGGTGGTGCTTCTGGTGGTGCTTACACTGCTGATGCTGCTTCTGGTGGTGGTGCTTCTGCTGGTGCTTACTCTGCTGGCACTGCTCCTGGTGCTGGTGCTTACTCTGTTGGTGCTGCTCCTGGTCCTGCTGGTCCTGCTGGTCCGGCTGGCACTGCTGGTGCTTACTCTGCTGCTGCTGATCCTGGTCCTGCTGGTCCTGCAGGCGCTGCTGGTGCTTACTCTGCTGGTGCTGGTGCTGCTGGTGCTGCTGGTCCTGCTGGTCCTGCTTTTGCTGCTACTGTTGTTGTTGCTGCTGCTGCTGCTGCTGGTGGTGTGGAGGAGCAGCCCCTACAACCTCAAAGCCCCTCTGATGAGGGCCCATATGGCCCTGCCAAAGGGAGGAAGAGGCAGATGCGTGAACAGGAGAGGAGGCAATACACAATCGAAGAGGAACATGAGGAGGAGGTGCTGGAGTGGCTGAGGGAGAATGAATATCTTTGGCGGAAGGGACACAGGCTCTATCGAGTCACTAAGAGGAAGCAGGCTGCTTGGAGAGAGAAGGCGGAGACCTGGGCTACACTTCGGAGGTGCTCCTTGGCTGCTGGAAGCACATGCACACCTGGTACGGGAAGCTGCACCTCAAGAAATCTGGCCAGGCCGCGGTCAAGCTGACAGACAGAGAGACCTACGTGATGGCCAAGTGCAGCTTCTTGGAGGGTGAGATCTGCCACCAAGGAGCAGCCCCTCTCACAACCCTCTGTCTCAGGCAGCCTGCCGAGAGCCAGTCCTCTTCTGGCAAAGAGTCAGCTCCTGTGTCCAGGCAGGTATCTGTGGAGCGTGCCACGATGGAGACCCCCCCATCAGCTGTACTACCCGTGGCGAAGCGCGTGGAGGACCCCCTGATGCAGTGGGAGCAAGGAGACGGCACTTCCACCACAGCCCAACCCACATCCATCCCCAACTCCAACTCCACCTCCACCGAAAGGCAGAGAGGCAGACCGGAGGGGCAGAGCCACACTGTCCTGCTGGAGATCAGGGACACCATCAGGACCAGCGTAGATCTCCTCTCTCAGCTGGTACACACCGATGTCCCATCCTCCAACCGCAAGCCCTTCCTCACCTACGTCAACCAGACCTTCATAAACATGTCGGAACCACAGTACCAGGTGGTGAAGGACAGGATCACCAATCTTCTTCACAACCCTCCAGACCCAGCTGAACCTGCTCCCACCCAATCCAGGACTGCTCCTTCACCCCAGGTAATGTCACTGCCCTTCCAAGGCTTTCCACAGGCCCTCACCTACCAAGGCTATGGCTACCAGGAGGTCCAGCAGCACAGGCAGCCCTTCCCAGTCCAGGCACAGGTACATCGGACGCCACCGGTGCCACTGATGCCACCGATGCCAGCCACGCCACAGATGCCAGCCACGCCACAGATGCCATCGACGCCTCACCTTGCTCAGCTGCAGACCAGACAGCCCCACTACACTGCTTCTTCCTCCACCCCACAGCCAAGCCCGGCCTCAGAACATCTGTCATCGGTTTTGGGGCTGACACCCCATGTCATGGAGGAAGGGGCTCTCAACATCACGGGACTGAGCCAGCTGCCTGAAAGCTTCCTCCACACACCATTCCCTGTTGTCCTCTCGGGGCCAGGCACCCCAACGGTGCCTCAGACCAGCACTCCAGCAGCAGCCACCTCCACAGCACCTGGACCCTTCATCCCTGAGACTGGGCACACCTCAGAGTGACCGAGAAGAGTGCCAGAGACAGGGTGGCTACCTGTTGACTTTATTTTTGCTTTGGACACTTGACTTGGGTCATTTTTCTTTTACAGCTTGTTATTAATAAAGATTATCTTTGCTTCACACACTTGCTTCATTTATTTTTGGAAATAAAGTCTTGGTGGAAACTTTTAGAAATGGTTTAAGCCTTTGCATGTTTGTGGGATTGGTTAAGATAGCAGTGGGATGGGCAGGGATACCTTTGGGATGGGTTAAGATAGCAGTGGGATGGGCAGGGATACCTTTGGGATGGGTTAAGATAGCTGTGGGATAGATAAAGCTCCAGTGCAAGCATAGTGGGACTGTATGGTCCACCCTCCCAGGTGCCATACCTTTGGCCTTTCATTATCAATAACAATATAAGCATTGATCCACACATTTGAACATAAACACAACTCTTTTTTAAATGCCCTGTTCATTGCAGTGTGATGAGACAGGCTGAAGGAAGCATCCATTAATCATCTATCATCCTGTCTTGCCACTCCACTGCTCCAGCTGGGGAGTTACACCAGTGTCTCAGGAGGTTGTGCTGCTTCTTCCCTTCATGTGAAGCTCTGTTGGGGCCTTGCACATCCAGAGTGTCAATCAGGTTTCGCCCTTGCCTCCATTCACCAGGCTCCATGTCCCCATTGCTTTGCTGGAGGTCCACGAGCCTGTTCTGCAAGACTGGGTAGCAGGTGCGCATGAGATTGTGCAGGATGCAGCAAGCTTCCATGATCCTCCTCACGGTCTCTGGGCGATGCTGCATGGTGGTGAGAAGTACCTGGAACCTGTTGGCCAGGATGCCAAAGGCGTTCTCCACCACCCGCCTTGCCCTGGACAGCCTGTAGTTGAAGATCCTCTCTTCATGGGTGAGGCATCTGGAGGTGTAGGTCTTCATGAGGTAGGTTCTGAGGGAGAAGGCGTCATCCCCTACAATGAAGTAGGGCACATCTTGTGTGTCGTTGGGCAGGGGGTCTGGATCTGGGAAGCCCATGATGAGGTTGCGTTCCAGCCCCTCCTTGAGGTCACTGGCGTTGTATACTTGGCCATCTGAAGCTGACCCGTTGCCTGAAGCATTGATGTAGATGAACTTGTAGTCAGCATCGACATTGGCGAAGAGGACGATGCTGAAGAAGCCCTTGTAGTTGAAATTAAGTGGACCCCGACTTGGCTGGCGCTTTGCAGGCCACGTGCTTGCCATCTATGGCTCCAACGGTGTGTGGGAAGTTCCACCTCTGATACCACTGCTCTGCAACTTTCTTCCATCCTTCTTCAGTGGAGGGGCACTGTAGGAGCTCCTCCAGGTATTCTTCGATGATGGCCTGCACCACTTCTCTGACCACAATGCTGATGGTGTTGGGTGGCACCCTCTAGCCATACTGCATGCTCCTGTAGGTTGTCCCTGAGGCCAGGTGGTGCGGAGTCAGTGCCACCTTGAACCCAGGGTCCAGGCTGGGCCGGAAGTTGGTGTTTGCCTTGGTCAACCTGGGTCTCAGCTGCTCCACAACTTCGTCAAACATGGCTGGTGGCATCCTCATGAAGTTCTCGAATGCACAAGTGTCTTCATTCCTTAGCTCCACCATCAGCTTGTTGTACCGTCCATACTCTGCTCTTCTCCCGATACATCTTTGGACCCAGACGCTTCTTGGCCGCCTCCTTTTCTTCACATAGAACAGGTGAAAGAGCCTGTAGATGGTTTCGCACTGTTGCAGAACGATGGTGGCTACCAAAAGGAGTGTGTTACGATCCATGGTGGAGATGGCTGGATGCTGTGGAAGAGCAAGAGCAAGATGAAGGCTGAAGAGATCTGCACAGCAGGGCTGCTGGACTGAAAGTGAGATCCAGATGAGTTCCTCCCCCTTTTTATAGGAAATATCATTTTTTCGCTCTGTGTCCTTTTGCATCCTCTACGCATCCTGCATACATCCTAAATATCCAAGATACGTCCCCTCTGTGAAAGTTTTTTCCGTTTTAATGCTTTGTATGCGAGCTGCATCCGCTTTCTTCCTTTCTCCGTCCATGCTACTAATGCTGCACGTCCGTTCCGCATCCGTTTCGCTTCCTCCCTGTGTCCATTTTCTGCTGGAGCGGATTTGAGTTGCGTGGATGCACAGCGGATGCCTAGCGGATATAGCGGATGCGTAACGGATGACAACAGATGTAGAACGGATGTTCCCCGTATGCGCTGTGGATGCAGAATGGATGCGTTGGATACATTTTCCGCTCAAAAAGTTTTGAGCAGCTCAAAACATTTTGAGTGGAACAAACCTCAGTCGACGGATGCTGGACAGATAGACAGGATGAAAAACGGAGGCAGTGAGTACAGAACAGAAGCATCGCGTTAACCAACGGATGGCAAGTGTTTCTCTCCATTTTACATCCTCTTTCCATCCATTGGTGCAGTGTGACATGGGCTTTAGTTTCATCAGTGTTGAGTCATAGTTGCTGTCTGGATTAGTTTTTGCTGTTTCCTTGGCAAGATTTCAAAAATGGTTTGTCAGTGCCTCCTTACCAGAGTTGAGAGAGTGACTGGCCTAAGGTCACATAATTTGCATCATGCTTAAAATGGGATTTGAACTCATAGATTACCAGTTTCCTGCCCAGAGCTGTCAAACTCCTGGCCCATGGGCTGGATGCATCACACACTGGCTATGCTCATGTCTGGTTTAGTGAAGGGGAAAAAGTCTCTATATGTCACATGATGCCGCTGTGACAATGTGAGTATGACACTCCTATTCTAGCCTGAGGCCTTAACCATTATACCAAGCTGCTTCTTGTTATTTCTTAGAAACTAATTACTGTACAGTATTTGTATTAAATGGACTCCAGAAGATGGTAGAGAACAGGAAGGCCTGGAGGAATGTTGTCCATGGGATTATGATGAGTTGAACATGACTTCGCAACTAACAACAACAAATTTGTATGAAGTGGAATGGGAAGAGGTGAAGGGAATGGAAAGAAATTAGCTGCAAAACAACAGATGAAGAAAACACTTATCCTATTTCCTGTTTTCCATTGCCTTTTTTCAATGAAGTTTCAGCCTTGTCACAAATTGGTTTAATGTGATTTCCTTTCACCTGAACATAACTGTAGGTAGATAGTTAAATGAAACAAGCCATATTAAGCTTGGGAATGGGGATATGCTTGAAACACTAACATTTTACACCTCCAGGATTTGGAAAGTCCATAAAAGTTCTTCCAGCTTCAAGCATCACTTCTGTTAATTGCAGAAATTCTTGATGCTGGTGCCACAGGGCATGTTGTTGTTTAAGGCCAAACTATGTCCTCTCCTGCAAAGAAAACTCTGTTTATTCCTCCCTATAACCAGCTCAACAATCCTAGCTCTGTTAAGGCTAGGTACCATTGGCCGACGGACGCAAAACGTATGCATAAAGGACACAGCGGATGAGCAAAATTTTGGGGGTGGCTCCATCCATTGTCATCTGCTCCCAAAAGTGGTGAAAATTTGCATAAACAGAACAGAAAAGAACGGAAAAGAACGGATGGGGGTAGTATGTAGCGAGGATGTTAAGCGGATGTTCATAGGTAGCCTAGCGGATTACAGCGGATGGAAGCGGATGACACATCCGAAGGGGTTCCGGGGGAGAATTGCGAAGTGGACGCATAGCGGATGTGTAGCGGATGTACAGCGGATGACGCGGATGACGCGGATGCATCACGGATGCCTAGAGGAAGCAAAGCGGATGCCAAGCGGATGTATATCAGATGCAAAGCGTTCACTGCGCATGCGGGGAGTATGAATTGCATCAGCTCCATGGATATAAAAGGATGCAGCTCACACGCAGTCAGCATTCAGAGGACAGATGTTCTGCCACAGACATCTTTAAAGAACACCATGGTTCGACAGTCAGGGAAGAAGAGAAAGCCTGTGCCTACTTCTGCCAGCCCTGGCAAGAAGGACAGAACCACCATCCCACCCCCTGGCACTGACTCTGAAGCTGCTGGTGCTGCTGATGCTGCTGGTGCTGCTGGTGCTGCTGGTGCTGCTGGTGGTACTGCTGGTGGTGGTGGTGGTGGTGGTGCTGCTGTGGTGGACCTGCCTCAAGGCCCTCAAAGCCCTGCTGCTCAAGCTCCTGTAGGCCCTACTGCTGAAGGCCCTGCCAGAGGGAGGAAGAGGCAAGGGAAGGAGAAGGGAGAGAGGAAACAGTACACCATTTCCGAGGAGCATGAGGATGAGGTGCTGGAATGGCTGAGGGAGAACGAGTACCTGTGGAGGGCCACAGACTCTATTGCGACACCAAGAAGAAACAGGCAGCTTGGAGAGACAAGGCAGAGAGCCTGGGCTACACTTCAGATGTACTCCTGGGATGGTGGAAGCACGTGCACACCTGGTATGGCAAGCTACACCTCAAAAACTCTGGGCAGGCTGCTGTCAAGCTCATTGACTGGGAGATGTACATCATGGCCAAGTGCAGCTTCCTGGAGAGTGAGGTCTGCAACCGAGAAGCAGCCCCTCTGAGACACCCCTCTCCCTCAGACAGCCCAAAGACAGCCAGTCCTCTTCCAGCCAGGAGCCAGCGAGCCTGTCCAGGCAGGTGTCTTCAGAGGGCCCCACGGCAGAGACCCCCCTGAAGCTGCACTCCCCCTGCTGGAGAACTTGGAGGATCCCCTGTCACAAATGGAGGAAGAAGCAGCAGCCACCAGAGACCAATGCACCCCACCCCCAGCTCCACAGGATGCAGGAGAGAGGCAGACTGGAAGGCCAGAGCCACACTGTCCTGTTGGAGATCAGGGACACAATGAAGACCAGCACAGAACTTCTCTCTCAGCTGGTCCACTTGGACAGAGGATCCTCCAGCCGCCACACTTTCATCACCTACATGAGCCACACCCTGAGGGATATGTCCGAGGCCCAGTACCAGGTGATGAAGGAGAAGATAACAGCACTTCTGCACAACCCTCCAGGCCCAGCTGAAGCTGCTCCTACCCAGTCCAGGTCTGCTCCTCCACCCCAGGTGATGTCACAGCCCTTCCACGGCTTTCAACAGCCCCTCATCTACCAAGGCTAGGACTACCAGGACTTCCCACAGCAGAAGCAGACCTTCCCAGTCCAGGCCCAGGTTCATCGGATGCCACAGATGCCAGTCCTCACCCAGCTGCAGACCAGACAGCCCCACTACACCCCACAGCCAAGCCACTCAACGGACAATCAGTCATCAGTCTTGTGCCTGACATCCCAGGTACTTGATGAAGGGCCTCTCAACCTCACGGGACTGAGCCAGCTCTCGGAGAGCTTCCTGAACACACCATCTCCTGTTGTACTCTTGGGGCCAAGCACCCCAATGGTGCCTCAGACCAGTACTCAAGCCACAGCCACCTCCACAGTCCCTGCCCGCTTAACAGCTGAGACCATGGACATGACTCAGAGTGACTGAGAATAGTGCCAGAGACTGAGTTGTTACTTGTTCACTTTATCTTTGCTTAAGACACTTTACTTGGTTCATTTTGCTTTTTTAATAAAGTCATACGGTTTACTTAAGAAAGTTAATAAAGGTTATCTTTGCTTGAGACACTTGATCCATTTTTTAACTTAATAAAGTGTTGTTGAAAACCTTGAACAAATGGTTAAGCCTTTGCATGCTTGTGGGATAGAAAAGGATAGTTGTGGGATAGATAAGGATAGTTGTGGGATAGATCAGGATAATTGTGGGATAGATAAACCTTCAGTGCAAGCATAGTGGGACTGTATGGTCCATCCTCCCAGCTGCCACATGTTTGGACCTTTATTATTAATAACAATTTATTCATTGATCAACATATTTTTAAAAAAACAAAGCTCTTTATTAATGCCCTATTCATTGAAGGATCACTCAACATACATGGCACAATCTCATCAGTGTTATGAGACAGGCTCAAGGAAACATACATTAAACATCTATCATCCTGTCTTGCCACTCCACTGCTCCAGCTGGGGAGTTGCACCAGTTTCTCAGTAGGTTGCGCTGCTTCTTCCCTTCACGTGAAGCTCTGTTGGGGCCTTGTACATCCACAGTGTCTATCAGGTTACGTCCTTGCCTCCATTCACTGGGCTCCATGTCCCCATTCCCTTGTTGACGGTCCACAAGCCTGTTCTGCAACACTGGGTCGCGGGTGCGCATGAGATTGTGCAGGATGCAGCAAGCTTCCACAATCCTCCTCACAGTCTGTGGGTGATGCTGCATAGTGGTGAGAAGTATCTGGAACCTGTTGGCCAGGATGCCAAAGGCGTTCTACACAATCCATCTTGCCCTGGACAGCCTGCAGTTGAAGATCCTCTCTTCACGGGTGAGGTATCTTGAACTGTACGGCTTCATGAGGTAGGTTCTGAGGGAGAACACGTCATCACCAACGATGAAGTTGGGCACATCTTTTGTATCATTGGGTAAGGGGTCTGGACCTGGAAAACCCATGATGAGGTTGCGTTCCAGCCCATCCTTGAGGTCACTGGCGCTGTATACCTGGCTATCTGAAGGTGACCTGTTGCCTGAAGCATCGATGTAGATGAACTTGTAGTCAGCATCAACCATGGCAAAGAGGATGATACTGAAGAAGCCCTTGTAGTTGAAATAAGTGGACCCTGAGTTGGCTGGAACTTTGCAGGCCACGTGCTTGCCATCTATGGCTCCAACAGTGTGGGGAAAGTTCCACCTCTGATACCACTTTTCTTCAAGTTTCCTCCAGCCTTGTTCAGTGGTGGGGCACTTGAGGAGCTCCTCCACGTATTCTTCGATGATGGCCTGCACCACTTCTCTGACCACTTTGCTGATGGTGTTGTGTGGCACCTTCCACACATACTGCATGTTTTTTTATGTGGTTCCAGAGGCCAGGTGGTGCAGAGTCAGTGCCACCTTCAATCCGGGGTCTAAGTTGGGATGGAAATTGGTGCTCGGCTTGGTCAACCTGGGTCTCAGACGCTGTACAAGTTCTTCAAACATGGCTGGTGGCATCTTCATGAAGTGCTGGAATGCACGAGGGTCTTAATTCCTCAGCTCCACCATCAACTGGTCATACAGTCCAAACTCCATTCTTCTCACGATCCCTCCTCGGACCCACACAGCTCTTGGATGTCTCCTTCTTCTCCTTCTGTGTAAAACTTGAAACAGTCTGAACAGGTTTTGGTTCTGGTGATGAATGAGCACAGCTATCATATGGACTGTTTCATTATCCATACTGGAGATCAATGGATGATGTGGAAGAGCAAGACCAAGGGTGAAGAGGTCTGTACACTGCGGCTGCTGGACTGATAGTGAGATCCAGGTGATTTCCTCCCCCTTTTTATAGGAAATATCGGATGTCTGCTCGGTGTCCTTCTACATACTCTAGACATACTGCAGACATCCTAAATATCCGAGATACATCCTAGATACAAACATTTTGTCCGTTTTAATCCTTTATGTACGAGATGCATCCGCTTACATCCTTTCTATTTCCATGCTACTAATGCTGTGTGGACGTTCCGTGTACCTTTTGTTTCCTCCCTCTTTCCGTTTTCAGCTGCAGCAGATGTGAGTTGGGAGGAAGGCCAGAGGATGCAGAGAGGATATAGTGGACGTTTAACGGATGATAATGGACATAGAACGTTTGTTGCCCGTATATGTCGCGGATGTACATTGTACGCGGCAGAAAGTTCATCCGCTCAAAAAGTTTTGTGCAGCTCAAAACTTCTTGCGTGGATGAAATCTCAGTGGACGGATGCTCGATGGATAGAGCATATGAAACACATATGCAGTGAGCACACAACGGATGCATTGCGTTTTCCAACGGTTGGCAAGCTTTTTTTTAACATTTTACATCCTCTTTGCATCCATTGGTGCAGTGGGACAGGAGCTTTATGAATGCTGTTCTAGCATTGAGGAAGGACTGATGGCCAGGAGAAATAACTTATGAGCATAGTTCTATCTAAAGAACTTTGGATCAAGCTAGTGCATCTACATATTTTCTTTCTTTGCTTGATGTTCATTATAAAGATAATTATAATAGAGAAGCCTTCACCAAGTGTTTATTTAGGATCTCATGTCCCATAATTCCTAACAAACATGTTCGACATCTAAAACAAAGGAGCCAGATTTCCTGAATTTCCCTATGAGTGTGGGGATGTGTGAATGACTGGACCTACACAGCATATTTTGAAGCCTGTTCACAATGAGAACTGATATTGCTAATTTACCAGAAGAATATTAAGCCCATGTTACACTGAACCAACGGATACAAAGAGGATGTAAAATGGACAAAAAACCCTGCCATCCGTTCGAAAACGTGATGTACTCACTGCCTCCGTTTGGCTTCCTCTCTATCTGTCCAGCATCCGTTTATTGATGTTTCATCCGCTCCAAAAGTTTTGGGCTGCCTAAAACTTTTGCGTGGAAAATGTATCCAGTTCATCTGTTCTGCATCCGCTACGCATCCGCTACGCATCCGTTACGCATCCGCTATATCCGCTTGGGGTCCGCTGCGCATCTGCACAACTCGCATCTGCCCGGATGCAGGGAGGAAGCGGAACGGACACGGAACAGATGCAGAATGGATGCAGAATGGATGCAGCATGGAAACAAAGTGTTTAAAGCGGAAAAAACGTTCGCAGAGGGGACCTATCTCGGATGTTAAGGATGTCTAGAGGATGCCTAGAGGATGCCTAGAGGATGCAAAGGGACACATATACTGCCTATAAAAAGGGGGAGCAACTCATCTGCATCTCACTTTCAGACCAGCAGCCCACCTGTGCAGACCTCTGCAGCCTTCATCTGCCTCTTGCTCTTCCACAGCATCCAGTCAGGTCCACCGTGGATCGTACTACAGTCCTTTTGGAAGCCACCATCCTTCTGGAACAGTACGAAGCCATCTACAGGCTCTGTGAACTCTACTACGGGAAGAAAAAGAGGTGGCCAAGAAGCGTCTGGGTCCGAAAATGGATCAGGAGAAGAGCAGAGTACAGACTGTACAATAAGCTGATGGTGGAGCTCAGGAACGAAGACACTCAGGCGTTCCAGAAATTCATGAGGATGCCTCCAGTCATGTTCAACAAAGTTGTGAAGCGCCTGACACCCAGGTTGACCAAGGCAAACACCAACTTCCGGCCCAGCCTGGAACCTGGGCTCAAGGTGGCACTCACTCTGCGCCACCTGGCCTCAAGGACCACCTACAGGAGCATGCAGTATGGCTGGAGGGTGCCACACAACACCATCAGCATTGTGGTCAGAGAAGTGGTGCAGGCCATCATCGAAGAATACAAGGAGGAGCTCCTCCAATGCCCCTCCACTGAAGAAGGATGGAAGAAAGTTGCAGAGCAGTGGTATCAGAGGTGGAACTTCCCACACACCGTTGGAGCCATAGATGGGAAGCACGTGGCCTGCAAAGCTCCAGCCAAGTCGGGGTCCACTTATTTCAACTACAAGGGCTTCTTCAGCATCGTCCTCTTCGCCATGGTCGATGCTGACTACAAGTTCATCTACATCGATGCTTCAGGCTATGGCTCATCTTCAGATGCCCAGGTATACAATGCCAGTCACCTCAAGGAGGGGCTGGAAGGCAACCTCATCATGGGCTTCCCAGATCCAGACCCACTGCCCAACGACACGCAAGATGTGCCCTACTTCATCATGGGGGATGATGCCTTCTCCCTCACAACCTACCTCATGAAACCCTACACTTCCAGACTCCTGACCTCTGAAGAGAGGATCTTCAACTACAGGCTGTCCAGGGCAAGGCGGGTGGTGGAGAACGCCTTTGGCATCCTGGCCAACAGGTTCCAGGTACTTCTCACCACCATGCAGCATCGCCCAGAGACCGTGAGGAGGATCGTGGAAGCTTGCTGCATCCTGCACAATCTCATGCGCACCCGCTACCCAGTCTTGCAGAACAGGCTCGTGGACCGTCAACAAGGCAATGGGAACATGGAGCCTGGGGAATGGAGGCAAGGGCGAAACCTGATCGACACTCAGGATGTGCAAGGCCACAACAGAACCTCACGGGAAAGGAAGAAGCAGCGGAACCTCCTGAAACACTGGTGCAACTCCCCAGCTGGAGCAGTGGAGTGGCAAGACAGGACAGTAGATCCTTAATGGATGCTTCCTTCAGCCTGTCTCATCACATGGATGAGATTGGGCCATGTATGTTGGGTGGGCCTACAATGAACAGGGCGTTTAATAAAGAGTTGTGTTTGTGTTCAAATTTGTGGATCAATGCTTACATTGTTATTGATAAAAAAGGGCCCTAGGTGTGACACCTGGGAGGGTAGACCATACAATCCCACTATGCTTGCACTGGAGGTTTACCTATCCCACAGCTATTAGCCATCCCAATGGTATCCCTGCTCATTCCACAGGTATCCCTGCCCACCCCACTGCTATCTTAACCCATCCCACAAGCTTGCAAAGGCTTAAGCCAATTCTGAAAGTTTCCACCAAGACTTTGTTAAGCCTGGGTTCCCCAACCAGGGTTAAGTAGACAAGTTAAACAGAATGTGCAGCATTAGTCAGATAGGCACACAGATAAATGAGTGAGCTAAGCTTGTATGTTTATTAACATACAGTAAAAATAACAGATATGCTTGTGCTATCAAGAATATAGTTTATTCCAGTATAAGTTTATAGCATAGTCAAATAACAGTCCAATAGTCATGTATCAAGTAGTCAGTCCATTCAGGGATATTCAGTTAGCAAAGTCCATGTAGAATATCCTATGTCAGTTCACTTACAAATCAGTCCTTTGTTGTCTCTCCCGTTCGAGCAATGCAGTCTTGATTCCAAGCAGTAATCAGGGATCATCAAAGCCAGAGCGAGCAAGCTGTAGTCTTGCTACTTTTAATTGCTTTTCATAACCACTCCCTTAATTACTATTCCACAGTTAAATCTGCAGACGCTTTAACATACACAACTATGATTCATAGTTATTATTTCACCTAAACCAGTTAGGGTAAACAATGTTATCCCTAACACTTTAAAAAAAAAAACAAATGAAGCAAGTGTGTGAATCAAAGATAAACTTTACTGAACAACAAGCTGTAAAAAAAAAAATGACCCAAGTCAAGTGTCCAAATAAAGTCCACAGTTAGCCAGCTACCCGGTCTCTGGCACTCTTCTTGGTCACTCGGAAGTGTGCCCAGTCTCAGGGGTGAAGGGTCCAGGTGCTGTGGTGGTGGGTGGTGCTGGAGTGCCTGACCTTGAGAGGACAACAGGGGACGGTGTGTTGAGAAAGCTCTCGGACAGCTGGCTCAGCCCCGTGATGCTGAGAGGTCCTTCCTCCATTCCATGGGGTGTCAGCCCCAGTACTGATGACAGATGTACTGAGGCCGGGCTTGGCTGTGGGGTGGAGGAAGGAGTAGTGTAGTGGGGCTGTCTGGTCTGCAGCTGGGTGAGGACTGGCGTGGGTGGCATCATTGGCGTGGGTGGCATCGCTGTCGTCGGTGGCATCATTGGCATGGGTGGCATCATTGTCGTCGGTGGCATCGGTGGCATCAGTGAAACAGGTGGCAACGGTGACGCCCAATGACTCTGTGCCTGGACTGGGAAGGACTGCTGCCTGTGCTGCTGAACCTCCTGGTAGCCGTAGCCCTGGTAGGTGAGGGGCTGTGGGAAGCCTTGGAATGGGAGGGACATCACCTGGGGTGTTGGAGCAGACCTGGACTGGGTGGGAGCAGGTTCCTCTGGGTCTGGAGGGTTGTGAAGTAGCTCGGTCATCCGGTCCTTCACCCGCTGGTACTGTGGATCCACCATTTCCTTGAGGGTCTGGTTGACATAGGTGAGGAAGGGCTTGCGGTTGGAGGATGAGGAGTCAGTGTGGACCAGCTGAGAGAGGAGATCTATGCTGGTGCAGATGGTGTCCCTGATCTCCAGCAGGATAGTGTGGCTCTGCCCCTCCAGCTGTCCGGCTCTCTGCCTTTCTGTGGAGGCGAAGCTGGGGGTGTGTGTGGATGCGGCTAGGACTGTGGTGGACTCGATGTCTTCTTTCTCCCACCGCACCAGGGAGTCCTCTACGCACTCCACCACGCTTACCACACCTGTCCGTGGGTTCTCCACCGTGGCACGCTCCACAGAAACCAGCCTGGAGACAGGGACTGACTCTCGGCCGGAAGAGGAATGGCTCTCAGCAGGCTGCCGGAGAGAGAGGGTTGTGAGAGGGGCTGCTGGTGCTCCTCGGTGGCGGACCTCACCCTCCAGGAATCTGCACCTGGCCATGACGTAGGTCTCTCTGTCCGTCAGCTTAACCGTGGCCTGGCCAGATTTCTTGAGGTGGAGCCTTCCCATACCAGGTGTGCATATGTTTCTACCAGCCGAGGAGCACCTCCGAAGTGTAACCCATACTCTCTGCCCTCTCTCTCCAAGCAGCCTGCTTCTTTTTGGTGTCTCTGTACAGCCGGTGTCCCTTCCGCCATAGATAGTTGTTCTCTCTCAGCCACTCCAGCACCTCATCCTCGTGCGCTTCCTCAATATAATATTGCCTTCTCTCCCGTTGTTGCATACGCCTCTTCCTCCCTTTGGCTGGACCAGATGGGCCCTCATCAGAGGGGCTCCCTGGTGGTAGGGGCTGCTCCTCCACACCAGCAGCAGCAGCAGCAGCAGCACCATCATCATCATCATCATCCTCCTCCTCCTCACCAGCAGGATCATCATCATCATCATCATCAGCAGCAGCAGCAGGATCATCATCATCATCAGCAGCAGCAGCGGCAGCAGGATCAGCAGCAGCAGCAGCAGCAGGACCAGGATCAACAGCAGTAGAGTAAGCACCAGCAGGGCCAGCAAGTCCAGGAGCACGAGCAGGACCAGGAGCACGAGCAGGATGAGCAGGACGAGCAAGTCCAGGAGCACGAGCAGGTTGAGCAGGACCAGCAGGACCAGGAGCAGCTTCAACAAAGTAAGCACCAGGAGAAGCCCCAGCACCAGCAGAAGCACCACCACCAGCACCAGCTTCAGCAGAAGCAGAGTCAGGGGAAGGGGGCGGGAGGTTGGCCCTGTCCCTCTTGCCAGGGATTGCGGCAGGTTGCTGAGGCTTTCGTTTCCTCCCCATGGTTGTGGGGTTTCTGGCTGGCAGGAAGGCTGGCAGAAAGCCTGGCAGGAAGGCAGGCAGGCAGGCAGGCACCAAGGCTGGCTGGAAGGCAGGCTGGCAGGGCAGGCAAGGAACTCGAAGTGTCCAGCAGCAGGTCTTTCCTCGGAATGCTGGCCACGTGCGAGCTGCTTCCCTTTATATCTGGGGGGCTTACGTAATACTTCCACCCCGCATGCGCAATTAACGCTCGACATCCGTTCCGCTTCTGCTGTGCATCCGCTAGGCTTCCTCTGTGCATCCGCTTTATCCGCTGTGCATCCACTGTGCATCCGCTTCATCCGTTCGGTGTCTGTTCTGCATCGCTGTATCCGTTCCGCGTCCGCTTCGCTGAGGCCCCTCGGAAGCCCTGCGATTGCGCCATCTGCTCCCATCTGCTTCCATCCGCTGGGCTTCCGTTCCGCATCCGCTTTGCATCCGCCCTGCGTCCTCCCCGCGTCCGTGTTATCCGCTCCAGTTATGCAAATTTTTGCCCCTTTTAAGAGCGGATAACAACGGATGGATGCTGTGACCTTTTTGCATCCGTTGGCCAGTGTGACATGGGCTTTAGGTTGAAGTTTTACAAAAAAGATGTTAAGAACTGCAATGAAGCTGTTTTAAGTGTACAGTAAGATATATTTTAAAATTTAATCATACATATGAGAAAATAAATGTACCAATGCAATAGAACAAGCTTGCCCTTTTTAACACACAAACTACAAAGCCAATGGGTGACTATCCATTTTAATGTATTCCATTTTAATAATTTCCATACCACAAAATGAATAAAGTAGAGATAGCAAATTTGTCATTTCAATGCTTGGATTGGAGAGGCAAACAAGAGAAATTTGAGGAAAAAAAGGTGTTCTCTTATGCTTAGTCAGAGTTTGAAGTCCTAAACTCAGAACTGAGTTTAACAGAATACAATTTGTGCATTGACATAATGTGCAATATCAAAGTTTTAGGATTTGATAGCTGGTTTGATCAATATACCAAGACAATAAATAAACAAAACACATTTAACATATATTCTGCAACCCAACAGGACAAACACAGACTTCAGAGAGTAATTAGGACTGCAGAAAAATCAATTACTACCAACCTGCCTTCAATTGAGGACCTGTATACTGCATGAGTCAAAAAGAGGGCTGTGAAAATATTTACAGACCCCTCACATCACAGACATAAACTATTTCAACTCCTTCCCTCAAAATGATGCTATAGAGCATTGCATATCAGAACAAATAGACACAAGAACAGTTTTTCCCCAAAAGCCATCACTCTGCTAAACAAATAATTCCCTCAACCCTGTTCAACTATTACAAAGTCTGCACTACTATTACTGTTAATCTTGTCATCACTCCTTATCACCCATCCCCTCCCACTTGTAACTGTAGACTGTAACTCTGTCGCTGGTATACTTACGATTTATATTGACTGTTTCCTAGTATGATTTATTGCTTATTGTACCCTATGACTATCATTAAGTGTCGTACCTTATGATTCTTGACTCTTGATGAATGTATCTTTTCTTTATGTACACTAAGAGTATTTTCACCAAGACAAATTCCTCATGTGTCCAATCACACTTGGCCAATAAAGTATTCTCTTCTCTTCTCTTCTCTTCTCTTCTCTTCTCTTCTCTTCTCTT
>BLBF01000052.1:8351198-8391603 GCA_015471245.1 Laticauda colubrina | reverse complement strand
ATCTCAGAGCCCCGAGATCGCAGCTGTAACACCGAGACGTAGCTCCGCCTTCTCCCAGCATCCGTTTATTGACGTTTCATCCACTCCGAAAGTTTTGGGCTGCCTAAAACTTTTGCGCGGAAAATGTATCCAGTTTGTCCGTTCTGCATCTGCTACACATCCGCTACGCATCTGTTCTGCATCCGTTACGCATCCGCTATATCCGCTAGGCATCCGTTCCGCATCCGAGCAACTCGCATCCGCTCGGATGCAGGGAGGAAGCAGAACGGACGCAGAAAGGATGCAGCATGGAAACAAAGCGTTTAAAGCAGAAAAAACGTTCGCAGAGGGGACCTATCTCGGATATTAAGGATGTCTAGGGGATGCCTAGAGGATGCCTAGAGGATGCAAAGGGACACCTATACTGCCCATAAAAAGGGGGAGCAACTCGTCTGCATCTCACTTTCAGACCAGCAGCCTAGCTGTGCAGACCTCTGCAGCCTTCATCTGACTCTTCCTCTTCCACAGCATCCAGTCATGTCCACCGTGGATTGTAACAAAGTCCTTTTGGCAGCCACCATCATTCTGCAACAGTGCGAAACCATCTACAGGAGTTCTGTGAACTCTACTACGGGAAGAAAAGGAGCCACCCAAAAAAAGTCTGGGTCCAAAGATGGTTCACCAGAAGAGCAGAGGACGGACTGTACAACAAGCTGATGGTGGAGCTCAGGAGCGAAGACACTCGGGCGTTCCAGAACTTCATGAGGATGCCTCCAGCCATGTTTGACGAAGTTGTGCAGCACCTGACACCCAGGTTGACCAAGACAAACACCAACTTCCCACCCAGCCTGGAACCTGGGCTCAA
Organism: Laticauda colubrina; assembly: GCA_015471245.1. Classification (NCBI taxonomy): domain Eukaryota; kingdom Metazoa; phylum Chordata; class Lepidosauria; order Squamata; family Elapidae; genus Laticauda; species Laticauda colubrina. The sequence goes on along the minus strand of BLBF01000052.1, from coordinate 8,390,759 downwards.
GGTGTCACTCACTCTGCGCCACCTGGCCTCAGGGACCACCTACAGGAGCATGCAATACGGCTGGAGGGTGCCACCCAGCACCATCAGCTTTGTTGTCAGAGAAGTGGTGCAGGCCATCATCGAAGAATACAAGGAGGAGCTCCTCCAGTGCCCCTCCACTGAAGAAGGATGGAAGAAAGTTGCAGAGCAGTGGTATCAGAAGTGGAACTTCCCCCACACCATTGGAGCCATAGATGGCAAGCACGTGGTCTGCAAAGCTCCAGCCAAGTCGGGGTCCATTTATCACAACTACAAGGGCTTCTTGAGCATCATCCTCTTCGCCATGGTCGATGCTGACTACAAGTTCATGTACATTGATGCTTCAGGCAACGGCTCATCTTCAGATGCCCAGGCATACAATGCCAGTCACCTCAAGGAGGGGCTGGAAAGCAACCTCATGGTGGGCTTCCCAGATCCAGACCCGCTGCCCAACAACACACAAGATGTGCCCTACTTCATCGTGGGGGATGACACCTTCTCCCTCACAACCTACCTCATGAAGCCCTACACCTCCAAATACCTCACCCGTGAAGAGAGGATCTTCAACTACAGGCTGTCCAGGGCAAGGAGGGTGGTGGAGAACGCCTTTGGCATTCTGGCCAACAGGTTCCAGGTACTTCTCACCAACATGCAGCATTGCCCAGAGACCATGAGGAGGATCATGGAAGCTTGCTGCATCCTGCACAATCTCATGTGCACCCGCTACCCAGTCTTGTAGAACAGGCTTGTGGACCGTCAACAAGGCAATGGGGACATGGAGCCTGGGGAATGGAGGCAAAGGAAAAACCTGATCGACACTGAGGATGTGCAAGGGCCCAACAGAGCCTCACGTGAGGCAAAGAAGCAGCGCAACCTCCTGAGACACTGGTGCAACTCCCCAGCTGGAGCAGTGGAGTGGCAAGACAGGATGATAGATGCTTAATGGATGCTTCCTTCAGCCTGTCTCATCACACGGATGAGATTGGGCCATGTATGTTTGGTTGGCCTACAATGAACAGGGCATTTAATAAAGAGTTGTGTTTATGTTGACATGTGTGGATGATTGATTATATTGTTATTGATAATAAAGGGCCATAGGTGTGGCACCTGGGAGGGTGGACCATACAGTCCCACTATGCTTACACTGGAGGTTTATCTATCTCACAGCTGTTACCCATCCCAAAGGTATCCCTGCCCATCCCACAGGTATCCCTGCCCATCCCACAGCTAACTTAACCCATCCCACAAGCATGCAAAGGCTTAAACCATTTCTAAAAGTTTCCAGCAAGACTTTATTAAAAAAAAAGAAATGAAGCAAGTGTGCGAATCAAAAATAGACTTTATTAACAACAAGCTATAAGACAAAATTGAGTCTCTGGCACTCCTCTTGGTCGCTCAGTCTCAGGGGTGAAGGGTGCAGGTGCTGTGGAGGTGGCTGGTGCTGGAGTGCTTGTCATCAGCTCCTCCAAAAGCAGAAGCAGCAGAAGCCCCAGCCCCAGAAGAGTGAGCCCGTGCTGCAGAAGCCCCAGCAGAACCAGAGTGAGGGCCAAGCGGCGGGCTGGTAGCCCTGTCCCTCTTGCAAGGGCTGGCAGCAGATGGCTGAGGCTTGTTGTGCTTCAGCATGGTTGTGGGTTGCTGGCTGGCAGGGAGGCTGGCAGGGAGGGTGGCAGCAAGGCTGGCAGCAAGGCTGGCAGGCAGACATGCAGGCAGGGCAGGCAAGGCAGCCAATCCTTCCGGCAGCAGGTCTTTCCTCTGAATGGTGACCTGCTTCCGAGCTGCTTCCGTTATAACCGCGGAGCTGACGCAATGCATCCTCCCCGCATGCGCAATTAACGCCAGGCATCCGCTAGGCTTCCGCTGTGCATCCGCTTCATCCACTGTGCATCCGCTGTGCATCCGCTGTGCATCCGCTGTATTCGTTCCGCATCCGCTTTGCTGAGGCCCCCCGGAAGCCTAGTGGATGCGCCATCCGCTCTCATCCGCTTCCATCCGCTGGGCTTCCGTTCCGCATCCGCTTTGCATCTGCCCTGCGTCCTCCCTGCGTCCGTGTTATCCGCTCCGGTTATGCAAATTTTTGCCCCTTTTGAGAGCAGATAACAACAGATGGAACATTTTGCTCGTCCGCTGTGTCCTTTTTGCATCCGTTGGGCAGTGTGACATGGGCTTTAGATATTGAAATATTGCTATCATGTCATTTCTAATCTTTCTTTTCCTTAACGTAGACATACTCAGTTCTTGCAACTGTTCTTCATATATTTTAGCCTTCAGTCCCCTAATCATCTTGTTTGCTCTTCTCTGCACTCTTTCTAGAGTCTCAATATCTTTTTTCTATTGGGCAACTGAAATTGGATGTAATATTCCAAGTGGGGTCTTACCAAGGCATTATAAAGTGTTATCAACACTTCATGCGATCTTGCAGAAAACTGCAATTCTTTGTGCATCTAATATTCTGCAGACTTTTGTAATGCACAATTGTAAGCTTGTGGAAGGGGACATTATCAATAGAGGGAGCCTCTTCTCACCTGGCACCTAACTTGGTTATAGGTGAGAAAGATTTAAATGAAACAGTGTGCTATGTACACATCATGAAGAAATTGGGTCAAAATTCTGAAATATTAGTCTTGTAGGGAACAGTACATATTCAAACATGGCATTCATTTTATGTACTTATCATGGTGTAAGGAGACAGTTATATAAGTTACTGTAAGGTTGAGTCCAGGAAAATTTAAACTCAACCTTTTTCTTTTTCTTTTGATATCCTCCAGATCTAAGAAGCAAGATTCCTATGCTGCCTATGATATCAGCTACCAGTCTCCTTTGTTGCAAGGACACACCTGGGATAATTTCCAAGAGAATTCTTTGAAGAATGCCACTGTTCCAGCCCATGAGGTATCTAATCTCATCCTTGTTGACAGTTTAGCTCAAGGGACTTCAAACTTGGCAAGTTTAAGACTTGTGGACTTCAATTCCCAGAATTCCTGAGCTAATATGATTGGAGGAGGAATTCTGGGAGTTGAAGTCCACAAGTCTTAAAACTGTCAAGTTTGAAGACCTCTGGCTTTAGCTGGTGGGAGGAAAGAGGTCCAAACTTTTTAATTTCCTATTTTTTCCCCAATAGTAAAATTCCTTGGGAAAAAAGTTACAGATTATTTTGCTTTGTTTTAATTCAGACTAGCATTCACTCCCATATCCCATATCACTCACATCACACTTTGTTTTTCCCCTGCATAGCTAATATTGCCCGAGGGGTTAATCCCCCTGCAACAATACAAGGAATCTGGTCTCAGTTCCAGCAGTTATGAGCTTAGTCAATATATGGAAAATTCTTCCAGCTATTATGAAGCAGCTCCCTCCAAGGATTGGAGCCCTGTTCAGTTAGGTGAGTTATTCAAAAGGATAAGTGATGGTGATAAGGCTGAATACTTATTAAAGTAGTTTATTATAGAACTATGGTGAAACTCGTGGATAGAGAACCAAAAAATTCTATTTGTTTCAGGAGGACTATCCGAGGATTCCCCCAAATTTGAATGCTGGTATTGGGTTAAAAAGTTGGGGTAATTCTATCGCAGTTTGATCTGTAGGGAGGGAGTGATGTTCTGTGTATAAAGAAGGTCTGAATAGACCTTCCATGATAATTTTCATCTGAATAACAGATGAACAGATGGCTATAATTTCTTGTGATATTAGTACTAATTTGGCTCATTTTCCTTTGAAGGGTATGTGATGCTAAAATTGTAGAGAAAAGCCCTGTTTCATGGTCTACCAAAAGAAGATTTAGATTGAATGGTCTTAAGGACTTAGGGTTTTTATCTTTTCACTTGCGGTGTTTGCTCCAGATTTACATAGTAGTTCTGGCTGAACGCCACTTTCTATCCCCCCTACCCTTCTAGATTGTTCTTAAAACTTAAAAAAAAAATCCAGTCAAGCTTTTATTGCTTTTATTCTTACTGTTCAAAATATCTTTAAAAAAAACCTAGCATTACTTTTATTATGTTTATTATTGATAACATTTGAAAACTTTGCTCTAGGAGGATTTGTCTGAAAATGCTGACGATAAAATATTGAATAAATAATATACTCCTGTTTTTCCCCGAGATTTCCCTTGGATTGGGTTTTTAAGAATATTGACTATATATTCATAACTATATCAGATTTGATGGGAATTGAGTACAGGGTTGGACCAAAGATCTTTAAGCAGGGACCTTGTGCTCCCTTCCAGCACAATGATTCAATGTTCTACAATCTGAAATGGTTCCAGTCACATAAAAGAAAAAGGGATGTTCACATTGAAAAGCCAAGTAGCTGTATAGAAGCAGAGAGCCAGCCACCAGTTGCCAGTAGCTTTCTTCCTTGTGGTTTCTCTTCCCATACGATTTTCTCCCAAGCAAAGAGACTTCTTGGTATCAAAGTGCACCTGAAGAGAAAAGATGTCAGTGAGAGAAGCTATGGATAGGGCTGCCAGGTCTCAGTTACAAGAATCGGGATGACTTTTAGATGGCAGCCAAGAGTTTAAATGTTCTGTATTTTTCTGCTATCATCTAGTGATTGTCTGGATTTCTGCAGCCCAGATTGGCTTGGAATGGTGAATCATTGGTAGGGATAATGTTTTGCACTTCACAGTCATATACTCTTGGCTTTTAAAAGCATATTTCTCTCCAGCTCTTTCTAAAAAATGCATATGGTTATGAGTTTGTACATATGGAACTACAACCATTGCTGTAGTGTAGTCTTGAGTGGTTCAAAGGCTATAATCAGCACCTATTTGATCACCATGAACTCTGCATGAGAAAGGGCCAAAGGATACCTTCATTCTTTCCCCTAGAAAAGCACTGCATTTGAGGCAGGGTTGCATAAAAACCTGAATCATATTATCGCTCTTCTTTTCAGTTTTGAGAGGAAGGACTTTTTAAATAAATGGACTAATTCACATAATTTCACTAAGAACTGCTCTATTGTACCTAATTTTAAGGACATGTCAGAATGAAAGGATGTGCTCTCATACTTTTGTAATTACAAAAACTGGTACCTGGTAAATTTAAATACTGACTGATTAAATTTGAATGCTGCCACATCTGTGTAAACTCATGGCACCTTGCAAATGTTACCTTAAAATGTTCATAGTAACAACCTAAAAATTAGTAATTTTTTTTTATCACAATACATAGTAAGACACAGGGACACGGTGGCACAGTGGCTAAGATGCTGAGCTTATCGATCAGAAAGGTTGGCAATTCGGTAGTTTGATTCCTAGCGCCACATTCCTAGCAGTTTGAAAGCATGTAAAAAATGCAAGTAGAAAAATAGGGACCACTTTGGTGGGAAGTAACAGCGTTCCGTGCACCTTCGGGTTTTAGTCATGCCAGCCACATGACCATGGCAACATCTCCAGACAGTGCTGGCTCTTCAGTTTTGTAACTAGAGCTGGAAATGATTGGCATGTATGTGTGAGGGAAATCTTTACTTTTACATAGTAAGTAGCAATATTGTACAATCAGTTAATCAATTGTTATTAAACCATAATAACCACATATAAATTAATGCCACAGTTCAAAGAATCTAGACTACAATCCAACTTGAGAACTATCAGTTAAATTTCCACTGTGTTTGATTTCTGAATAGATAGACACCGGGAAATGGTTTGTAGAGCAGATTTGGGGATATTTGTATTTGTAGCTTATCATCTAGGCCAGGGGTGTCAAACTGGTGGCCCATGGGTCAGATGCAGGCCATGCCCACCCGAGCTCCACAGAGGGAAACCACAACAACTGTGATCTAAGCCCACCAGTAAAAGGAACTATCATTTTGTGTTTTAGCCGAAGACTTCCAAGCTACGTCTAGCCATGTGACCTCTCCCAAATTTACTCTCCCTCATGTACCTCTGTGTTTTGGAGCTGGAGGACAGCTGGTCCGAGGATGTCCAAATGATCCAGCAGATGGACAACCTGCTCTTATTGAGATACATAGCCTTGAGGTAAACATCTAGTTGCCCCTTAGTAACAAGGTATGATATCTGCTTACATGGGATCAGAACTGTGGAACTATTTGATTGCTCTTTGTTTCTTATTCCTTGGTTTTACTTTCTTCTCTGATTTACCTGTCTAATTTATATTTGTTCCCAGTAAACAAAAGCATGTCCTAATAAATATCTTTTTTTCTAAAAGCACCTCCCATCATTCCCTTTATAGGTAGGGTGGTTTTCTCTAGACACTCTCAATTTCTAACAGTTTGGCAAAAACATCCAACAGACTTGTTCTGTATAAATAATAGTAGACTCCAAATACTTCATTCCGATTGGTTAACAAAACCTAAAAGGGGATTGGTTCAATAGGGACCAATCCACAAAGCCGCCCAAGGGCGGCAAAACCAAATGCTTGTCATTGGCTACAAGCCGGCAGACAGAAACATATAAAAGGGCTGTCGCAGCTTGAGCCAATGTTCCATTTTGCAACTATACTTGAAATAAAGACTTGTTGTTGGAACCCGGTCTACCTCGCGTTTTTCCGAATGGAACCAGACTTTTCACCATTCAACTTACATATTAAATGCTCTGAAAGAAGAGAGTGCAGATGTTATGTAGGCAAATAAAATCGATATTGCAAGCTGCATTTTGTAACCCACCTGACTGTGGAATCCAGATGAACTGTAATTAAGGGACTGTTCGGAAGAACATGATTCTAAATTCTCCCTCCTCAAAGATAAACCCAGAGATCTCAATGGTGACTTTTGGACTCAGTTTAGATTTTCCATTCCCTTTTAGATCAAAGAGATTGACATAAGAAATACAAAGTTCTTTGAATGTTTATTTAGAAAACAATAAAATCAGATTTCAATGCACCATGGAAAGGGAACCAGAGTACAAGTACCCCTCAACTTACAACAACTGAGCCCAACATTTATATTGCTAAGCAAAATAGTTTGCTCTATTTTATAACCTTTCTTGTCACAGTTGTTGAATGAATTACCGCAGGTGTCAAGTTAGTCACACGATTGTTAAGTGAATCTGGCTTCCTCATTGATTTTACTTGTCAGAAGGTTGCAAAAAGTAATCACATGGCCCTGGGACACTGCAACGGTCATAATATGAATCAGTTGCCAAGCATCCAAATTTTGATCATATGACCATGGGGATATTGCAATAGTTGTAAGTGTGAAAAACGGTCATAAGTAATTTTTTGTAGTGCTGCTTTAACTGAACCTTCACTAAATGAACTGTTGTATGTCAAGGACTATCTGTAGATAGATATGCAAAAGGCATATACTTTTTGCTGACTTAAACCAGGATGCTGTAGCATGCTGGCTACACTATAGTTTGGCTTAATGAGTGCAGGCAATTGTTGTTTGAAACCTACCTGTGAACATAATGCTAAACTATAAAATAGTTTCTTTATTTTGGCTTAATGTGAGTTATAAATCCATTCTTTATGAGTGAACCAGGCCATTATAATTTATTGACAATTTTGCCATACTAAAATCAGCAAGCCAGACCTTTGAACCTGCTTCTGTTTTACAGATTATTCTACATGACACTGCTGAGCAGGAAACAATGAGAATCTTTCCAGGACCTCTAATCAGGTACAAGGATTGAGGGGAGAATAGGTTGGCCCTTGCCATTTCAAACAGCAGCTGCATAAGCCAGCTAAGGGTAACAAAATGGAAGCAATGAAACTAATTTGTGGAGAAACTTTGGAAGTTCTCCTGTGTCAGGTCCTTAATAATACAGGCAGTCCTTGACTTACAATAACAAATGAGTCCAAAATTTCCACTTCTAAGCAAGGCAGTTAAGTGAGTTTTGCCTCATTTTATGACTCTTCTTGTCACACTTGTTAAGTGAACCATTGCAGCTGCTCAGTTAGTAACATTGTTATTAAGTGAATCTGGCTTCTCCATTGACTTTGCTCGTCAGAAGACTACATGTGACCATCATAAATACACACCAACTGCCAAGTGTCCAAATTTTGTTTACGTGACCACAGGGATGCTGCAATGATAATAAATGTGAAAAACAGCCCTAAGTCACTTTTTTCAGTGCCATGGAAACTTTGAACGTCACAAAAATGGTTATAAGTGGAGGACTCCCTTTAAGTGGGTGCAATACTATTTTGATTAAAATTTTTATATAGCCATCTATCGATCCAGGTCTTAAGTGCTTTCCTGAAAATTAAAAGGGTGGTTAAAATGACAGTAAGCTTCTACAATTCTTGTTTATTCTGACAAATAATTCTGTCTCATGATAATATGGTGACTAAGAAAAGATATCATTGGGATTTTCTGCTTCAGGCATCCCATACATTAAAGGGGGCCTTTTGTTATGGCATTTTCTCAGGACAAAATTTGATATGTATTTTACATGATTTGGAGAGGTGTTTAATATGTTGTGAGTCACAGAAAGTGTTGCACCATAATCCACCTATTTTAGTTATTTGGCAGAAGACTAAAAGGGGAGAACGGAGGAAAAGGAAAGAGGTCTTTACATATTTCTTTATCATTTGCTGGAGAATGTGATTACTTGGACCACCTATTCCTGTAGCAAGTCAAAGGGATAAGCTATACTTTTGCTTTCCAGATGCTGAATAGATTGCTGGCTTGCCAGAAGTTCCCATTATGGGAGCTGGCAAGTCTTTCTAAAGTCTATAATTACTGGCTAATGGTCCAGAATGGCTGGCTGACATTTCATCAAAGGGAAATGGTGACAGGAAATGGTCTCCTAATAGCTAGGAATTGCTCTTCAGCTTTGGGAGTGAAATACTCATCAAAGAGGGTGACAGATCTGGAGGAGGCACAAAAATGGCTAAAGGCAGTTTGATGTATGAATGTGTAGAGAATGAAGCAGAAGAATCAGGAGGAAAGTGTGTGTGTGGGGGCGTGTGTGTGTGTGTGTGTATGTATATGGGGGTGTTAACTGAAACATGGGTGTTCTGTAGGGAAGGTGACATAAATGATTATCTAGAACAAGTCTTTGCTTTTCCATGTACTGCCTATACAAAATGGCATAAATATTACAGATATGCATTAAATCCTGCTGAGATTTAGTTATATTGTTGTTGAGGCTTTCTTTTCGTCTCTTTCAGGGAAGATCTGCACAAGGTGGATGTAATGACATTCTGTCAGCGCAAAGCAATCACTGGCTGTGATCTGACAACTAAGCAGGGCCGAGATTCTGCCTTGCTTTGGAAGCTCCTCCTTCTCCTTTGCCGACAAAATGGAGTAGGTACAAAGAAGGGCAGTCTTGGGTGTTATGACAAATGATGAATTCTGTCCAGACAGGATGAGTCTCTACTAATATAGTCTGCAAATCTGCAATATTTTAAGCATTTCCTTGGCGTGTCTGATGATTACACAATTTCCATCCTGATATAGTTACTGGTTATAGGATTAAAGATAGAGAACGCTTGGTTTCATCCTTTCCCCATTTACCCCAATATGGCCAGTGTTGTGTTATTGACGTTGGAAAATGTGTGGTCAGTCTTGTGCCTGCAATATATCTTTGTAAATGTATTGAAAGTATATGGGTTATCCTTCTGGTGAAGCTTCCTTCCATCAATGACAGGTTTCTCAACCCTTTCCAAATCTTTGGAGTTAGCTTTTGGAAGATATTAAGATGATGTTACTTCCCAAATTCTAGCAGTAAAGTATACGAAGTAATCTGAAGCACACATTTGATGATTGAGAAGTTAGTTCTTGAATCTGGTTTTCATGAACTTGAGGGGCTTATTTTCCACCAAAGTAAAATGTTAAAATTAAAAGCAAATTAAAGTATGAGACACCCTTGGTAATGCCCACAGTTCTATTCTGCCACTGTTCTGCCACAGTTCCTTTTCTTGCTGTGTAATTACCACTGATATTTCTGATCTTCCAATCCATCTAATGTGTGCTGTTTTCTCCCTCCCCTTCGTAGTCCATGGTAGGATCAGATACAGCTGAGCTGCTGATACAAGATTGTAAATATCAGGAAAAGTACAAAAGACAAGAGCCACGGGTCAACCTGATTAACCTGACAGGAGAAGAATGGCCAGTGCCTGGCTGTGGAACCATGGATCTTCTCACAGGGGAGATGGTCCCAATGGCTGGCATATTGGAGCAAACAATGGAGAAGTTCACCAAACTCCTTTCCTATGGCAGAAAGAAAGTAAGAGCTAAGTTTCTGTGCTTACTTTCTGAGGGGATTATGTGCACAGAGCCTTGGATTACACTTATCTCGTTATAACCTCAGATGATTACTCTTATGTCTGTGAATCCACAGTTTCATTTCACATGAGAAATGCAGGGAGAATGCAAATCAGACACAATATATTTCCACAGAGAAATATATTGCTTTTATTGAGAAGTACAGCACTATTAGACTGTCTTTTAATTAAACTCTATTTTAAAGTGTTGTACTCCACTGGTTTTATTGTCTTGCTTTATGGAACTTTGTTTTATTATTATTTACTTTTGTCAAATTATTTTCATGGAACATTGTTTTTATTATTTTTGTATAGCTCTTGGGGCTCCTTCATGAGGAAAAAATAGTAAAAAACTAAATTACAATAAGAATACTTAGGCAAATGATTATATTGGTTCAGAAGTGACAGTTTGATGTCTTGCATGTTTAAGGTTACAGCTTACACAATCTCTTGCCACAGGCTATGCTTGCTAGTTGATTTGAAACATCTAGAATTCCAACCCCCAAAAGGTAGCAGGCAGCACGCTCTACATGCCAAAGACCCACAGGTCTACTCTTTTAGATCTTAAAGAATCTTAAGTTGATGATCTTGTTCTGTTTAATACCTGGCTAATACCTGTTTTGTTCTGTACAGTAATAACATTTCCCAATGTTTTCTTGATTCACATATCCATTAGACAGAGCACTATCCTGTCCATGGGACACATTGGAGACCACCAATATCTAGGCTTGCTGTCATCTGCCATGAACATTGACTGTTATTCACACTGGAAAATAATAGTATGGGATAGAGTAGGGTACAGTTGGTGGATGTCAAGAGTTTTGATTATGGTTTGCTTGCTCATAGGAAGCCCTGGACTGGGCTATGAGAAACCAGCTGTGGGGCCATGCACTCTTTCTATCAAGCAAAATGAACCCAAGGATTTACAGATGTGTCTTGACTGGGTGTGTAGAATGCTTTGCTGTTTCTTCAGCCTATATTTTAAATGCACATATTTGCCTTGTCTGACAAAATGATTTCTTCTGTCCTGTTGCAGGTTCACAAGCACACTGGCCTCCAATGATCCTCTGCAGACACTTTTCCAGCTTATGTCTGGAAGGATACCCCAGGCATCTTTGGTATTGGTTTCTGCCCCCACCTCTCTGCTTTCATGGGTCCTGTGTATCTTGCCTAGGCAGGATAGGCCTGAGGCGAGGAGACTGTTAAGTGAAGATGGACAATGAAGGGGATCTTAGATGGAGGAGCCAAGTCTAAGGCAACAGTTTGATAGGACCAGGTGGAATCCTCTTGGCCCCTGGAGTCATGGGCTCTTTGTGCAAAGAGAGCAGGCCAGCATTGCTACAAGGCATTTATTAGGATGCATAGAGAAGTACCACAGTCCAGATGAATCTAAAGCTAGACTTTGACAAAAGCAAAGCTTATTTTTGTACTAAGAGTGGGCACTTAAGGTGATTGCTGGAATCATTTATTGTTTTTTTTCTTTCTCCTTCCTGCCACCTCTGTGCATGTGAATATCTGAAGATGCCATAATTAGTGTAGGCATGGCATATGTGCAATTCTAATAAATGTCTACAAGGCTCAGCAGGGAAGATTGCTCAGCTTTTTCTAATTGTCAATATCGACAATAGCTTGTTGACACCAGCAACAATTATGGATTGCTAGTATATCCAGACTTACTGTAGTTATTGGATCAGTAGAATCCAAGGCTAAAACAACCTTCTCTATTCTGACATTTTAATCTAGGACTTGACCAGGTTTGTTGACAATACTTGAGGAAGCATGAGTTATAATACAGTAGGCAGTGGGTTAAGAAAGGATCAATTATATATATTCTATTCATTTATTTGATGGCTAAATAAATTAAGCTACTTAACTGATGGACATATTAGTCATACCTGAAAAATGTTGATGAACTATTTTTTGTCTTAAATTTATTCGCTATATTCTGGGAATGATTTAAGAATAATCTTGGTCTAAACCAAAAGTGACAACAGTTAATCAATAGTGTAAAGACTGACTTGGAACTAGTTCATTCATATTTAGGTTGGGACTTAGGACCTGGCCGTCTGACCTTCAGCTGAACAAAAAAGTGTGGAATGTGTTAAAGTTTGAAATTATGCCACTCTAGGTACCTCTTTCTGCCTGCCAGTTTTAAGGCCATATGTTGCACTTGTCCCTTCTTGTCTTAGAGAGATCCTCTGCTGTAGTCTAACTGACCTAAAGCCCATGTCCCACTGCACCAACGGATGCAAAGAGGATGTAAAACGGACAAAAAAGCTTGCCATCCGTTTGAAAACGCGATGCATCTGTTGTGTACTCACTGCGTACGTGTTTCATACGCTCTATCCATCAAACATCCATCTACTGCTATTTCATCTGCTCAAAAAGTTTTGAGCTGCACAAAACTTTTTGAGCGGATGAACTTTCTACCTCGTACGATGTACATCCGCGACACATATGGGCAACAAACGTTCTACGTCCGTTGTCATCCGTTACACATCCGCTGTATCCTCTCTGCATCCTCTGGCCATCCCCTCAACTCACATCCACTGCAGCTGAAAGCGGAAAGAGGGAGGAAGCGAAAGGAACACGGAACATCCACACAGCGTTAGTAGCACGGAAATAGAAAGGATGTAAGCGGATGCATCTCGTATATAAAGCATTAAAATGGACAAAATGTTTGAATATGGGACGTATCTCGGATATTTAGGATGTCTGGTGTATGCCTAGAGTATGTGGAAGGACACCAAGCAGAAAACCGACATTTCCTATAAAAAGGGGGAGGAAATCACCTGGATCTCACGATCAGTCCAGCAGCCGTGGTGTACAGATCTCTTCACCCTTGGTCTTGCTCTTCCACATCATCCACTGATCTCCACCATGGATCATCACACACTCCTTATGGTATCTGCCATCATTCAACACCAGAACCAAGCCCTCTTCTGGCTCTTTCACCTTTTCTACGCAAGGAGAAGAAGGAGATGTCCAAGAGCTCTGTGGGTCCGACGATGGGTCGGGAGAAGAGTGGAGTTTGGACTCTATGACAAGCTGATGATGGAGCTGAGGAATGAAGACACTCGTGCATTCCAGCACTTCATGAGGATGCCACCAGCCATGTTTGATGAAATTGTGGAGCATCTGAGACCCAGGTTGACCAAGCCGAGCACCAACTTCCGTCCCAGCCTGGACCCTGGACTGAAGGTGGCACTGACTCTGCACCACCTGGCCCCTGGAACCACATACAGAAACATGCAGTATGCGTGGAGGGTGCCACACAACACCATCAGCAAAGTGGTCAGAGAAGTTCAGGCCATCATCGAAGAATACATGGAGGAGTCCAGTGCCCCACCACTGAAGAAGGCTGGAGGAAAGTTGCAGAACAGTGGTATCAGAGGTGGAACTTTCCCCACACCGTTGGAGCCATAGATGGGATGCCAGTGACCTTAAGGATGGGCTGGAATGCAACCTCATCATGGGTTTTCCAGATCCAGACCCCCTACCGAACGACACACAAGATGTGCCCTACTTCATTGTGGGTGATGACGCCTTCTCCCTCAGAATCTATCTCATGAAGCCCTACAGTTCCAGATATCTCACCCGTGAAGAGAGGATCTTCAACTACAGGCTGTCCAGGGCAAGACGGGTGGTGGAGAACGCCTTTAGCATCCTGGCCATTCTCTATTCTCCCCCGGAAGCCCTGCGGATGTATCATCCGCTTCCATCTGCTTCCATCCGCTAGGCTTCCTACGAACATCCGCTTACCATCCTCGCTACGTACTACCCCCGTCCGTTCCTTTCCGTTGTTGTCCGTTCTGTTTTTGCAAATTTTCGCCACTTTTGAGAGCATAACAACGGATGGAGCCACCCCCGAAATTTTGCTCATCTGGTGTGTGCTTTTTGCATACGTTTTGCATCCGTCGGCCAGTGTGATCTAGCCTTAATGAGGGTGTGGACATTGCCTTGGATATAGCTAGCTTGTTGTCCTTGATAGGAATATCTCCTTCAGGTTGCATTCTAAGTGCATATTCTACCTTCTGCCTTTGCAAATTAAATTAGGGCAATTTAAGATTAGATTGGGGCAAATTGATTAGATTATGGCAAATTAAAATATAGTTTGAAAAAGGAATTAATTTACTGGGGTGGAGATAGTCTGAATGAAAGGCTTCGAGAATTCTCATGGAGTAACTATTATTACTCCCTTTCTTGCTGCATCATTGATGTTTTCTTATAAGCATCCAAATCATCTGTATATGTGCTTCCTTGGGCCAGGTTCTCTCGCAATTTAAAGATTTCCTTCTGAGAAAGAATCCATGCAGTCAAAAGGTTAACCACTGTACTATGTGAGGCAATAATGGAGCCAGAAACTTTGGCATACTTCAGAAGCCAAAATGTGCTGAAAGTTTACCTCAGTTTATCTCAGGTCAGCCCTCCCCAGTCTAAATGAGTCAGTGAGGTGACTGACTCATTAGTGTTGGAGTCAGACTAAAGAAAGCAGATTCAAGTGCCCCCTCAGCCATGAAGCTTGCTGGGTCATTTTGAAGTAGTCTCTTTCTCTCAGCCCAACCTTACTCATATACTATAAGCTGCCTTGAATAAAAGCTGGAAAAATAAACTTCGGCTGGCTGAGCATTTTAGGGGTTGTAATGTCAGCACTGGCACTTGGTGAAGACTTTCTTAAAGATGATTAAAGATTCTTTGTGCTTAAAGTCAAATATCCTCTGTGCTTTGTTCATTGTTGCTTTCTAAATGCATGAACCAAAGTGATACAACACACACAAATTGGTTTGCTTCCCAAATATTTGGAACATTTTTCCTGAATCTTCTGCCAGACAGAGGAAACAAGTTTGAGCAAATAGTGATGTTTTTATTTCCTTTGTACCCTGTAATTTCCCCTTTTTTGACTATAGTCCTGTGGAGATGAGAAGTGGGGAGACTGGAGACCACACCTGGCTGTCATCCTGTCTAATCAAGTAGGAGACCTGGACCTGAATTCCAGAGCTATCATCACTATGGGAGACACATTGGGTGAGGAAATTCACACAGACATAGGGGTGTGGGTGGAATGATTTCCAATTCTAATGCCAGAGGAGTTGTATCTACATTCCTTAGTACTTCAGCTGCATACAAATGAATCACTTAAAGAGGAAAGGCTATGTGGGAAGAATCACACAGATGTCATCCCTCTACCGAACCTTTGATCCTCACATGATCTTCTGTCTTATCTCCTTTCTCCATATCTGCCTGAAAAAATAACAATCAGAAACTATCAATGAGGTTGGAAACCATAAAAGAACTCGAACTTGTTCCATTTAACTATACAGCGTTGGCAAACTATTATAATGTCAATGTCTGTAAAAGAGGGATAATGTGGGTGCATTTTAACGGTACAAAAAGATTGCAGTTTCCCCAGTGAATCTTCTCTTTTCTCACAAGACTTCCTTTTCCTTAAAACAACCATAATGCATTTTGTATTCTTTTATGTTTTTCCCATAGATTAATGTGTGCTTTTTTATCTATTCAGCTGGGAAAGGATTAATAGAAGCTGCTCACTTCTGCTATCTGATGGCAAATGTCCCTTTTGGCCACTATCCAGTTCAAACAGATTATATTGTGTTGCTGGGAAGTAGTCAGAGGTGAGTGAACAAAAAAAGAAGTTCCCACTTAATTAAAAAAAAACCAAACATTTAATTCTATACTTTTCTTTCCCAAACTGGGGCTTATCCTTTTCAAAATTCCCATGAGCAGCCTTAGTCATGATTCCAAGTTGAAGCAGACCTGGGTACCACCCAGCAATATTGGATGATGCTCAAAGACAAGATAACATTTTCTACTGAGATGGTATATATGAGGATAGCAAGATAAGTAGTTCATGCAGTGGAAATTAGAACTAAGTGTAGGATTTGCTATTATGCCTTCAACAATAGCTTGTACAAATCAGCAAAGAAAATGAGCCATGGGAAGGGAATAAACAATATCATTTGCTAATAGATGCCCATTAGGTCACAGACTGGTTGAACATTTGGCAACATATCTCACAATTATTATACTGGACCAGCTTCTTCTCCAGACACGAATTGTTTGTTATGGAGCACAGAGTTATCATTATAGATAAATCTTCATTATATACCATTGTATTCTATATTTCTACTTGAAAGGGGAGACTTGAGCTGGCTCATATTTGAATGGGAATCCTAGTGGACAGCTACTTAAATATGACCCTGCAGTGGGCTGCAGCTGCCCAAAAAGTCAACACAGTCCCAGGCTGTATTAACAGAGGGTTAAAATCAAGATCTCGTGCAGCAGAGATCTCTGCTGATCACTGCTTTATGATGCTTGCTAAGACCACATTTGGAATATTGCACCCAATTTGATTGCCACAATATAAAAAAGATGTTGAGGTCAGACTAGAAGACCTTCAAGGCTCTTTCCAACTCTGTTATTCTATATGTGGGATTTCAGCTTTCAAAATCTTTAGCAGATTTGACTGTTGCCTCAGTCAAAAATTATTGAAGTCCCACACCACTGGAGGTCAGCAGTTAGGAAGAAGCTGCAGTGTTCTATGCTACACTGGAAGATGCGGAGGTAAGTCCACCCCCCTGTTCAAGTCAGAAGAATTTATATCATCTTCGACAAAAGATTGTCTAATCCTTTCTTGAAACTATCCAGTGGTGTGAGCATTCACATTTCTGCGAGGCAAGGTGTTCCATTGATTAATTGTTCTCCTTCTTAGGAAATTCCTCCTTAATTCTTAAACAAGCTTCCACCCATTATTTTTTGTCCTGCCCTCAGAAACTTTGGGGAATAAGTCAATCATCTCTTCTTTGTGACTGTTCTCTAGTACTGGAAGACAGCTATAATGTCATCCCTAACCCTTCTTTGTTAAAATTAAGTTCCCTTAACAATTCATCAGCCATTCATTTCCACTGTTATACTCTATAACAGGGGTCGCCAACCTTTTGGACCTCAGGGACCACCAAACTCATAATTTTAAGTCCCAGGGTCCACTAACTGGTTCTGTGGGCATGGCCTAATTTGTGGGTGTGGCTTGGTGGTTGTGTGACTGGCTGGGCATGGCTTGTATGTAAATATTATATTTATATAAATATTGAATTTTTTATAAAAAAAAAGAACAACTTTTGCCCAAAATCAGGCAAAGCAGGAAGGCAGATTGAATTGCTGACAGAATCACAGATTCATTCAGAGATCTATCTATCTGCCATTGGCTAACTCAGTCTGTCACATAAAATTTGCTTGCAAGCAAATTCACAAAATTAACACACCATGTATGTAAATATTGAATTTTTTATTAAAAAGATCACCTTTTACCCAAAATCAGGCAAAGCAGGCAGGCAGATTGAGTTGCTCACAGAATCATTCAGTGATCTACCTGAGTCTGTCACATAAAATTTGTTTTCCGTGAATCTGCACTGAATAATAGAACCTTCAGTCCTAAGGGAGGTTTGGCTGTGCTTAAAAGCAGAGCCGAAGATCTAAAGACTAGCTAGAAATCAAGAAATCCAACCATTTCCTGCTTTCTAGCTAATCTAAATCTCCGGGCACAGCAGAACAGCTGATAATTGGGAAGAAAAAGGAAAAAAAGCAATTTAGCAGGCAAGTTTGCAGGATAAGGAGTGAGTGGGTGAGGAGGATTCCCACGGGCTATGTGAGCAGCTCAGCCTTGTGTTCCTGTGCAGCCTGGATTAACTGCTTTGGGGGTGCTCTGGGGGTGACATTTCTCTGTGGCCCACCAAAATTTTCTTGCGACTCACCAATGGGCCACAACCCAATGGCGACCATTGCTTTATAAACCAGACTAAAGTAAATGCCTCTGAATCAGGGAATAGCTCTCAAATGAAAATGTAAAGAAAATGTTGAAATTAGGCAATCTTGCAAAATTGGACATACTGATTTTGATAATATTTGAATTTAGCCTGTGATTACTTTAGAAGTAAACCTACTAAATGTAATGGGATTTAGCTCAGAATTATTTTCATGAAATCAGATTGTATAAACATATTAATAAAACAAAGCAGAGCACTTTCTTTCAGTAGCCATAAAACAAAATGACGGAGCACTGGAGAACAAATAGTATTATTCCAAACAATAATTAGCTAACCATCAACAGCATATCCTGTATGCTGGAATATAGAAATACAATTTGCATATTTCCTCTCCAGTGCCCCAGCCCTTCTTTTTTCCCATATCAAGTATTCTCTATAGCTACCACAAGATAGCAATCATTCTGTGAAACAGGAGATTCACCAGTACTGATTTCAGTAGCATCCAGTGTGGATGTCAAATGCTGATGAGAAGTTCAAGTATTGGGCAGACCAGTGAATATTAAGATTAAAATTAATTTTAGCTTCAATGTGGCAAGGAGAGTGTTTGGTATTCTGAGTGGGCACATACATATAAGTGATTCTCTAGCTGATGAGACAGGTAGAGATCTGAACTTCAGTGTACCAAAGTACCCTGTTGAAGCTAGCTTCCGGTAAGATAAGGCAAACACTGCGGCTGATGTAATTATTCACCTTAAGAAGCACAGGTAAGGTTAAAAATCCAATTTACAGAGCCAGCAATTCCACTTATATTAATAGTGCTCTGGCCAGATAACAAGGATAAGTGTTTAATGATTCATTTCACCTTTAAGCTGATTGTGCCTTGTTAGTATGACAAGCCAAACACACCTTGCATTTTCAAGCAACACACGTAATCAATTCTTGGGAGTCGCTTAAAGTAATTTTTATGAAATCACATGTGTTTAGAAGTCTAGTCTTAGGTGAAACCAGATTTTCTGCTCACTGCTTCCACAGAAGCTAGCAATGAAATATCCAAAGACAACCTTTGTTATTATTTTTCCTCCATTTTTTTCCATTTAGGGCAACCTTCCCAGGGTGGGATTCAAATTTTTTAACAATCAGTTCTGTGGGCTTGGCTAGGTGGGCATGCCCATGTGACTGGGTGGGTGTGGCTTGTAGTTTTCTTTTTCTTTTGGGGGGGCAACACTCCTGCCCCCCAGTTTTTTGGGCCTTCTGGGCCTCAGCAAAGCCTTCTCGGGGGGGGTGGTGTCGCTCCCAGAAGGCTCCCCTGGGACTCAGGAAGAAAAAAAATGAAGCCTGGAGGGGATGCACAGCACCCCACCCTCCATTTTGGTGCCTTCTGGGACTCAGGGAAGCTTCCTGGGGGCATTTTTGCTCCCAGGAAGTTTCTCTAGTGCCCAGGAAGACAAAAAATGGAGCATGGGTGATGCTGCGCCCCCCTCTCCATGTTTTCCCTTCCTGGGCCTCTGGGAAGCCTCCTGGGCGAACAGTAAGACAGGAGGGGAATGGCATAGCTGATATAGGAACAGCTGATGATCAGGAGGGAAATAAAAAAGAAATACCTTAAGGAGTGACTTGGCAGGGAAGTACCCAGTCAGTGATGTCGGGCATGCACAAGATGTTGCACATGCACAAAAAGGACTGATTGGGCGGGGAGGGGCGGGTGGGGAGAGTGGGGCCAGCCAGGGGCATGATTTGCTGGTTCTTTGAACTGCACATAATTATAACTGGCTCTATAGAACCAGTCTGAACCAGTAGAATCCCACCCCTGAACCTTCCTGTTCCGTCCGGAAAAACGCGAGGTAGACCGGGTTCCAACAACAAGTCTTTCTTTATAGTACAGTTGCAAAACGGAACATTGGCTCAAGCCGCGACAGCCCTTTTATACTTTTCTGTCTGCCGGCTTGTAGCCAATGACATTCATTTGATTTTGCCACCTTTGTGCGGCTTTGGGGATTGGTTCTTTTTGAACCTATCCCCATTAGTTTTTAGTGACCAATCAGAATGGGTTATTTGGATTCTACTATTTATATACAGAACACCCCTCCCCTCTTAGTTCAGTCCTACATGGTGACATAGTCGCGCAGGTAGGTGGGGCTTCTCTTGACTCGACTGGACTTGCGTGGTTCATTATTGTTGGAGACTTCGACCGGTTCGGATGGGGTTGCTGTGTCTTCCGTCCTTCTCCATGGAACCGTCTGAATGGGTGAGTCAGCCATTTTACTGCCGCCTGAGTTTCTTAGGCTGGCGGTTTTGCCTCTCCCTCCTGTTTCCTCCGGGCAGGTCGAGCTGGCCTGGCTGGCCCCTTTGGATGGACTCTTCTTGCCACTTTCTTCAAACAGTGAGTCTTTTATTTGCTCTTTTTGATTGTTATTGTTTTCGGAGTTTAATTTAAACGGTTCTTTATTGATTTCTCGCATTCCCCCACCCTCTTTGGTTTGAATTTCATCGTCTTTTTCTATGTGTGGTTGTGTGTTTGCATTTCATTCTATGTTTCGGGAGCGAAGCTGGTCTATGTGCCGCTTCCATTCCCTGCCGTCGTCTACCGTTAGTCGGTAGGATTTGGGGCCTGTTATTTGTGTAATTTGTCCGGGTAGCCATAATGGGTCCCCAGTAAAATTTTTAGCATAAACTAAGTCGCCTATTGCAAAGGTCCTGCATCGGGTGGAGGAGTCAGGGGGGTTTTCTGGTGTGAAATTTGGGTGCAATCTATCTAGATGCGACCTTACTTTCCTTCCCATCAGTACTTCTGCTGGGGTTTTGTTGGTTGTAGTACTGGGTGTGATATGTTGGAGGGTGAGTAATCGATTTGTTTTATTTTGGACATCCCCAGTGTCCATTTTTTCTAAACCCTCCTTGGTAAACCTGACCATTCTCTCTGCCCTACCGTTTGCAGCCGGGTGGGCCGGCGCGGTTAGGGCATGTCTTATACCTAGGGAGTCTAGGTATTGCTCGAATTGGAGACTGGTTAATTGTGGCCCGTTGTCGGACACTAGGACATCCGGTAGGCCATGGGTTGCAAAGAGTTTGTCAAGTTGTTTTATAACAGTTTCTGTTGTCGTAGATGGCATAATTTTTACCTCCAGCCAATTAGAGTATGCATCCATGACAACAGAAAGGTATGCCACTTGGTAGGACCCGCAAAATCAATGTGGATTCGTGACCAGGGGCCTCTTGGGGTTTCCCAGTCTTTTATGGGTGCTTTTGGCGGGGACGGCCTGATTCTTCGGCATTTATTGCACGAGTTTACCCAGTATTCGATGTCTCTATCTATACCCGGCCACCAAACGTTGCTTCTAGCAAGGCTTTTCATTTTAACTATCCCTGAGTGGCCTTCGTGAAGCATACCCAGTACTTTGGTTTGTAATTTGTTAGGAATAATTACCCGATCACCCCACAATAAACAACCTTTTTGGATTGAGAGTTCAGTTTGTCTGGTCCGGAAAGGTTTAAAGTTCTCAGTTTTTTGGTTTTCCGGCCAGCCTTTACCTACCCAGTTAAGTATGCGGGCAGTCAATGGGTCTTTTGCGGTGGCTCTGGCGACATCATTCGCAGATATGGGTAGATCGGGGCAAGTCTCTATTTGCAATGCTGTCATCGTTGGGGCTGGGTCTTCCTCTGTTGATGGCAATGGTGCTCTGTTCAAAGCATCTGCATGGGAAATTTGTTTCCCTGGGCAATGTGTCAGAGTATAGGAATAGGCTGCCAGGAACTCTGACCATCTAGTCATTCGTGGGGACAGAATATTCGGTGTAGGTTTGTTTCCCGCCAAAATTCCTAGTAGCAGTTTGTGATCTGTTATGATTTGAAAAGTTCTTCCATATAGGTACTCGTGGAAGCGTTTCACTCTGGCAACAATTGCTAGAGCTTCTCTGTCCAACTGGCTGTAATTACGCTCGGCTTTGGACAGGGTCTTAGAATAGTATGCGACGGGTGCCTCTCTCCCATCAGGCAATTGGTGGCTCAGGATGGCACCGACTCCGAATGGCGAGGCATCGCAGGTCACCGTCAATGGCAGTGTGTTGCTAAACTGGATAAGAATGGTGTTTGATGTTAATAAGTCTTTTATTCCTTGGAAAGCTTTTTTTTCTCTAAGCCCCCATGTCCAAATTGTTTTCTTGTCCAGTAATTGATGCAATGGTTCCGCTATTGTGGCTTTTTGGGGTAGGAACACATTATAAAAGTTTATCAGTCCCAAAAATGCCTGCAGCTCAGTTTTATTCTTTGGTTCTGGTTCTGGTCTTTTATAGCTCTTACTTTTTTTTCGGTGGGGTGTATGACCTCTCCATCAATTAAATATCCTAAGAACTCGACGCGATCAGTCATTAGGCAGCACTTTTCTTTCTTTACTTTAAGGCCAGATTCTGTGAATTTATTTAGGACCTCTTTGAGTCTTTTCTTTAGTTGTGTTGCATCTTTGGCTGAAATTAGGACGTTGTCAAAGTATGGCACGACCCCTCTTATGCCATTTAACAGGCATTCCATGAGGCTCTGGAAAACGCCTGGGGCTGCGCTTACTCCAAATTGGAGCCTGTTACATTTGAATGCCCCTTTGTGAGTCACTATTGTTTGTGCTTCCGCCGTTAAGGGGTCTACTGGGAGCTGTTGGTACGCCTGTGCCAGGTCTAGTTTGGCGAAAACCTTTCCTCCCCCAAGAAAGTGCAGTAGGTGTTGCACAACTGGCACCGGGTACGTGCTCTGTTGCAATGCGTGGTTCAGGGTAGCCTTGTAGTCGCCACAGATTCGAACCGACCCGTCTGGCTTAATTGGTGTCACAATTGGTGTTTCCCATTTAGCATGGTCGACCGGTTCTAAAACCCCTTGATCTATCAATTTATTTAGTTGTTCCTCTATTTTTTCTTTTAAAGCAAAAGGGACCCATCTGGCCTTTAGTCTTTTCGGGGTTATTTGTGGGTCTAGACTAAATGAAATGGGGGTTCCCCGATACCAGCCTAGGGAGCCGTCGAAGACGTCCTGGAATTCTCGGATCAGGTCTTCTTCACAGTCAGTTGCGGCCACCCGTCTACTCCGGTCATCCCGATGCCCAATGGTGTGAACCATTCGATACCCAGGAGGCTTGGTCGATCTCGGTCGACTATTGTTAGTGGTAGTACTGCGACATGTTGCCTTAAGCGATTTGAAAATGTCCCAGGCCGATTACAGGAATTTGGTTTCCCTGATAATCTTTGAGGGTTAGTTTTTGTTTCTGGAGTTCCTTAATTCTGATGTCAGGAATTAGTTTTTTGAGGGTGTCCCGCGACACCATGGATAGGAACGATCCAGAATCAACTTCCATCTCGCAGAGGCTGTCTTCGATTTTTACAACTATTTTTACTTTCTTCCCATTTTCCGTCTGAGCGCTTCCGATAGTGAAAGTTTGGTATGCTTTCTCCCGGTTAGTGGCTTGCCTGTTTTGCTACCACTTTCTCTCGGAGAGTCTTGGCTCAGGTTTTGCTGGGGAGTCGTTTCGTCTCTTCGGGCTGTAATTCTTTTTGTTTCTGCAGACTTTCTCGATATGCCCCCTTTTCTTGCATGCTCTGCAAATGGCATCAAGGAATCTGCAATCGGCTCGGGGATGATTTCCTCCGCAGCCAGCACATTCCCGCCGATTTCTATTTTCACGCCCTTTCTTGTTAGTGTATAGGCGTTGGATTTCGTCGTCTTCCTCCCTGGATTCTGACGTCTCTTCGAGTTCTTCATAATGAGTGGTTGTGGGAGGTTGTTTTTTTCCTCTGGCCGGGCTTTTTTCATCGTTACTTGCATTCATTTGTTTCAACTTATCTGCCGATTTTTGGCGGCTTCAGCAGCCGAGGCTTCTGCAATAGCTTCGGCTACTGATATGTTGGGTTTGTTCAGTAGCTTGCTCTGTATGGTTGAGTCTCTTAACCCCAATATCACTCGATCCCGCATCGCTTCATCTAAGTTAAGAAACTTGCACGCTCCCCCTATTTGGCGTAGTGCGGCTACAAAATCAGCGATGGTTTCGCCTTCTTTCTGGTGTCTCCAATAAAACTCGTGCCGCTTTATCAAGTTTGACACTACTGGTGCATAGTGGGCCTTTAATGTTCTTTGGAGCTCGGTTCACGTCAGTTGTTTGACATCTCGGGGCTTTGCCAAAGCCTTGGCCATTTTAAAAATCGCGGGTCCACAGTGTGTCAAGAAGACGGCTCTTTTTCGTTGGTCTGAGATTTCCTCCATCTCATTGCTCTCTTGGTACATCTGGAAACGGTCTACATAAGATTCCCAATCTTCTTCATTGGGGTTGAAGGGTGTGGGCGGCGCATTGTTTCCAGCCATTTCTCTTTGTCTGGCTTGTCCATCACCGCATGCTCCGTCTCGCATTTAGAACGATCCCACCCTCGTCGCCAGTGTTCCGTCCGGAAAAACACGAAGTAGACCGGGTTCCAACAACAAGTCTTTCTTTATAGTACAGTTTCAAAACAGAACATTGGCTCAAGCCGCGACAGCCCTTTTATACTTTTCTGTCTGCCGGCTTGTAGCCAATGACATTCATTTGATTTTGCAGCCTTTGTGCGGCTTTGGGGATTGGTTCTTTTTGAACCTATCCCCATTAGTTTTTAGTGACCAATCAGAATGGGTTATTTGGATTCTACTATTTATATACAGAACACTTCCCCTTTCTTAAATTTTCCTACTTTTAAGTACGACTTCCTCTTAAAAAATTAAGTAAAGTTAAAAATTTTAATTTTAAGTAAAATTAAATTAATTTTTAATTTTAAGTAAAATTAAAAAATTAAGTAAAGCAACAGCTCCACCTAGGAGTAGAACAATCTCCATGTATCTTTCCAGCTCATAATATATTATAAATGAACTCTTAGGCACTCAAAATGAAACCATGGAGACAACTAGTCTATAAATACATCCCTCTGGGAAGCTGTAGCTATTTTTTAAGTGGAAGAAGTTGGGTGGGCAGTGAATTTGCTGAGAGGGAGCTCAAAGGGACAAGTCCAAATTCTGTTTATTACACAGTAAGTGTCCCTGTTCTCCCTATTCCATAGTAATCATAAGAGAGAGGTTTTCCAACTTTGTTATTTCTACCTTGTTTTATATTTTCATTCATTAAGTCTCCATTTTATGAAGCAGACCCAAAGGAAAGGAAAAAATTAAAACAAACTCAAAATGTTGCATTTATTTAAAGCATTTATACACTGTGTTTCCTTCAACTTGTTCAATGCCAGATGACTTAATAAAATAAAAATAATGATACAAAAATGAAGCCTCCATATTGCTGAATGAAGAGGAACAGAGAAAAATCAAACAGTGCTAGCAGGAAACATATTTCTGTCATGAGCAGTTTTATTTTTAAAGTCTATTAATTATAGTGTATTCATCAGTGAAGAAACATTAAAGATAGATTCCAATTTTTAGGTTCACCTTTTATTTCGCATAATAGACATAATGTGCCATTTTCTTTAATATTTTGAAAAATATCCAATCATGAAATTTTGGTAATACTTCAGTGAAGCTTAATTGCCCATTAGTTTTTAAATTAGTTAAACAATCACCTACCATTTAGATTGCCAGCATCTCTAATTTTATCCTCGAACTTCTATGGAAGACAGAATTTGGTAGAAAGAATAAATTGGGCTCTAAGGATGAAATTAGCTTCTGCTTCTCAATTCTTGATCTGTTTTTTTCTTTCAGCCAGGTCTTTTCCCAGTTTGCAAGGACAGAATGTATTCACAGAATGGAAATCCTTGAGTATTGTCGGTTACTGGGATGTCCCCAAGCTTTCATCCCTTCTTTCCAGGTAATAACAAGCCAATTAAAAAGGGTCAAATGTTCACAGGCCTTAATAATGAAAATATTCCCTTGAGTGAGGAGGGGCTTTTGTTTAGTTTAGCCAACTTCCATGATCTGCAAATGGAAGGAGGCAGCTGTTGAACTTCTTAAATGATAGCAAAGCTTTTGGAAAGGGTTATAGTGCAGTACAAGGCATTCTGTCTTTTTACAGTAAGGAAGAAAAGAATAAGATGCTGTAAAGGCAGAAGCACTGAAATCTCTTTGGTAGGAGGACTGTGAAGGAGCAAGTAACAGGTTGCTTCTGACTCCAGGTATCAGAAGGGATCCCCAAGCTCTTGTACAGCAATCCACACCTTTTCTGGTGGTGCCATTGTTGTCAAAAGTTACATAGTTAAAAAGTGCATCTGCAGAAAGGTTGCCCATCCCTGCTTTATGAAGGTTTATTTCAAACTACAGTAGAATCTATGGTCATGAATGCTTCTGACCAAATTGGGTTCCAACCAAAAAACCCATAAAAGTTTTGAATCTGGTCATGAACACATACTCAGGTGGTGATCAAACACGACCCCTGACCCAGAAATTCCTGAAACGAAATATTAGAAGATGAAGGAATTGCCAAAGTTATGGAACAAATTATAGTCATGACCAGAGGTACTACTGTATTCTGAATGCTTATAGTCTTGCATGGAGAATTTGAGGTAATTCCGTCAGGGGTATATATGCTGTATGTAGTTACCTCTTTTACTTAATTTTTTCAGTCCAGGTTATACTTCAGTGGTCTATCAAAATTATAATCCCCAGGGCTGTTTGTAGCAAATAACAAAAATTCTCCCTTCTCATCTCCCAATAATTCAGCATGACCACATTGAGTACCACTTATAGTACTAAGTACTAATACCACTCTATAAATCCTTAGATCACACCTAGAGTACTGCATCCAGTTCTGTTCACCACATTATAAAAAAGATGTTGAGACTCTAGAAAAAGTACAGAGAAGAGCAACCAGGATGATTAGGGGACTGGAGACTAAAACATACAATGAAGGGTTGCAGGAACTGGGCTTGGCTAGTCTAGTGAAGAGAAGGACCAGGGGAGACATGATAGAGGACTTCCAATATTTGAGGGGCTGCCACAGGGAAGAAGGGGTCAAGCTATTTTCTAAAGTGCCTTTAGGCCAGACAAGGAATAATGGATGGAAACTGAACAAGGAGAGATTTAACCTGGAAATAAGGAGAAACTTTCTGACAGTGAGAACAATCAACCAATGGAATACCCTACCCTTGGAAGTTGTGGGAGCACCATCACTTTAGACTTTCAGGAAGAGATTGGACTGCCATTTGTCAGAAATGGTGTAGGGTCTCCCGCTTGGGCGGGGGGTTGGACTAGATGATCTATAAGGTCCCTTCCAACTCTGATTATCTGTTATCTGTTATAGTCTTGTGGGAATTGGCTTTCTAAGGGATACCATGCACAGTGGTTACTGGGTAATAAATGTCAAAAATATATTGCTGCCAATTGCATTGCTAAGAAATTCCAAGGAGTTTTGACATATGCTTAACTAATTGGTTTCAAAATACTTTGGAGAGGAATCTGTAGTCTGTACTAGGACTTTTTATACTTGGAATTAATTAATTGTATTATTTTGACTGTTGAAAATCTTTCATGTACATGAGCTCAGTGATTTATTTATCAAACTTATTAAAGTGGATAATATTATTCACATAACATTTCTTGGGTTACTACTTTCTCTTTTCCATTTGACCACAGTAGTTAACTCAGTATTATAAGATAAGGATTCATACAAACAAGAGCAGATGGGCTGCAACACTGAGAGTAATTGAAGTGTATGAGTATTTCCTCTCTTGCGCTCATACATTTTCTCTTAATTCTCTTTCATAGGTATATAAATTGATTTATGCATCTCGCCTGGTGGACTATGGTCTTGTTGCTCAGGCCTTACATTATTGTGAAGGGGTTGGAATGGCACTTCTTGCTCAGAATCAGAATGCTTATTCTGTCCTCCTAGAGCAGGTTATCAAGGTAAGTGTCTGGTTAGGGAACCCAATTCGAATTGTGTTTATCTCTTAAAATTTTAATTCTTCATGTATTTGTAAAATATATTGGAATTCTACACTGCAGGAAATTTCACATACAGTTCATAATGCAGATGTATACATTGTGGGTGTTTGTTTATTTATCAGATTCAGACTCTGTCCATCGCACTTCCTTTATGACTCTGGTCGGTTTACAGAGTTAGTCTTCATTTTGTGTTGGGAAAAGAATTGGGAGAAACTAATTTTTTTAAAAAAGTAACACATGTCAATCCACAATGCAGATTTCTTTGGCTAATAAATGAAAGATTAAAAGGGAGAGAAACGTGAGTGTGTAAAATATTAAATGGGTGCTTAGCACTGTGTATAGCAGCTTCTTGGGGCTCTAATCAGAACTAGATTGCAGTATATGAGAATTATTTTATTCCTCCCCCAAAATCATGGTTATGATAAAAATGAACATTTCATGATTGGTACAGATTAGAACTCATGCTGGTGCCAGAGGGTAGTTTTCTCCAATGCCAAATAGAAATGGGGGGAATTTTATTTGTAATAGTGGCATAGATAGTAAAAGTTTTCTTCTCCATGGATCCTTTTCAAATACATTTTGTAGCTGCAGACCATGCTCCCCCAAGACTTAACTCAAGATTTAAATAATAACATTTCTTCAAGCCTTCACAGACTCTCTGTCATGACATTGTGCCCCCATCCCCCCATCAGTCTGTGGACCACAGGTTGAGAACCACTGCACTAAATGATTTTCCTTTTCCTATTCCACAAGAATTAGAACCCTGATTGCTATTTAAAACAGCAAATTTCAAATACTGTATTCATGCATAGGCAAAGTAACACCTTTCCATAACATGAGAGGGACAAATATTTTCAGAAGCAAACTACCTATTTCCAAGTCCTTTTAAGCTAAAATATAACAGATGTAATTTATAAATATGTCCCTGTATTCACAATAGATGAGTGATTTGTATCACCAAAAGAACTGGATTTCTTTGGGGTTAAGTCTAACCCTGTGCAGTTAATTAACTACTGTAGATACAAATTCTCTTTTGGAAATCATAATATCCCTTCCCCCCACTCTGTCAAATGTATCATGCAAATAATACGAATGATTTTTAGCTCCAGAAATTTCAGAAAGATTGAAACCTTTTATCTATAACAATGAGATAGCTCCAGTGATATTCATATCAAAGTAGGCATGTACAAGCTCATAAAGAAGGGTTTTTTGACCATGATGCTGTCATGGCCTTCTTCCTTGTTTTGACCCCTCCCTATTAGAAGCTGCTGCATTGTCCATTTTGATTATAGAAGCAAAGAAAGCAACTTGATTCCAATATATGTCTGAATGAACACCTGATTTTTGCCTACAATTTTAAAGCAAGAAAATTGCATTTGATTACAGGTTTATTCTTTGAAACTCCTTTAGTACAAATGTAATATGCTCAAACAACTACCTGCTGTATTATGAAGCGATTCAGAGTTTTCAAGGGCAAATAATTTCAATAATCTGACCTAGAGGTTACCATGACATATGTCAAAATGGCCAAATAATTACTGCTCACAATAAGCTGTTTCTCCAGTGAAATCACAAAAATGGGGGCTTATTCACTTGAATAGCAGTAGTTAAGATTATGTCAGTGCAGAATAAAGCCTCTGCCTTTCCCTAACATTGATTCAGTTATATACCAACCAACTCAAAAGAAATGACTCCTCTCAATATTAAAACAGCACAAATTACAAAAAAGTACTTTGCATATTTCAAATACAACAGTTATGAGTGAGTCAGCTTGTTTTGTCTAATGTTTCATCTGATGAAATTTATATTTTGCTTCATTTGTGTTTCTTTCACATAAGCACATTAACATGAAGGGCCATAGGCCCTTTAATCTGAGAAGCATCTTTAACTTGTATCAGGAAATACAACTCTCAAGAGGAGCAGCTGACATGAATAACCTGCTCCTAGGAATCACATTTGGAGATGATGATTGCAAGTGTGACATGTATTTTGGCAGAGAGTACCATAGATATAGGTGTTCTGTATGTAAAGTGGATGACTCCAAATCTACCATTCGGATTGGCTAAGGAAAAGAACAGTGGATTGGTTCACTAGGAACCAATCCAAAGAGCTGCCAAAAAGGCGGCAAATCCAAATAACTGCCATTGGCTGCAAGCAGGCAAGCCAGCCTGTATAAAAGGGCTGGCCCCGGCTTCAGCCGGCGTTCCGTTACTGACTGGTTATAATAAAAGTGTTTGTTGTTGGAACCCGGTCTACCTCGTGTGTTTTTCGAACAAAACACTGGTGACGAAGGTGGGATCGTCCTGAACGGAACAAACCTGCACGCGGTGATAAGAAGCCCAGACTGCAACCAAGATGTCTGGAAACAACGCACCGCCCGCACCCTTCAATCCCAAAGAAGAGGATTGGGATTCCTATGCTGATCGCTTCCAAATGTACTTGGAGAGCAATGAAATGGAAGGCATTTCCAAACAACGAAAGAGAGCCGTGTTCCTGACGCACTGCGGAACAACCGTGTTTAAAATGGCAAAAGCCCTCGCTAAGCCTCGGGACGTTAAACAATTAATGTGGACAGAATTACAGAGACTCCTCAAAGCACACTACGCTCCGATGGTGTCTAATTTAATAAAGCGACATGAATTCTACCGAAGAGACCACAGAGAGGGAGAAACCGTTGCCGACTTCGTCGCTGCACTCAGACAAATAGGGGGTGAGTGTGAATTCTCAAACATAGACGAGGCAATGAGAGATCGCGTGGTGTTGGGCCTGAGAGACTCAACCGCACAGAGTAAAATGCTCAACAAGCCCAACATCACCGTTACCGAAGCCATTGCGGAAGCCACAGCCGCTGAAGCTGCGAAAAAATCTGCAGTGGCCCTTAAGAAGATGAACACACACAGCGATGAAACACCAGCCAAAGATAGAAATCATCCTGCCACCACGACCCATTATGAAGAGTCGGGCGAAACAAACGAATCGAGCGAAGAGGACGACGAGGTCCACCGTTTGCTCACAAACAAAAAAGAGCGCGAAAGGAGAAAGTGGCGGGAATGCGCTGGCTGCGGAGGAAACCATCCACGAGCCGAATGCAGATTCCTCGATGCCATCTGCCGACATTGCAAAAAAAGAGGGCACATCCAGAAGGTCTGCAGAAACAAAAAATCTTACAGCCCGACGAGACACAGAAATTCCCCAACACGAGCCGAGCCCAATCGAGCCGAAAGAAAATGGCAACAAGAAAAGCGAGCCAATACACACCAAACTGTCATTATCCAGAGCTCCCAGACGGAAAGTGGAAAAAAAATTAAAATCGTCGTAGAAATCGAGGGAAAACACTGCAAGATGGAAGTGGACTCGGGGTCCTTCCTCTCCATGGTATCGTGGGACACAATTAAACAGTTAGTCCCAGGTATCAAAACCAAAGACTTGATGAAGCAGCACCTAACCCTCAAAGACTATCAGGGAAACCAAATCCCTGTGATGGGCAAGGGACATTTTCAAGTCGCCTACAAGAATCACATCAAGGTGCTTCCACTGACCATAGTCAACCAAGACAGACCAAGCCTCCTGGGCATCGAATGGTTCGCGCCATTGGGCATCGGGATGACCGGGGTTGATCGAGTGACTACAACCGGCTGGGAAGACGACCTCGTCCGAGAATTCCAGGACATTTTTGACGGATCACTGGGCAAGTACCGGGGAAACCCCATTTCTTTCAATTTAAACCCCCAAATAGCCCCACGAAGAATAAAAGCCAGGCGAGTTCCTTTTGCACTAAAGGCAAAAATAGAGGAACAGCTGGACAAATTAGTAGCCCAAGGGGTTTTAGAACCTGTGGACCATGCCAAGTGGGAAACGCCTATAGTCACACCCATTAAACCAGACGGGTCCATCAGAATCTGTGGTGACTATAAGGCTACCCTGAACCACGCATTACAACCAAGCGCATACCCGGTGCCAGTAGTCCAGCATTTGCTTCATTCCCTGGGAAATGGCAAAGTTTTCGCCAAACTCGACTTGGCACAAGCCTATCAACAACTCCCAGTAGACCCAGAAACAGCAGAAGCGCAGACTATTGTCACCCATAAGGGCGCATTCAAATGCCACCGACTCCAATTTGGAGTAAGCGTAGCCCCTGGCGTCTTCCAGAGTCTAATGGAACGCCTTCTAAATGGCATACAAGGAGTCGTTCCCTATTTCGACGACGTCCTAATCTCGGCCAGAGATGAAACACAATTAAGGAACAGACTGAAAAAGGTTCTGACTAAGTTTAGAGAATCTGGCCTCAAGGTTAAAAGAGAGAAGTGCTGTCTAGTTAAAAACAACGTCGAATTTCTGGGCTACTCAATAGACGGAGAGGGTATCCACCCCACAGATAAAAAAGTTAAGGCGATAAATGACGCTCCTGAACCTAGAAATAAAACAGAACTACAAGCGTTCTTAGGATTAATTAATTTCTATAATGTGTTCCTGCCAAACAAAGCCACTATAGCAGAACCGCTACACCGCCTGCTAGACAAAAAGGCAACTTGGACTTGGGGTTACAAAGAAAAAAAAGCCTTCCAAAATATTAAAAGACTGCTAACATCAACAAACGTTCTCATCCAATTTAGCGACACTCTGCCATTAACAGTGACCTGCGATGCTTCACCATATGGAGTAGGTGCCGTCCTGAGCCACCAACTACCGGATGGCAGAGAAGCACCCGTCGCATATTATTCTAGGACTCTATCAAAAACCGAGCGGAATTATAGCCAATTGGACAGGGAAGCTCTAGCAATTGTCGCTGGAGTAAAACGTTTCCACGAATATTTATATGGGAGGACTTTTCGAATCATAACGGATCACAAGCCGTTAATGGGGATTTTGGCGGGAAACAAGCCAACACCTAACATACTGTCACCGAGAATGACGAGATGGTCAGAGTTCCTGGCGGCTTATTCCTACACTCTGACACACCGACCAGGGAAACAAATTTCCCATGCGGACGCTTTGAGCAGAGCGCCTTTACCAACAACCGACGCAGACCCGGCACCAGCGATGACAACGCTACAAATTGAGACTTGCCCCGATCTACCCATATCAGCGTATGATGTCGCCAGAGCCACCGCGAAAGACTCATTGACTGCCTGCGTTCTTAGCTGGGTAGGTAAAGGCTGGCCGGAGAATCAAAAAACTGAAAATTCTAAACCTTTCCGGTCCAGACAGACTGAACTTTCCATCCAAAAGGGGTGTTTGTTGTGGGGTGATCGGGTAGTAATCCCTGCTAAACTGCAGCCCAGGGTTCTTAGGCTTTTACATGAAGGGCACCCCGGAATGGTTCAGATGAAAAGCCTCGCCAGAAGTTATGTGTGGTGGCCGGGTATTGATAAGGACATAGAGTATTGGGTAAGCTCATGCCACAAATGCCAGGCAATTAGACCATCCCCACCAAAAGCACCTGTTAAGGACTGGGAAACCCCTCGAGGACCGTGGTCAAGAATACACATTGACTTCGCGGGGCCTACCAAGGGGCATACCTTTCTGATTGTCGTTGATGCCTATTCCAATTGGCTTGAAGTAAAAATCATGCCATCAACGACAACAGAAGCCGTAATAAAGCAACTAGACAGCCTGTTTGCCACCCATGGCATACCAGACATTCTCGTCTCAGATAATGGGCCACAGCTAACCAGCATATCATTTGAGCAATACCTAGCCTCCCTAGGTATAAGACATGCACTAACCGCGCCAGCTCACCCGGCTGCGAACGGCAGGGCTGAGAGAATGGTCCGGTTTACCAAAGAAGGGTTGGAACGAATGGATGCTGGAGATATCCAACAAAAAGTAAACCGGTTGCTCACACTCCAGCACATAACACCCAGTACTATCACAAATAAATCTCCAGCAGAACTACTCATGGGGCGAAAATTAAGATCTCACCTGGATAGGTTACACCCAAATTTTACCCCAGAAAACCCCCCTGACTCCTCAACACGGTTCAGACAATTCGAAACAGACGATTTAGTTTACGCAAAAAATTTCACCGGGGACCCGGTATGGCTACCCGGGCAAATTATCCAAATTACAGGCCCCAAATCCTACCAAGTAAAATTAGACAATGGAAGGGAAGGGAAGCGGCATATAGACCAGCTTCGATCTCGAATTATAGAAAGAACCGCGGACTTACAAACATTCACAAAAAAACACGGCGAAATGCAAACCGAGGTGGGGGGGGAAAGGCGAGAAACGAATAAAGAACTATTTAAAAATAAAACTAACATTCAATACGACCAAAAAGAGCCAACAAAAGACTCACCGTTTGAAGAGACCCACGGAAAGAGACCATCGGAAGGGGCCAGCCAAGCCAGCTCGACCTGCCCAGAGGAAACGGGAGGGAGCGGCAGAACCGCCGGCCTAAGAAACTCAGGCGGCGGTAAAATGGCCGACTCACCCTTCCAGACGGTTCCAGAGAGAAGGACGGACGACACAGCAGCCCCATCCGAACGGTCGAAGTCTTCACTGAAAATGAACCGCGCAGGTCAAGTCGAGTCCGAAAAAGCCCCGCCTACCTGCGAGACTACGTCACCACGTAGGACTGAACTAAGGAGGGAGGGGTGTTCTGTATGTAAAGTGGATGACTCCAAATCTACCATTCGGATTGGCTAAGGAAAAGAACAGTGGATTGGTTCACTAGGAACCAATCCAAAGAGCTGCCAAAAAGGCGGCAAATCCAAATAACTGCCATTGGCTGCAAGCAGGCAAGCCAGCCTGTATAAAAGGGCTGGCCCCGGCTTCAGCCGGCGTTCCGTTACTGACTGGTTATAATAAAAGTGTTTATTGTTGGAACCCGGTCTACCTCGTGTGTTTTTCGAACAAAACAATAGGGATAAGGGTCCATTCATCCAACTGTTTCTGCATAGTAAAAGTAATCCAAGCTTCTCTCTGTTTTTACCTTTATAGGAGATGGGTGGGGTGGGGTGGAACAGAACAAAATGAGAAGGCAGCATTTGTGGTATGAACAATAGAAAGCTAGCTGGCCTTCACAATAGTTCTTTCTCTTTATGAGGAAACCTTTCATAGAATAAATTATTGGTCCTATTTGTTTGGGATATGTCTATGGCTAGCACAACAGCTATTGGTTCATTGTTTGTTTTTGAGAGAAAGTGGAGAGAAAGCTTACAGTTTTCAGCTGACCTGAATTGCCTTCTGAGGCAAGGGCATCACCCTACCTTTTGAGAGTTAGTGCTACCATACAATAAATCATTGTATTGTATGTTTTTGTAAGAACCAAGTGAGGACTTGGGTGCAATGAACCAATTGGAGCACTCAAATGATCCAACATAATTAATCAAATCAATAAAAAACTGTTAACAGCCATTTTCATAGTAGTAAATGTCATGTTATATGAATACCATTAATATTATGTACAGGAGTACAAATGCAGCTCTCTGACTTTAGTAACTTCGTATGACATATTTTCTTTGAATTGTTCAAAATATAAATGGATGTTGTGTTGAACTCTGCTTTTTGTTCAGGAAAGGTCTTTACTCTGCAAATGAGGAGCAGTGCTTTTGTACCTTTTTCAAAGAGATAAGATTAAAAATCGTCTCTGAAATAGAGGTTGCAGGAAGTGGCTGAGAGGGTGTTTCATTTTTCATTTGTTTACTTTAAAAATGCCCAGTGTATTTGCTTGCAGCATGCACCCCAGGCTTTTATCCTCCATGCAGCTGGTTGCTTACCATTTTAGAATTAGAATTATATTGTACCTGCAAGAAGGAAGGATGCTGTAAGGAGCTCCTACAGGCATTGTGATCCAGCAGAGCAAGGGAAAAAGTTATTTACCAGCAGATAAAGAAGTAAGGGGAACTCTTTTCCCTCCCTGTAAACTTTCTAAAGCCCATGTCACACTGAACCAATGGATGCAAAGAGGATGTAAAATGGAGAAAAAACCTTGCCATCCGTTGGTTAACGCGATGTATCTGTTCTGTACTCACTGCCTCCGTTTTGCTTCCTCTCTATCCGTCCAGCATCTGTTTATGGATGTTTCATCCGCTCCAAAAGTTTTGGGCTGCCTAAAACTTTTGCGCGGAAAATGTATCCAGTCCGTCCGTTCTGCATCCGCTACGCATCCGCTATGCATCTGTTACGCATCCGCTATATCCGCTTGGCGTCCGCTGCGCATCCGCGCAACTCGCATCCGCCCGGACGCAGGGAGGAAGCGGAATGGAGGCGGAACAGATGCAGAACGGATGCAGCACGGAAACAAAGCATTTAAAGCAGAAAAAACGTTCGCAGAGGGGATCTATCTTGGATATTAAGGATGTCTAGAGGATGCCTAGAGGATGCAAAGGGACACCTATACTGCCTATAAAAAGGGGGAGAAACTCGTTTACATCTCACTTTCAGACCAGCAGCCCACCTGTGCAGACCTCTGCAGCCTTCATCTGACTCTTCCTCTTCCACAGCATCCAGTCATGTCCACCGTGGATCGTACCACAGTCCTTTTGGCAGCCACCATCCTTCGGCAACAGTACGAAGCCATCTACAGGCTCTGTGAACTCTACTACGGGAAGAAAAAGAGGTGGCCAAGAAGCGTCTGGGTCCGAAAATGGATCGGGAGAAGAGCAGAGTACGGACTGTACAACAAGCTGATGGTGGAGCTGAGGAACGAAGACACTCGGGCGTTCCAGAACTTCATGAGGATGCCTCCAGCCATGTTTGACGAAGTTGTGCAGCGGCTGACACCCAGGTTGACCAAGGTAAACACCAACTTCCGGCCCAGCCTGGAACCTGGGCTCAAGGTGGCACTCACTCTGCGCCACCTGGCCTCAGGGACCACCTACAAAAGCATGCAGTACGGCTGGAGGGTGCCACACAACACCATCAGCATTGTGGTCAGAGAAGTGGTGCAGGCCATCATCGAAGAATGCAAGGAGGAGCTCCTCCAGTGCCCCTCCACTGAAGAAGGATGGAAGAAAGTTGCAGAGCAACTTTCAGAGGTGGAACTTCCCCCACTCCGTTGGAGCCATAGATGGCAAGCACGTGGCCTGCAAAGCTCCAGTCAAGTCGGGGTCCACTTATTTCAACTACAAGGGCTTCTTCAGCATCAACCTCTTCGCCATGGTCGATGCTGACTACAAGTTCATGTACATCGATGCTTCAGGCAATGGCTCATCTTCAGATGCCCAGGTATACAATGCCAGTCACCTCAAGGAGGGGCTGGAAGGCAACCTCATCGTGGGCTTCCCAGATCCAGACCCCCTGCCCAACGATACGCAAGATGTGCCCTACTTCATTGTGGGGGATGACGCCTTCTCCCTCAGAACCTACCTCATGAAGCCATACACTTCCAGACTCCTGACCCGTGAAAAGAGGATCTTCAACTACAGGCTGTCCAGGGCAAGGCGGGTGGTGGAGAACGCCTTTGGCATCCTGGCCAACAGGTTCCAGGTACTTCTCACCACCATGCAGCATCGCCCAGAGACCGTGGGGAGGATTGTGGAAGCTTGCTGCATCCTGCACAATCTCATGCGCACCCGCTACCCAGTTTTGCAGAACAGGCTCATGGACCATCAACAAGGCAATGGGGACATGGAGCCTGGGGAATGGAGGCAAGGATCGACACTCAGGATGTGCAAGGCCCCAACAGAGCCTCATGTGAAGGGAAGAAGCAGCGCAACCTCCTGAAACACTGGTGTAACTCCCCAGCTGGAGTGGTGGAGTGGCAAGACAGGATGGTAGATGCTTAATGGATGCTTCCTTCAGCCTGTCTCATCACACGGATGAGATTGGGCCATGTATGTTGGGTGGGCCTACAATAAACAGGGCGTTTAATAAAGAGATGTGTTTATGTTGACATGTGTGGATGATTGATTACATTATTGTTGATAATAAAGGGCCATAGGTGTGGCACCTGGGAGGGTGGACCAAACAGTCCCACTATGCTTGCACTGGAGGTTTATCTATCCCACAGCTATTAGTCATCCCAAAGGTATCCCTGCTCATTCCACAGGTATCCCTGCCCACCCCACTGCTATCTTAACCCATCCCACAAGCATGCAAAGGCTTAAGCCAATTCTAAAAGTTTCCACCAAGACTTTATTAAAAAAAAGAAATGAAGCAAGTGTGTGAATCAAAGATAAACTTTATTGAACAACAAGCTGTAAAAAAAAAATAACCCAAGTCAACTGTCCAAATAAAGTCCACAGGTAGCCAGCTAGCCGGTCTCTTGCACTCTTCTTGGTCACTCGGAGGTGTGCCCAGTCTCAGGGGTGAAGGGTCCAGGTGCTTTGGTGGTGAGTGGTGCTGGAGTGCCTGGCCTCGAGAGGACAACAGGGGACAGTGTGTTGAGAAAGGTCTCGGACAGCTGTCTCCATGCCATGGGGTGTCAGCCCCAGTACTGATGACAGATGTACTGAGGCCGGGCTTGGCTGTGGGGTGGAGGAAGGAGTAGTGTAGTGGGGCTGTCTGCTCTGCAGCTGGGTGAGGACTGGCATGGGTGGCATCGCTTTCGTCGGTGGCATCATTGGCGTGGGTGGCATCTCTGTCGTCGGTGGCATCATTGGCGTGGGTGGCATCGGTGGCACCAGTGAAACAGGTGGCAACGGTGACGCCCGATGACTCTGTGCCTGGACTGGGAAGGGCTGCTGCCTGTGCTGCTGAACCTCCTGGTAGCCATAGCCCTGGTAGGTGAGGGCCTGTGGGAAGCCTTGGAATGGGAGGGATATCACCTGGGGTGGAGGAGCAGGCCTGGACTGGGTGGGAGCAGGTTCCTCTGGGTCTGGAGGGTTGTGAAGCAGCTTGGTGATCCGGTCCTTCACCTGCTGGTACTGTGGATCCGCCATTTCTTTGAGGATCTGGTTGACATAGGTGAGGAAGGGCTTGCGGTTGGAGGAGTCGGAGTCGGTGTGGACCAGCTGAGAGAGGAGATCTATGCTGGTGCGGATGGTGTCCCTGATCTCCAGCAGGACATTGTGGCTCTGCCCTCCAGCTGTCCGGCTCTCTGCCTTTCTGCAGAGGTGGAGCTGGGGGTGGTGGATGTGGCTAGGAGTGTGGTGGACTCAATGTCTCCTTTCTCCCACTGCACCAGGGAGTCCTCTACGCACTCCACCATGCTTACCACACCTGTCTGCGGGTTCTCCGCTGTGGCACGCTCCACAGAAACCTGCCTGGAGACAGGGACTGACTCTCAGCCGGAAGAGGACTGGGTGGCGGCAGGCTGCCTGAGAGAGAGGGTAGTGAGAGGGGCTGCTGGTGCTCCTCAGTGGCAGATCTCACCCTCCAGGAAGCTGCACCTGGCCATGACGTAGGTCTCTCTGTCTGTCAGCTTCACAGTGGCCTGGCCAGATTTCTTCAGGTGCAGCTTCCCGTACCAGGTGTGCATGTGCTTCCACCAGCCGAGGAGCACCTCCGAAGTGTAACCCACACTCTCTGCCCTCTCTCTCCAAGCAGCCTGCTTCCGCTTGGTGTCCTTGTACAGCCGGTGTCCCTTCCGCCACAGATAGTCGTTCTCTGTCAGCCACTCCAGCACCTCATCCTCGTGCGTCTCCGCAATGGAGTATTGCCTCCTCTCC
This sequence comes from Laticauda colubrina, assembly GCA_015471245.1. Classification (NCBI taxonomy): domain Eukaryota; kingdom Metazoa; phylum Chordata; class Lepidosauria; order Squamata; family Elapidae; genus Laticauda; species Laticauda colubrina. Next base: position 8,351,360 of record BLBF01000052.1, on the reverse strand, counting down.
CGTTGTCGCATATGCCTCTTCCTCCCTTTGGCAGGACCAGATGGGCCCTCATCAGAGGGGCTCCCAGGTAGTAGGGCTGCTCCTCCACACCACCACCAGCAGCAGCACCAGCAGGATCATCATCATCATCATCATCATCATCATCATCATCATCATCATCAT
>BLBF01000052.1:8332163-8351188 GCA_015471245.1 Laticauda colubrina | reverse complement strand
ATCATCATCATCATCATCATCATCATCATCATCATCATCATCATCATCCTCACCAGCAGGATCATAATCAGCATCAGCATCCTCACCAGCAGGATCATAATCATCATCATCAGCAGCAGCAGCAGCAGGAACACCAGGACCAGGATCAGCAGCAGTAGAGTAAGCACCAGCAGGGCCAGCAAGTCCAGGAGCACGAGCAGGACCAGGAGCATGAGCAGGACGAGCAGGACGAGCAAGACCAGGAGCACGAGCAGGACGAGCAAGTCCAGGAGCACGAGCAGGTCGAGCAGGTCGAGCAGGACCAAGAGCAGCTTCAACAGAGTAAACAACAGCAGAAGCACCACCGCCAGGAGCAGCTTCAGCAGAAGCCCCAGCACCAGCAGAGTCAGGGGCAGGGGGCGGGAGGTTGGCCCTGTCCCTCTTGCCAGGGATGGCAGCAGGTTGATGAGGCTTTCTCTTCCTCCCCATGGTTGTGGGGTTGCTGGCTGGCAGGGAGGCTGGCAGGCACCAAGGCTGGCAGGAAGCCTGGCAGGAAGGCTGGCAGGAAGCCTGGCAGGAAGGCAGGCAGGCAGGCAGGCACCAAAGCTGGCTGGAAGGCAGGCTGGCAGGGCAGGCAAGGAACTCAAAGTGTCCAGCAGCAGGTCTTTCCTCAGAATGCTGGCCACGTGCGAGCTGCTTCCCTTTATATCCGGGGGGCTTACATAATACTTCCCCCCCGTATGCGCAATTAACGCTCGGCATCCGTTCTGCTTCCGCTGTGCATCCGCTAGGCTTCCGCTGTGCATCTGCTTTATCCGCTGTGCATCCGCTTCATCCGTTCGGCGTCCGTTCTGCATCCGCTGTATCCGTTCCGCATCCGCTTCTCTGAGGCCCCCCAGAAGCCCTGCAGTTGCGCCATCTGCTCCCATCCGCTTCCATCTGCTGGGCTTCCGTTCCGCATCCGCTTTGCATCCGCCCTGCATCCTCCCCGCGTCCGTGTTATCCGTTCTGGTTATGCAAATTTTTGCCCCTTTTGAGAGCGGATAACAACGGATGGAACATTTTGCTCGTCCGTTGTGTCCGTTTTGCATCCGTTGGCCAGTGTGACATGGGCTTAAACCAGTTCTTCTCTCTCCTTCTTTTATTTCGGTCTGCTGAAAAAAATTGTAACACACAGGAACAATTTAAAGGGGAATAAACCATCAGGCATAATCCTAATGCAAATAGATCTTCGATGAGATGAGTGCAAAGGCTGCTGTTGTGACAAAAACTTCAGCCACCAGCATGAAAAATCCAGATGTTAGTGGGGGAGGGATCCATACTGCAATATAATATCTCAGAATTATTTTAAAAGGAAATAGTATCTGGTGAGATACTAAATTGAATAACAAGGAAAAAGAAAGATGCTTTTAGGAACAGTAAAAGGGATGGCGGGAGATTCATCATCAATATGCAATCTTATTAAGCTGAGAATCCAGGAAGTTGTTTTCAGGCAATTTAAATTAATTTGTGCAAAAGATACATTTTAAGGCAGACTGTGACAAAGCAACATGGCTGAGCACTCTTTGGAAACGTGAATGATGCCAGTATTTAAAGATCTGTTTCCCTCACTAATTAGAACATATGACTCCTTGCAAAGCAGAAAGCAGAAGGAGAAAACAGCATTCATTCTTATTAGCAAAGCTTGATATTAATTTTAGATTATACTAAAAGCAAAATGAGCTGGTACATTCTTTTTTAGACAAGGTTTAAGGGCAAATAGGGCAACTTATAGAAGGAATAATAATTCTAGGAGTATCAGTTATTTATAAATATGACAAAGGTTGGATATGAATAAATAAATATACAGTACGTATAATCCCTGAGTCCCTTTTGTATGTCCACAGGTCCTCTTCGACCATGATCACTGGAAACTAAGGCACAGTTTCTTGCAATATGAATGCAAAGCAGATGAAAACAGTAGTTTAAGCTCTAAATTTATCAATAAAGCCCTCAATGATTCCCATCCCAGCCCTGCCCACCTATATAATGTGGTATTATTCATTTTTCATATTCTTAAAATGTAGTCATATTCCAGTTCTGTTAGAAAATAAGCCAGGTTGCAACTGAGCTGATTTTAATATTTTCTTATAGCTGCAACCTGGGTTATTTTCTAACATACCTTCATAATTGCTTGTGAAATATGAGTTGCCATCTTTGGAAAATATTAAATTTAGCCTTCCCAAAAACAGTCTTAAAATAAGCACACCCAAACAAATGTAATCACACATAAAAAGATGATCTTATAAAGGATCCATAAAAGCTGGACTTCTCTAGTCACGTTGTGTTTCCTTCCTTTTATTTGCTCATCAAAGTCTGAAAAGGTTTTAAGCCTTTTAAAAACCTTGGTTTTATAGCATCAGAAGAATAGTTCCACTGAAGGCAATACAAATGCCTATAGAGTGAAAGATGGTTGCTAGACTGTCCTCTGCCCTCAATTTATTTGCTTAGTTTAAAAAAGACATCCTTGTCATGCATCTTAAATAGTCTCTAATAGCTTTGTGACTAATTCTTCTCTTTCCTGTGGAACAGCTGGCAGATCGATTAAAGTTCTCTGACCCACGGCTCCTGGAGAAGGCAGAGTATGAGGTGCATTTGGAACCAGATTGGCTCATTGAACTCAGAGCTCGTTATCAACAGTGGGAGGTAAGAATTATGGGATGGTGTGCCCTTGCAGATGGATTGATTTGTGATTTTGTGTCTCTGGTACTCAGATTGAATTGAATGATGCAACATCAACATATTACTGGATATTTTTTTTATCCCACTGTCATTATTTTTATAGAGGCAGTGAACACATCTAATACGCCTTCCTTCTCCTATTTCCCCCACAAAAACAACCCTGGGAGGTGGTTAGGCTGAGAGAGAGAGAGTATCACAAACTCATCCAGTTGGCTTTCATGGTTACAGTTTCTGTGTTTCTAGCCCGGTGCCTTAACAACTAAACCACTTGAGCCTTTTCAGTGAAAAGTATTCTTATTTTTTCAAACACAGGGATGAAAGTCAAGATCTGGGTCTGCCTTGATGCAGCCACTGTGTTTTCTTTATAGGTTTTGTTTGCTATTTAATTGTCATTCATTGAATGTGTTAGTTTTAAACTGAGCTGGACTTCAGTATTTTGGGGAGAGCAGACTTGGAATTTAGGTTTTTTTTTTTTTAATTGAATCTACATACCACAATACCTAGCTGACTGGTTGATTAAAAAAAAGCCAAGTGGAACGAGACCAAATTTATACTTTGATGGAGCTAGCTAGAAAGTCTCAGGACTGTAGGTTAGAGATGATGGTCAAAATGGAAAATTGCTTTTATATTGTTGCCAAAAAAGCCTCATGGGTAGATCCATTTAGTCACTAGTCACTATTTAGTCACTAGGAATCTAGTTCAACTCAAAGGACTGACTGACTCTTTTTCAATCTTTATATAAGGACTGAAGCTGAGGAGGCAGGAACTTACTGATTCTCAGGCCAGTCAGAACTCTCATTTTAAACATTTAATAAGTGTCTTTCATTCTCAAGGCTATGAAGAAGATGACAAAACTTCCACTGACTAAAAAAGGCAGGAAGGGTTAGGCATTCTGCAGTGTTGCAGGCTTCCCAGCATAAGTAGCACTTCAGCTATGTGAAATCCTGTAATTAGTAGATGGATTTGATTTTAGTAGCCCTGCTTGGAAACAGGGTCCAGAATGGCCATCAACCAGAATGCAAGAGAAGGATAAAATTAGAGATGCACTATCATGTATGCTATGGAAGCCCAGAGAGTGCAGATTTTTAAATGTCTGAGCTTTTCTGCTGCTGCTAGTCAGGTGGTTAGTTTCTCTTGAGAAAATTTGATGAACTTTAGGTGTCCAATAGATCCACAAGACAGATTGTGTTTGCCAGGGATATAAGCATAATTTTCTGAATCTAAACACAAATTTCTCATTAGTGGTGCAAAAATACAGATAAGTGCAAAAGTTTCTCCCTCCCTCCCTCCTTGATTATTTAGATTTGCCTGTTTTCTCTCCCGTTGTTTCACCACAGTCAGGAAGAAAGGGAAGAGTGAGAAAAGAAAGAGAGCAGCTAACACTGATTGATGAAGAAGCAAATATAGCTTACAAGGCTCAGAAGTGGCCATGGAGGTGAAGGTAGCAGGAATAGCAGCAACACTAACACTTCCAAGACTTCTCCCCTCTCTCTCTGAATTTCATTTAAATGTAAAGAAAAGCTTCCTAGTAGCAAAATACATAGAAGAATCTCCATATAAAAGTGAAGGCTCTCTGTTTCTGGTAGATTTCAAGACGGCTCATGGAGAATTTGACTGGTTTTCCTGCACATTGCAGAAGACTGGACTAGTTGATCTTTGTGATCAGTTTCAGCCTGACATTTCTATTACTTCTCTGCTGTTCTTCCAGGTAGAGTCTGCTTGGATGTAAAAATCCAAATCACACATGGCAGCAAAAGTATTTCAAACTCTCAGATTCATTGTTGTTCTATAGTGGATTGTCTGGATTTTTGCAGCCTAATCATGAGAGCAGTATATTCCACAATCAGGTTTCTTAAAGGGGTAGAACAAGGAATGGGTGACAAGGTGCAGCTGGACAGACCTCCCATGTCTGAGGATACAAGAGAAAGGACCACTTGGTATTCCTGGTATTTACACCGGTCTTTGATACTGACAAACCTAGAATCTTTAGATTTAAGATGGCTGCATAAAAAAATGGATATGCTTGAAAATAGCAGAAATGAAACTACCAGACTGGTTCTAGGCATTGTGAACAAGACTTGATTATTTGCTTATTTATTGGTTCAATTTATATAGCCACCCACCTTACATTCTACACAGTATGTGAGGCTGGATAGCTCACACACTTTCCAAGACTGAACTGGAATGGTTTTCATTTTAATAAGGAGTTTGCAAATTGAAGAAGCTTGGAGCTATTCAAGAACAAGATTATTAAAGAAGCTGGTAGAAGTTTGCTAAAAAGCATAGCCATCCAAATAAATCTACAAAGGATGGATGCAATTTTTTTTTTGCCTGGCTAAGTTTGCCAGCAATCTTTTCTGCTCCTAAGACCACTGGGGCCAAACTATTCACATCTTATTTTAAATAAAGGGGATTAAAAAGGAAATACTGGAAAGATTTAAAACTGATTTTGGAAGGTTCATCTCTTAAACTCTTTCTTCCCAAACTGTGAAAATCAATCCTGGAGTAAATCACCTTTATGGTGTGCCATAAGGCTTGATGCATCCCTAAAAGTTGCCTATTCTGGTTACAGGGGACATTGCCCACTCTTTGCCCCATCCTCTTACAGAAGGAAAGTAGACAAAAAGTCTGGTTGGACAAACTTTATTCCACAGTCACAAGAACCTACAGTAATTTAACTGTAGGGCTTTAGAAATGGGAAGGGACACGCAGAGGGGTCATTTAGAATGTCATACTAAAATTGCTGAATGTTACAAACATAGATAAAGAGATCACAGCTGCATTCTAAAGTGAGAATACATACAAAATATAATGAGGATTTTTTTTGAGAACCAGTTGCAAGTTTGATGATTTTGCCAAATCATGAGAAGTGTCTTGGAGACCAACAGCTGTGCACTGTGTTTAAAACTGATATAAAAACGAAAGAAAATGGGTTTTCAGAAGCTGTCTAAAAAGCTTCCAGAATGCATTATCTCCAAATGACTACATCTTTGGTCGCAAGAAACTAGGCTTCCTAGGAGTATTTTATAGTTAGTAACCAGCACAGAAGCAAAGAAGCATCTGCTGAAATAGACATAGTATGAGGAAAAACAATATAAGTCATATATAAAAGAAGCCATAAATATTCTTTCAGTAAACTGCAGCTTAAAGAAAGAGTTCTTACCTAGGCAGTTCATCTGGCCAGAATAATATCAGACTTGTTGCCAAACTAAAAGCAGAATTCGAAAAGGGAGTTCAGTGTGGAGTAACTAAATGATTGTAGCAAACTAATGCACACCAAGAAGACTGGCAGAGTTTGCATGTACTTAGCTTAAAAAACCTGTACAAAGTCATGAACCGCAACACATTCTTCTGTTGTGGTTAACCGGCAGCAGGTATGGATGGCTGAGGAGGACTCAGGTGAGGGGCCAGGACCATTAGGGAGTGAACTGATGCTTTCAGAGATTATGGGGGTTGGCAGCAGCGATGAGGAGGTTCCCGAGGAGCCTATGCCAAGTGTGTGTGTGCACGCAGGATTGCTCACAGGAAAGAGCAGCTGCAACAGCCTGGATGATTCGGGAGAAAGGCTGCAAGGTAATGGCTCCTTCTTCAAGAAGATAAATGCCAGCTGTGAAGCAAACGTTCTTTGCAGGAAGCAAAGACGTTTTGAAACTGAGCCTTGTGGACATTATAGTATTTTAGGTTGGTATTTGAAGACTCTTGTGTTGTGAAATATTTCTTAGCTGTGATTCTTGGCAGTCTTGTACAGTTTTTGTAAGGTTTGTGCTTATCGAAGTTAATTAGTTTGCAGCAGCCTTTTAACTGGGCATTCATAAGACTCATTAAAAGGTTTCTGTTCCTTTTGGTTATTTGTTTGTCTTATTGGAAAAGGGTTTGGGGTCAGAACATCTTCTCAATAGAAACAGCATTCTTCCGTTATTTGCAAAAGCCTGCCAGTAGATTAGACCCATCTTAGGCTGAATTATATTCTTTGGTAGAATTTTCTTTAAAAGACAAACAGGAATTTTTAGTCTCTTGGGTTGTTACAATGGAAAACATCTGCAACACTTGGAAGATATTTTGATTTTTAGGAATGGCAACTTAGTCTAAAAGTCTAAGTCAATGGACTTGACTGATATTGCCAAACTTTTAGGTCCTGTAAAAGCTGTAATTTTCAAATAGAAGAAACATAATATAAATTCCTCTGATGCTCGGAAGAGTTTACTTATCTGGGACAGTGAGAAATGAATATGAAATGAGCCAAATAAAGTAGAAGCTATTTTAAGAATAAACTCCTCTACTATCTTTAATTGAAGTAGCAAGATTGGGGCATGGTGCAGTATTTTAAAAGATTTAATGTCAGCCTTCAAGATCTACTATCGCTTTGCATCTTTCGGCTGTCATAAGAAACGGGGGGGGGAGGGGAGGGGAGGGCAGGATGAATCTGGGTAGTGAGCTGGAGGTGTTACATTTTTCTGTTGTGTAAATGAAGGGAGGGAAGCATACTTCAGAGTTAGGTTTCTATTTCTCGCTTAGCTTTCTTTTCTCTGCGCAACTGCAACCCATTATCAAAGTATGCCAAGGTCAATGGACAGAGGCCTCATCATCACCTGAAGATGCCCACATGATCATATTCACAATTTCTAATTGGAAGTTTCATCTGAACTATTGGGGGTGGGAACATTTCCATCACTTTGTATATGTGATTTACACGCCTAATTTCTCAGATTCAGAATTCTCTGGTTGCTACCACTTTACTTTAAGTAAAAGATAACTTTTCTCTAAATTAAAGAGTCTAAGTATTTCTTTCTTGGATTTTAAATGGAGCACCGCCTGACAGATTTCTACATTTGACCAAAGACTTTATCAAACTAACTTTAAATATACCATTCAAAATATACCATTTGATGATGGGGACAGATGCAAGACAAAGCTTTTAGAAATGAAATCCTGACCTGAATTCTGAACAGGATTTCAACTGAAATCCTGTTGTTGGTGACATCTACAATGTCAATCAGCATCCTATTATTATAATGCCAACAACAGCAGCTATGGAATTGGAAGAGGAGGAATGCTCCAAACCTTAAAAGGGGAGCTAAAGTCAAAAGCCTTTTCTAAAACATTCAAAGATCCTTTCATGCCCCTGGTGGAGGCTGACTCTGAGGGAGAGGAGGAACAGCTCACAGGGAGTGGAAGTGTGGCTCCGGAGGTTGTGGAGGAGGCTGTGGAAGGGCAGAGGCTGGCTGAGCAGTCAGATGAGGATCCAGGCCCATCCCCTATCCTTCCTAGGACATGCAGGGAGGAGAGGATATGGGAGAGATATGGTCTACTCAGGAGGAGAGGGCCTTGGTCCTCTTCATGGGCTGCAGCTGTGACAACTGAATAAGAGTATGGACCTGCGTATAGGCAAACACTGGAAACAAAGCGTGGAAATATCTCTGATTTATAGTTCCTTTCTGAGTTTGGCATTTTTCCCAGTGTGTATTATCTGTGGATGTCTTCCAACCCTTATCTTGCCCGGTTTGTGTTGCTTTTTTCCTTTTTTGTGTAACTGTTTGTGTGGGAGGTTTTTTTTTTTGGTCTTCCATCAAAGATATTTGGAGCTTGGAAGCAAAGTGAAGGAATAAAAGGGGCTTCACCTGTTTTCTGTGACTGTGTTAGTTTTGTATCCCACCCTGGGTCATCACAGATCCAGAAACACAATATGCCCAAATTGAAGGCAAGATTTCATGGGAATGTGGCATCCTTAGATCTATATACAAACTTGAAGGGATTGGATTTCCCTGGTAAGTTGCAAATATTTAAATTGGCTTGGGTACCAATGAGTTGCCAGAGTCTTATCCTTGAAATATTGTAATCCTCTTATTGAATATATAGTGGCAGATACTTTATTTTGGCATCTGTTATTTGTGATCCGGATTTACTGAAACTTTCAGAAGAAATTTATGGTTGCTTTTAGATTCTTTTATTTGTTAATGTATCTGGATGAGTGATTGCAATAAAGAATGTAGATATGTATGTGTGCATCTGTGTGTGAGGTTTAACTGATGAAAAGACCACCAAAAGATTCGTTGATCCAAGGAAAGCAAGGTTTAATTACGCTTCTGCAGAGACGGGTTCCCTCAGGCATTGAAGGAACCCAGAACAAAATTCAGGCAGTATTTTTATACCCTAACTGTCTGCCCCCTCATACGAGGGCTTGGCTCACATTCTTTCTGTTTTCAAATTGACACATATATTTTTCGAAGGTTTATGCGTTTCCCTATCTAGCAAAAGCAGTTACACAGTTTCTGACACATCAGCACTTTATTACAATTCCCCACTGTTCTAACCTCATTCTGGTTTTTTTTTTCTCTTATGCATGAACTGGAACACTTCCTTATTTGGCAAAGCTACTGTGTTTGAGACACTTCCTTATTTAATTCAATGGGCCATCCAACATGACTTCGGTTCTGCTCACAATCCCCCCTTTTTCTTTTTCTACTCTTGTCTCAAACTCAATCAGCAGGTCCTCTGCTTCTTTCAGAGTGATTTATCTCTGATACATCATCAGAGGTTCTGCTTCCAGCTTCTCAAATCTTGAACCCAAGGATTTCCCTATCTTCCCACACATTGTTATTGCACCAGGGAGACACTGAACACAACAACACAACAATACACAGCATATAATGATCAATATAATTCCCATGATGGTAGATCTCAACCAAGTGGAACTGGGAAGCCAATACCATATTGCTCCCCACAGGTCTGGCAATGAGAAGTCACCTCTTTGTGATAATGGATTAGAACGAATACGTTCCTCCATTACTTTTACTGTCTTTGTAATATTGGGTTGGAAATCATGGATGTATACACAGAAATGTGAATGAATCAGAGCACACACACACCCTTTTGCAGCTAATATAATGTCTAAAACATACCTATTTTGGAGAGCAACCTGTCTTACTTCAGAAAGCTCGGTGTTGATCATTTTAATATTCTTTATTGTATCATTGAACATTGCTACCGTGAAGTTATTGGGAATATGTATATCTCGGTAGTTCATGGCTACTCCCAATGGTGTTATTAGACCACAGGAAACTTGGGTCCAGAGACTCTGGGTAAGGCCAGATTCTGAGTCTCTTTTATTACGTATCTGGCCTTGGGGAAGGCCATCAAGTTTATATATCACCGGTATCACATACCCGATTGTACATGTGCCACTCCAATGAGGTGACATTTCCCTGTATGCATATTTCCCACACAATACCCACTTAAAATTTTCCATAGCATAGGTCTGATTTGATGTTCGGGTCCAATTAATCATATCTTCAAAATACATACACATCTGATACTGATCTTGATTAAAGTAATCTAATTTATGATAACTCTTGGTATAGCTATGGTTACTTCAAGATGATTGCATATTAAAAGTCTTATTACATTTTTCCCAATCTCCTAAATGGAGACCTCTAGTTCCATTTCTTTTAAAACACACATACGCCGTTTCCCTTAAATGAACAAAAATCCTTCCTGTTATATTTCGTTCTACACCATATTTCTCTGTCCCGTCCCCCTGTGGTTTTAGTCTGTTCTGATCAAGTGGAATAGTGTGTAGAATTAATCCTTCACCTGTTCTTCCTGGCATGTGCATGCATAACCAGAAATTGGTTTCAATTTCTTCAAATTCAATTGGTTTCAAAGAATGTGAGATCTTCTTGAGATCCTGTATGAACACATTGCCATCCCACAAGTCTGTTCCCAAGTCACCCGCAGGTCCAACATATTGTGAACTTCTTTGATGTATTAATGTAAATATAGTTGTAACAAATAGTCCTCTCCAGAATTCAGCCAACACCTCCATGGTGGTTTCTGCTGGCTATTTCTTCAGTTACCTTTAACGGCTGACCATCCACTGGGATTACTCTCCAAGGTTTCTCAGGTTCCGGTGCTTCCTTGACTCTGCTGTAATGCATCCAGCCTCCTTCCCGAGTACAGACTGCAGATTCAGTCGTCAGCAGCACCTGGTACGGACCTTCCCAGCTAGGTTGCAGTTTTTCACTTCTCCAAGTCTTTATCAGGACCCAGTCTCCAGCCTTATGTGGGTGTTGGTTACCAGCCAAAGGTGGTCGTTGCACCAACAGTCCCTGTTTGTGAAGAGAAAGCAAAGACCGGGACAGTGCCAGCAAATATTTTCGAAGGAACAAGTCCCTGAACTCTGGGATGGGATTGCTTAGTTTGGCCAAATAGGGTCTCCCCATCAGCATTTCAAAGGGAGAGATCCCTGTGTCTTTCCTTGGACAAGTTCTGATCCTGAGCAGAGCTAGGGGAAGATTCTTTGTCCATGGCAAGCCATTTTCAAGTTGTAGTTTGGTCAAGTGTTTCTTCAATTCCCCATTTGCTCTTTCAGTTTTCCCACTGGATTCAGGATGACATGGCGTGTGTAATTCCTATTTCACCCCCACCACCTCCATTACCCTTTGCAGAAACTTTTGGGTGAAATGAGTTCCTCTGTCTGAATCTATTGCTTCCATCATTCCATATCGTGGGATGATCTGTTCTAGTAAGCTCTTGGTTACTGTGGGAGCTGTGGCTCTTCTAGTGGGATAAGCCTCTACCCACCCTGTTAGTTGATCTTTGATTACAAGCAGGTATTTCCAACCCCCCTTTTCTGGCAACTCAGTGAAATCAATTTGTGCTCTCTGAAAAGGCCAACCCACTAGGGGCCGTCCTCCCATCTCTTTCTTGCGTGCCGCTTTCTTATTTACTTTCAAACAAATCAAACATTTCCAGCAGATGCTCTGAGCTGCTCTCCACATCCTCAGACTCCAATAGTGAGGTTTAACAGACATGACCAAGGCCTCCGTTCCCCAATGTCCTCCTTCATGAACTTTCTCCAATATTTCCCTCATGACAATGGGTGACACCACCTTGACTCCTTCCGACGTTTTCCTTCCCTCTGGCGTTTTGACACATCCCTCTTTCTCCAACTCCAACTTTTCCTTTTCCTCTGGCTCCCATTCCTCCCTCTCGTCCTCCTTTTCCAGTACTGGTATAGATATCATTGCCAACTCTATCTCCCCTTTGGCTTCCTTCGCCCATTTGTCTGCCCATCGGTTTCCCACAACCTCTGGTGTATTCCCCTTCTGATATGCATTCACATGGACAATTAATACTCGGCTGGGAAGTTGCAATGCCTCTAAGGCTTGCTCTATTAACTGCACTTGCTCTTTTTGCTTCCCATCCGCCTTGATATACCCTTTCTTTCCAGATTTTCCCAAACGTGTGCACCCCCCCCATGTATACTTGGAATCAGTCCAAATTGTTACTTCCATCCCCTCAGCCAATTCCAAGGCTCTGATCAAGGCAAGCAATTCATATTTCTGGGCTGACCAAGCAGCTGGGAGTGACCCTTTATCTATTACCTCACCTTCCCCAGTTACTATTGCAAACCCAGATTTTCGCTTTCCATTTTCCACCCTGCTAGATCCATCTATAAACCACCTCTCTCCCTTCTCCAATGGAGTCTCTTCCAAGTCCTCTCTAACCTTCATCATGAGATCCACTTGCAATAGACAATCATGGTCTTCCAGTTCCCACACCTGCCTTCTCCCCTCCAAGAATTCTGCTGGATTCAGATTCTTGTCTGTCCCTATTACCACATCAGGACTGGTTCTCAAAATGGTTTCATACTTCAATATCCTCCCTTCGGTCATCCAAGTGGTAGCCAGCTGACTCAACACTGAGTTGACCTGATGAGGCGAATGCACCACCAAAGCTCCCCCAAAAGTCAACTTTTTGCTTTCCACCACCAACATCGCTGTTGCTGCCACCGCCTGAACACAAACTGGCCATCCTTTCACAACCGGCTCCAAACCCTTGCTTAGGAAGGCTACCGGCTGATACTGCCCCCCCCCTTTCTGGGAAAGAACTCCAACTACTGTTCCCTGAGCAACCGCCATATACAAATGAAACAGTAGTTTCAGGTTTGGCAAGGCTAAAACCGGAGTGGTTGACAAAGCCTTCTTCAGCTCTTCCCACCTTTCACTACCTCCCTCTCCCATTCTATGTGCTCTCCCTTTCCAGGCAACTTTCCATGCAAAAACTGTGCCAACACTGTGAATTGGTCTACCCAGATTCTGCAGTACCCCAACAATCCCAATGCTTTCCGCACCTCTGTCTTGTTCCTGGGAGGAGCCAAGCTCATGATCCCCTTCTCCCTTTCAGGTTCCAAGGACCTAACCCCCTGCTGAATGTAATGTCCCAAATATTTCACTTTTTTTTCAACAAACTGAAGCTTCTCTTTTGAGACTTTCAGCCCCTGCTCCTTCAGCCAATTCAACAGACTCACAGAAGCCACTCTCACTTCTTTCTCTTTCTCCCCAGTTAGCAACAAGTCATCCGCATACTGAATTAGGGTGATTCCTTTCTCTCTCTCAAACGACACCAACTTTTCTTCCAATGCTTGTCCAAACAACAAAGGGCTCTCGGTATATCCCTGAGGAAGTACCGTCCACCTCAACTGCTGTTTCCTTCCACTCTCAGGATTATTCCATTCAAAGGCAAACAAGTCTCTACTCCCCTCCTCCAAGGGGCACGCCCAAAAGGCATCCTTCAGATCTATCACAGTAAACTATTTGTCTTTGGGAGGGATCCGCCCCAAGATGGTATAGGGATCAAGAACCACTGGGAATCTAGGAACCACTATCTCATTGATCCTCCTCAAATCATTAACCAATCTATACTTCCTATCCTTTTTTATTACTGCTAAGACCGGTGAATTGAACGGTGACATAGTAGGTTCCAACAGTCCCTGTTTCAATAATCTGTCAATCACTGGTTTCAACCCTTCCCTACCTCTCTTACTCAGAGAATATTGTGGAGTCCACAGTTTAGTTATCCCTGGTTGTATCTTGATCTGAATGGGCTGTATTACCATCCTACTAACCCTTTCACCTCCTGCCCACACATCTGATGATATCTTCTCCTCATCTTCCGTTGTTAACATACACATGCGAACTTCTTTCCTTCTATCCCACAATTCTATTCCAAAAACATCCAACAAATCTCTTCCTAGCAAGTTCACCCCTGAATCCGGAATATACAATATTTCGGTTTCAGTAACCACATCATTCAATTCTAATCTCACCTCTTCCAAAATCTTGACCTCTTGGGATTTCCCACTCAACCCAACCACTTTTAAAGTCTGCTTCGACCTGCATGCTCCCTTTACCGGATTGCATACAGATGTCCGGCTTCCGCCGGTGTCAATCAGGAACAGCCGTTCCTGATGATCAGGACCCACTAACACATTTACCAGTGGCTCCCCATGGGTCCCTCTTGGGGAGCCGGAACCTCCCAAATTGTATAGGGCATAGCTTCGTTCCTCCGGGGTTTTGGGACATTCGCGCGCAAAATGTCCCTCTTTCCCACATCTGAAGCAAGTTCTACTCTGGGACGGCCGTTGGAATCGACCACCTCAATTGCCCCCTGGACCTCCTCGCCTAACCGGGGGTCTCCACTCCCTGCTGGGAGATCTTTCATCTCACCACCTGACATCCGGGTCTCCCTGTCTTTCCTAACTTCATTCTTGGCTGCCGTCTGCACAGCAGCTACCATCATCTGACACTTCTGTTTGGTTTTAACTGAGTCTCGGTTCACAAAAACTTGTTGGGCTGCTCTCATCAAATCTGTCATGCCCAAATCAGTCCATCCCTCTATCTTCTGAATCTTTTTCTGGATATCTGGCCATGTTTTAGTGACGAATTGCATCTTCAGGAGAGTCTTGAAGGCAGGGGTTTCTGGCTCCACTCCGGAGTATTTGATTAACCCTTCCCGGAGCCGAGCACAGAAATCCCCCGGGGACTCATCCTTTCCTTGTGTTATTTCAAATGCTTTGGTCAAGTTTTTCCCTTGAGGGATGGCCAATTTAATTCCTTCAATGATCATGTGTTTCATGTCTCTCATGTGCTCCCTATGAGTGTTGTCATTGATGTTCCAATTTGGATTGGCTATGGGGAACTTTGTGTCTGCAGCCACTGCTCCCTGTTGCCCTGCAAGTCTCCTATCCCAGGCAGCCATTGCTGCCCTCCTAATGAGATTCCTCTCTTCGGGGATGAAAAGATATCCAAGAATATACATCAATTCTTGGTATGTGTATTCATTGGGCCCCAGAAACAATTCCAACTGTTCCGCCACTTCATGAGCATTCTCATGGAGTTTCGGAAGGGTCTTTTTCAGATCCCGTAACTCGGCAGATTTTATGGGGACAGCCACGAAAATGGTGATTGGATTCCCCTGTGCATTCATGCCATTTGGGACTTCTCTGACTGCGAAGGCCGACACGGGATTGGCCGACCTTCCTCCTAGAGGCAAATTTTCTAGGTCCTTGTTTAATTGAGCCATTTCCCTTCTGAGTCCTGGATATGCAGGTGGAGGTGGAGCCTGGGCAACCAGAGCCGGCAGGGGCGGTGGTGCCAGGACTGCCGGTGCCGATGCCGGTGGACTCCTCATCCAGTCCTCAGTTTCGCTTTCCTCCACCTCGTTGACAAACTGTCCTACTTCTGTTTCTAGTGGAACTGGACCTTCGAAATGAACATGATACCATACCTCCACATAGGGTATTTGCTCCTTCATCTGGTGTTTCACAATATACTCTTTCAACTGAGTTATCCAGTACGTGCTGGTATTCCCTTCGGGATTCCAGTGGTAAGGAAACTCAGGGTCTACTAGGGGATGTCTGCATAGGTAGATCATTTTCTTTTTCTCTAGACTCCGAGTGTAAGTCCTCAGATGGGGCAACGACCATTGTTGTAGTAGTTGACCCAATGAGGAGTCAGTCGGAATCGGCCTTCTTGGGGTCTTTTCTATCTCTATACTCATTCCCTCTTGGAACGTTTCACACTTGCTTTGTCCCTTTCCCATTCTCCACGCTACCCGCGAACAATCTCCCAGAGATTCCCAACTCAGGGATTTCCGCTGTCCTCCAGCAGTCACTGGATTCCCAGAGTTTAAGGACAGTATATCCCTTCTTCTATCCCGGAAGGCAACAAACTCACCTGATACACCCCTGGTCTCCCGGAGACGAAAGGAATGTGGGCGTCCCCACTTCAGGTCATCAACGACACTCCCAGACCGTCAGGCCGGCTTCTCTCTCTCTTGTTTCCAAGGATCATCTGCTGAGTGCAGTTACCCTGGGATCCAACTGAGACAAGGGAGGGGCCCCTCTACAATGGGAGGCGGTGGCGCCACACTTACCCAGTCCCTTTTCTCCAATCAAATTTCTGTCGGGGCCCACGTTGAGTGCCAAATTGTGAGGTTTAACTGATGAAAAGACCACCAAAAGATTCGTTTATCCAAGGAAAACAAGGTTTAATTACACTTCTGCAGAGACGGGTTCCCTCAGGCATTGAAGGAACCCAGAGCAAAATTCAGGCAGTATTTTTATACCTTAACTGTCCGTCCCCTTGTATGAGGGCTTGGCTCACATTCTTTCTGTTTTCAAATTGACACATATATTTTTCGAAGGTTTATGCGTTTCCCTATCTAGCAAAAGCAGTTACACAGTTTCTGACACATCAGCACTTTATTACAATTCCCCATTGTTCTAACCTCATTCTGTTTTTTTTTCTCTCTTGTGCACAAACTGGAATACTTCCTTATTTGGCAAAGCTACTGTGTTTGAGACACTTCCTTATTTAATTCAATGGGCCATCCAACATGACTTCGGTTCTGCTCACATGTGCATGCAGTGTTTTGAATTGTTTGGAAAAATAACTTTTCACATAATAGAGCTGCCATCACTATTTATAAACTGAGTGGGGAAAAAGAGGTCTAAGCTGCAAAATGAATTTCTAATAGAAGCACACATTCACACCATGTTGTACAAGTACTATATTGTAAAATTATTCCTAATCCTGTGATGGCAAACCTATGGCATACATGCTGGAAGTGGCATACAGAGCCATGTCTGCCGGCACCTGAGCTGTGGCCCCCGGTCAGGTGTACTGCACATGCGCATGTGCCTCCCGCCAGCCAGCTGATTGTTGGTATCTGCTATGCATGCGCAGGTGGAGGGGGGCATGTGGGAGACACATGTGTATGTGCAGAGGCATGGGCCACATGGGGGGTCATGCACGCATCCACAGAGGAGTGGGGCATGCAGGGGGCTGCGTGTGTATGCACAGGGCATGTGTGGGAGTTTGGGGATCATGCACATGCATGCGCCGGGGCATGGGGGGATCACATGTGCATTGCATTATGGGTGTGCTCACTTTCGGCACACGGTGACGAAAGGGTTAGTCATCACTGTCCTAACCTATATGGCATTGGTTTTCCAGGATCTCAAAGGTGCATCAAATTAGATGACCAAAAAGAAGGTCAGAACAAGCCATGAAGGAAACAATATCTTATGTCTCAGTTTATTTATTTATTTATTTCATTGGATGATAATATTTGCAAACTGCCTTGCTCCAGAGGTTGTAGGTGGAATGACATCAGATTTTAAAAAGCAGCAGTGTTTTTATTTTGAGGAATTTCCAGAAACATGGTCAAACTGGTTAAGTTTGCCAGCAGCCCCAAACTCAGAATTTAAACAAATATCAAAGGATTTCAATGTCCAATCTTATAATCAGATTCAGGTTTCTTGTCTTCAAATAGGAAACTTAATGACTGTAGAAAAAAAATGATTCAAAATACAAGTAGAAACTCTTTTATGTAGCTAGAGCAACCATGTATGGAGGAGACTAATCTCCATATTTAGGGTAAAATAATCTCCATTGCTCTGTTCCCTACCACAGAGGTTGAAAATTGAAATTATTAATGTTGTGTGTCTAATTCCTTGTGCAGTGTGTTTTTTATTTTTTATTTTATTTTATTTCATTTTATAATTTTCCAATAACTTATTCTTTGCATTTAATGTTTTAACCTATATTAGCCACTGTGAGTTGCTTGGGAAGCAGGCAGTCATGTACCTGGAACAAATAAGTAACTAAATAAACAAATAGATAAATATGCTATTCTGACTTGTTGAAATTGAGGGTTTTGTACTGGGGGTATCCTCTTTTGTACTTGCTTACCTGGTTACCCAGAGCTTACACCGTTATCAGGATTTGGATTTTATGTGTGTTTTCTCTCATACCTAATTTAAGGATCAAAGAGGGTTTCCCATCACTACATCCACCCAGCCAGAGGTTTTCAGAGGCAATGGATCAATATCAGGTAAAACAACAAAAGAACAAATTGTGGCAAGTATACCCAGAATATGTATTCTAAAATGCATCAGATTAAACCAAACTTTGATTTGAAACATTTGAGAACTGAGTCGATTTCAAGCATACATGCCACTTGGAAAAGGGGATTTAGAGTGAAAGTCTGCAGTTGTAACTGCATATGTATTTGTCTAGGTATGTATCTTATTGAACCAGTAAGCCTTAATGCTACCATTGAGAGATGGAAGGAAACATAATGAAATTCATAAGACGATATTTTTCTCCTAACTGTAGTCATGCTGTGACCCTTATGAAGCCTTCTAGAAACAATAGCTTTTGGCCATGGCTTTTTTTTTTGGGGGGGGGGGAGGGGAGAGGAGAATTGTAGCCTAATGTATGGCAATATAAAGAAGGTTGCTTCTCGAAAGCATGAATTTGCTTTTTGCAGTCTAATTCTGTTCTCCCTCTGTTTTCTACATGTCACAAATCTTTCAGAGAGATGTTTGCTTTTTTAAATAAATCCATCAGTTTTGCATATAGGCACTATACCTGATAATTATTAGTGGCAGAGATAATCCTATTTGCAGTCTGATCTCAGACAGCTTTCTAAAAATTTAAACCTTTCAATGGTTATGGTTACAAATTATAGTTACAAGGCCAATCTTTTTTTAAATTAACCCCTTTAAGGGTGTCATTTTTAAAAACCTTGATAAAATAATTAGTTTGTCACCTCTTTTTCTGATCTATCAATTTGGAATAATAATACTAATGTTCAAACTTGATTTATCAGGTTTGGCTCCTCATTTTGAGTTTGCACCAGCCGAGGTATGCTGGGAGAATCTAGAGCATCATCCTTGTAGACACCCATCACCCGTTAATTCAACTGGGCACCAACCAGAAGTGGACCAACAGCTGCATCCTTCAGAGAGGACTGTTGCTAGTTTAGAGGCTTGTTCAGCCAAAAATGACCAAAATTCCACTTTGTCTCCAAGAGACCTTTCAAATAATCCTTCTTCACATCTGAAACAGCCATCAGGTAAAGATGGGCGCTTCTGCAGCAGTTACCCATAACATTCTGTCAGTTGACTTTAATTGTATAGAATAGAAATAGAATAGAAATAGAAATAGAAATAGAAATAGAAATAGAAATAGAAATAG
>BLBF01000052.1:8299764-8332153 GCA_015471245.1 Laticauda colubrina | reverse complement strand
TAGAAATAGAAATAGAAATAGAAATAGAAATAGAAATAGAAATAGAATAGAACAGAATTCTTTATTGGCCAAGTGGGATTGGACACATAAGGAATATGTTTTGGTGCATATGTTCTCAGTGTGTGTAAAAGATCAAGAGTCAAGAATCATAAGGTAAAAGGAACGGAAGGTAAGGAACAATAGGGGCACCCTTACTGTTTGTTCCTATTGCACATTATTCTTCTCTAGTGGAATGCAAGGACATTAGGGGTAGACAGTGAAAAAATTACCGAAGGAAACAAATATATTTAATCTAGAAAAATACTGTATATATTTGTTTAGTAGTGGATTACACTTTACTTAAGGAAGCACAAAAGAAGAGGAATAATTGTTCATTCAAGAGTAGAACACAAGGCAACCAAAAAATTTTAAATAGAATTTCAAGTACATTTGGTAAAATACCATATTCTCCCTCTGCTGATTGTAATGATCTAGAAATAATTAAATTAGACAAGTGAAATTCTACATTTAAAAATCAATTCAGATAACTAATTTGAGGCCTGTCTCTTTTCATAAATATTATTGATAATGCCAGGCTGTATTTATGCATGAAGCAATTTATTTTTAAGCCTTGAATGGCAGGAAGACAATCCTTATCTTGATGTTAAATCCCAAATGCTCCTGTTGAAAGACAGGAGCTTTTGCTAATCCTTTGGTTTTTAGGGAATCTAGGAAAGACATGGGTTGTTTGAGAGAGAAGGATGATATGTTTTGATGGGTGATTTTGAAGACTGTGTAAATAGTATAATGAAACCTCATCAAAGAAGGGGAAACAAGAAATATTTAAGCACGGAGATGCAGGCCAGAGATCCACCTGCCTGTGTCACTCCATTCCACTTTAGTCAGTCTTTTTCTACTCAACTGTTTTACAGCAAATCCTTGAAATCCTGGGGCTGTTCCATAAACTTTGTTTTCTGAACTCATACTGCATAATGTGGGACTTTCAAATCCAGAGAGATAGACATCTGGCCCACAACATGCCTGATATTACTATGGTGGAAAAGATAAAAGTGTGATTTATTGATACTGCAATACTAGGTAATGCACGAATGGAAGAAAAACAGCTAGAAAAAATAACAAAATAGTGTGATTTGCAAATTGAATTTGAGCAAGTATGGAGGAAAAAAATCAATAGTTGTACCAATAGTAATAGTAGCCCTTGGAGCAATACCCAAAGGGCTATCCAGATATGTGGGAATTTTCAACTTATTAGACGTGAATATCCTGATTTTGCAAAAAAAACCCAATACAAAATCCCGCCCTACTTGGAACTGCCTATATCTGTGATGGCGTATCTATGGCACACAGCATGCAGCCCCCTCTCTGATGGCATGCAAGCTGTTGCCCCAGTTGAGCTCCGACACGCATGTGCACATGCTCCCACTGGCCAGCTGGCTTCAGGTCTCTACAGTGCATGTGCAGAGGTGGGACACATGCATGGGGGTTCATGCACACACACACATTTGCATGCACATGCACACATTTTGGGCATTCGATCCAGAAAAGGTTAGCCATCACTGGCCTATATAATCAGATTCTATCTTAACAGCTCTTAGGTCCTTGGTTAGTACTTGAAGTGTTAGATTTTTACCAGTCCCAGACTTTATTAACCATAACAACAACAACAACAACAACAACAACAACAACAACAACAACAACACCCTATTGTTATAAAATGATCTTATTTTGGCTCCTCTATTTTCTACTCAGCACTATAATGCTTGTTTAGTAACCATTTCATTATTTCCAAAGATGGTAGGGCACAGTGGTGGGATTCAATTATTTTTTACAAGCGGTTCTGTGGGCGTGGCTTGGTGGGTGTGGCAGGGGAAGGAGACTGTAAAATCTCCAGTCAGAGGTGGTATTTGCTGGTTCTCCAAACTACTCAAAATTTCTGCTGCGGGTTCTCCAGAACTCATCAGAACCTGCTGAATACCACCTCTGGTACTGCAACAATTTTGCAAATTTCCAAACTATTCCTGTATGTTCTTGCTTGCATCTAAATGGCATTCTGGATCAAGGTGGATATTATCTCTGAGACCGATGATGGCTCTTTCTGTGTCTTTTCCTCCTAAGAACTATGGAGACCCTACAGTTAGTTTCAAATTACCACTGGGCACACATGCTGGTAATTCCTCTGTGCCATAATCCAAGTCCATATACCTTATTTTCTCTACAGCACTATTTGTCTTGATCTTTAATTGGTATTTGTGATTGCTTCTAGGAGAAAAAATTTTTGTAGGGAAATCAGGCCACAGATTGGATTCAGGAAATATCTACAAAATAGCTGCTAAGGAACAACGAGACCTTATTTTGTTTGCCTGCTTTCTAAAAGCACATTAAACTAAAGGCTAAAATAGATGTGACATAAATCACACAGGTTTGATGTTTTTGTTGCTTTGTAAATGAAGAGCCAAGTCTTGCTATGAAATATATTCATTTTCTTTTTACTCGCCCAGGTCCCAAATCCTATTTTTCTTTGACAGGATGTCTCCAAACAGAGACCAATGAAAATATGAGAGTTCAGAGAGCAGAGTTTTATTAAGAAAAGGATAGAGGGAAGAGACAAGTATCTCCTTTCTGCTCCTGGGTTAGTGGCCCAAGTATTAAAAACAAACATAGAAATAACAGGTTGAAAAAAAAAGCCTTGACTTTTTTTAGCCAGAAGAGGGAGTGCTCTCTCCTCCTTTTTTCTGAGTTTTTCAAGCACTTCTGCTTCATGGGATATCAGTGCTGCTTTTCATCTGAGAAAAAAACAGGGAAAGTCAAAGTCCTGCATGAGTGTGTGTGTGTGTTTGGAATTAGTTTCCTAAGCTTCTGTAAACAGTGATGCCTTTACAATGTTAAACCAAATGTTAAATTCCTCATACATCTATCAGAAAGTTTATTTTACCCACTCAGCCATTATGACAAAACCATACCTAACACAGTGATACATGAGGAAAAATTAGCATTGTTTAACATGCTTTGGAAAATAATGAAGGAGATGTAATCATAGCAAAAAGCATGTTTTTCTTCTCCCAAATAAGATTGGAATGAGGAAGGTTTGTAGGTGAAAATGTTTCTTACCTGTTTTTGTCTGCCTACTTCCATATATAGCGATGCATCTTTGTCAGAAGCCAGAGGTTTTTGTTGCCCAGAGATGCTTCTAGGGAATGAGGGTGTTCTGTGGAATATTATTCCACTATTTATGGGAACACAATTTCAAATATTGCTCTGAAATTTTATTTGGCCTGCAGGGGAGACTGTGGAATCTTGTGAGATGGACCATTTTCCTGGTGATCCAAACAAAAACATTCCAGAGCATCAGGTGAGAGGGGGAGAAGAAGAAGGTCCATGATGGTGGCAGGATCCAGGAGTCAGATCTAAGATTTTTTCCCCCTTCTTTTTGGCAAACATAACAATCCTAGATTAATTATTGTTTCAAAGCCATCCAGGTGGGAAATTTTAATAAGCCTTTGGTCAGAGTCTTATGACATTTATTTATTTATTTATTTATTTGATTTTTATCCCCCCCTTATAACTTTTAGAAATAACTCAAGGTAGCAAAGAAATCTAATACTCCTTTCTCCTCTTATTTTCCTGACAACAACTACCCAGCTGGATGGGTTAAATTAAGAGAGAGTGACTGCCCCCAAATCACCCAGCTGCCTTTCATACCTAAGGCAGGACAAGAACGCACAGCCTCCCAATTTCTAGACCAGTGCTTTAACCACGACAACAAGCAAGCTCTCATATATATGCCACCAGTATTGCTGACTCTGCTTTTTAAAACTAGGGACACTGAATTGAGACATCCCAATTTCTTGTATTCCACTAGTGACTCATGTGCAGGGGTAGGATTCAGATTTTTTAACAACTGGATATGTGGACATGGCTAGGTGGGCATGGCCATATGACTGGGTGGGCATGGCTTCTTCTTTTTTTTGCAGCCCCCCTCCCCATTTTTTTGGCCTCCTAGGCCTCAGGGAAGCCTCCTGGAGAGTGTTTTTGCTCCCAGGAAGCTTCTCTGAGGCTCAGAAAGGAAAAAATTGGAGCACAGCACCCCCATGCGCTTCATTTTTTGGCCTCCTGGGCCTCAGGGAAGCCTTCTTGGGTGGGCATTTTTGCTCCCAAAAGGCTTCCCTGGGGCCCAGGAAGGCAAAAAATGGAGTGCAGGGGGCACGCACAGCACTCCCCTGTGCTTTCTTTTTGTGCCACAGGGAAGCTTTCTGATGGAGCATTTTTGCTCCCAGGAAGCTTCCCTGGAGCCCAGGAAGGCAAAAAACAGAGTGTGGGGGAAAGCACAGTGCCCCCACCCCCGCATGCCCTTTTTTGTCTCCTGAGCCTCATGGAAGCCTCCTGGGCGAAGCAGTAAGACAGCGAGGGAGATCCAGGTACAACTGATTGTTGGAACAGCTGATCGTTGGGAGGAAAAAAAGGAAATACCTTGAGTGACTGGGTGGGGGAGAACACAGCGATGTTGGGCATGCCTGCGATGTTGGGCATGTATGATAAGGACTGACTGGGCTGGGAGGGGAGGGGCGGGCAGAGAGGGGCAGGGCCAGCCAGGGGCACAATTTGCTAGTTCTCTGAACTGCACAGAAGCACAACAACCGGTTCTATAGAACTGGTCTGAACCGGTAAAATCCCACCCCTGCTCATGTGTTATAAAAAGCAGCAGTTCTGTGATGAAATTAGATGTGTGAAATTTGAATACTAAGACTAAATTCTAGTTGGCCTTGAGAAGTCACTTATCTCCCTCTTTCCATCTTTAACAATATTGATTTGTTATAAGAGTGGAAACAATGTTGATTTGTCTCACTAGATTTTGATTTAATCTCAGTCTTACAAATAGGATGATAAACCAATTATGGGTTTAAGCTACAAACAAAACTATCATTCAATTATCTCTCTGGATCTGCTCTGTTTGGGTTACCTTGTGGTGATATTTGCTCTTTGATGCCAGGCCACTTTCAATGCACGGTCCCGGAATATCTCTGAGAGTTCCACAATAACCCTTTCAGAAGATCCACCTGAGTCCCCAGAAGCCTCCTGGGATGAAACCTCATCAGAGAAGAAATTAATGGAGAATACAGAGCAAGAGACAGTGAAGGTGAGGCAATCTCGTTGAAATTTCAGCTATTATTATCTGTAAATTATATAGCTGTGAATGCTAGGGTTACATTCTATTCTACCTTGAAGATGATGGGGTCATTGTAGGCAACTGACCCATGTTAAAATTTATTCATCACATAACTACATTATAGCAGCCAATTCATATTAACTAAGAAGAAAGCTGTATTATATTTTTCATTTATTACATTCCAGTGAGTAATATGCAGGATTCAGTTCTGAAAAAAATCAATTTAGATCTAGCAAAAGAGGCCATCATTAATTTACTTATTTACTTTAAATATATTTATTTGCTTTAACGTGTGTATATTGATAATTTTTGTTAAAAATAAATTTTTTTCAAAATGTCAATAGTGATGGAGTCATCTGGATTTCTGGAAGGAGGTTGATAAACAGGGTAAATGCAATTGACAAAGTCTCCTCCTTTTCCATGGTCCTTATAGGAGGGAGGAAGCCTAATTTTACCTGCTTCAGATGCACAAACTGAATGGATTTGATCTACTTGAAATAGATGCTCATTAATGGTTTTAAAAGCCAAAACCAACATATTAAATTGTACCTGACACCTGCTGGTGACCAATGTAGAGCCCTAAGACCTGGTGTTAAGTCTAAATAATGACTGTCATTCTCTAACAGCATGTTAGAGCAGTTATAGTCTCTGAGTAGTCTTGAAGTCTAGACTGCTTTGCAAAAATCTTAACTGGGACATGACAAGGGCAAGAGTCGGGTTCTCCAGGCCTCCTCCAGGAAAAGCTTCAAGTGATGCCAGTGCTGAGCAAAGGTCCCTTAATTATAATCCCCCATTATCTATCCACCAATAGCCATGAATCTAAGCAATTCACAAATCACAGACCTGTTATTTCATAGGGAGAACGATCTCTTCCAGAATTATCACTGGTTCAGAGAAAGGCATCATATGGCAGTGGTTCTCAACCTGCAGTCCATGCCACCCTGGGAGACACTGATGTCTTCACAGGAGGTCCCTGAAGAATTGTTATAATTTAAATATTGAGTTAATATTTAAATATTATTGAGTTAATATTTAAATATTGGGGGTCTGTGATCATGGTCTGTGGCCTCCAGTATTTGAGAGGTTGCCATAAAGAGAAGGGGGTGAACTTATTTTTCAAAGCACCAGAGGGCAGGATGGAAACAATGGATGGAAACTAATCAAGGAGAGAAGCAATCTGGAATAAGAGAGAAACATCCTAAATAAGTGAGAACAATTAACAGCTTGCATTCAGAAGTTGTGGGTGCTTCATCACTGGAGGTTTTTAAGAAGATATTGGACAGTCAATTGTCTGAAATGATATAGGGTCTCCTGCTTGAGCAGGGGGTTGGACTAGAAGACCTTCAAGGTTCCTTCCAGCTCTATTCTGATTGATTGAAAAGGTATCTAAAGTGAATCCATGACAAAGAAAAGACTGCCATATCTTTTTTTTTTACAAACTGCAACTCAATTTTCCTGGGCTTCAACTTTAATCTATTTCTTCCCAATTTATACAGCCTTCAGGCACTGGTCAGGGTCCCCATGACATCCTGGTATCACCAGCTTGGCCAGGATAGAGATGCCTATCTGGGTATAATCAGAAAAGTGACAATACCTCATCCCAAACTGATAGAGGTCCCAGTAGTTTACATAAATATTAAACAGGAAAGAGAGAGAAGTCTTTGATACTCCCTTTTATAGCAGGTAAGGGTTAGACCTCTCTTTCCCACTATTGCCATCTGAAACCATCCATTCATGAAATCATTGGAGCCACTGTAAAATATTGCCTCCATTTATACATGATTTTAAAATAAGGGTTATATGAAATAAGAACATATTGAGTCTGTGTAATGGATCTTCCATGTTCAGAGTCAACATGCCATTCAAGCCCTATGATATGCTTATGGCTGGATCAGAGACTCAATGTCTTCTATATTTAGAAGAAGAAAAGCCCAGAATGCTCCACTCAAGATTTTGTATCCCTTCAGACTTCTGGTTTTGGCTGGTTCCGTTGGTTCCGTTCCAAGGCAAATAAAGATGAAGCACCATCTGAAAAAAATCCAGTTGCTTCTTCGGACTCAACTGCTTCAGTTTCTCAGGTAACACAGAGCCCTTTTTTTATTTTTAGAAGAAAGAATTGAGTGGGGGAATTCAGCAATGTGTCCTCTTCAGAAAATTCTTTCTGTGCTTCTAACAGAACAACACAATCTAGCAGAACAGGAGCTACCATGAATGATCTTTTCACTGATAATAGTTCTGAAAGCATCCAAGGAACTCTATCTTGAAAATATAATCCTAGATCTATCATTTTAGGAAGACTGAATAGAAAAAGTGGGATTACTATTGCTTGTACAGCATATTTGCGTTTAATAGAAAACCAGTAAGTTACTGGAATCATTGGAGTCTTGCACCGTATCTGCTGGAGGCTTATGTAGTGGGGAGGAGGTGACTGAATTACAAGGGAAAGACTGGAACTGACAGTGTCATCTGAGACAAAAAAAGTTTAAGGATTACCTTGTATGCTCAACAGAATCAAATAGTGAAACTTTTGTCAGATTGTATCATTTTCAGCTACTATGAGGATCAAACTTTAGATCACCCCAAATGAACCCAAGTAAAAAAAGAACAACTGTAAGTAAAAATGAATGCCATAGTCTGTTTGCTGATAAAAGAACAGCATGCTGAAGTGAAAACTTGGCAGGATCCTCTCTGACATTTCTTGTTTGTGCAGAAAGGTTTTCACATGGAGGAACATTCTTTCTTCCTTCTTGCACCCTGAAGTTGGTGTGGTTCTAAATAAAAACCCACAGATGCATTATTCACATGTTGTCTCTTGTATTGGCTATCTTCTCTTCCACTGCCCTCATCTCAGTCTTTGTCTGAAATTGAGGTCTTCCCACCTCAATTTCCAACTTTGTACATACTGTATAGTACCTCCAGTTCCCACTGTGAGTATTTTGTTAATATTTATGATGTTGTTAAAGGCTAGGTCACACTGGCCGACGGATGCAAAACGTAAGCAAAAAGGACACAGCGGACGAGCAAAATTTCAGGGGTGGCTCCATCCGTTGTTATCCGCTCTCAAAAGTGCCCCAAATTTGCATAAACAGAACGGAAAACAATGGAAAGGAACAGACATGGGGAGGATGTAGCAGGGATGTAAAGCGGATGTTCGTAGGAAGCCTAGTGGATGAAAGCGGATGGAAGCGGATGACACATCCGCAGGGCTGCTGGGGGAGAATAGCGAAGCGGATGCATAGCAGATGACGCGGATGTATCACGGACGCCTATAGGATGCATAGCGGATGCGTAGCGGATGCAAAGCATTCATTGCGCATGCGGGGAGGATGAATTGCATCAGCTCCGTGGATATAAAAGGATGCAGCTCGCAAACAGTCAGCATTCAGAGGAAAGACCTGCTGCCAGAGACATCTTGAGAGAACACCATGGGGAAGAAGAGGAAGCCTGTGCCTACTCCTGCCAGCCCTGGCAAGAAGGACAGAACCACCATCCCACCCCCTGGTGCTGACTCTGAAGCTGCTGGTGCTTCTGCTGCTGCTGGTGTTGCTGCTGCTGGTGCTTCTCCTGCTGGTGCTGCTGATGCTTCTCCTGCTGGTGCTGCTGGTGCTTCTCCTGCTGGTGCTGCTGGTGCTTCTCCTGCTGGTGCTGCTGGTGTTGCTGGTGCTGCTGATGCTGCTGGTGCTGCTGGTGCTTCTCCTGCTGCTGGTGGTGCTTCTCCTGCTGCTGGTGGTGCTTCTCCTGATGCTGCTGGTGCTTCTCCTGCTGCTGCTGCTGTGGTGGACCAGCCCCAAGGCCCTCAAAGCCCTGCTGCAGAAGACCCTGAAGCCCCTGCCAGAGGGAGGAAGAGGCAAGGGAAGGAGAAGGGAGAAAGGAAATAGTACTCCATTTCCGAGGACTATGAGGAGGAGGTGCTGGAATGGCTGAGGGAGAACAAGTACCTGTGGCGGAAGGGCCACAGGCTCTATTGCGACACCAAGAGAAAGCAGGCAGCTTGGAGAGAGAAGGCGGAGAGCCTGGGCTACACTTCGGATGTCCTCCTTGGGTGGTGGAAGCACATGCACACCTGGTACGGGAAACTGCACCTCAAGAAGTCTGGCCAGGCCGCGGTCAAGCTCACTGACTGGGAGACCTACGTGATGGCCAAGTGCAGCTTCTTGGAGGGTGAGGTCCGCCACCGAGGAGCAGCCCCTCTGTCAACCCTCTCTCTCAGGCAGCCCACAGAGAGCCAGTCCTCTTCTGGCCAAGAGTCAGCTCCTGTGTCCAGGCAGGTATCTTTGGAGTGCCCCATGACGGAGACCCCCCCGCCGACAGCTACACTCCCCGTGGCAGAACACGTGGAGGACCCCCTGACTCAGTTGGAGCAAGAAGAGGCCACTGCCACCAGAAACCAACCCACCCCCACCCCCAGCTCCACCTCCACAGAAAGCAGGCAGAGAGGCAGACTGGAGGGACAGAGCCACACTGTCCTCTTGGAGATCAGGGACACAATCAAAGCCAGCACAGATCTTCTCTCCCAGCTGCTCCACTTCGACATACCATCCTCGAACCGCAAGCCCTTCATCACCTACGTGAGCCAGACCCTCATGGACATGCCCGAGGCCCAGTACCTGGTGATGAAGGAGAGGATCACAGGTCTTCTGCACCACCCTCCAGGCCCAGCTGAACCTGCTCCTACCCACTACAGGTCTGCTCCTCCACCCCAGGCGATGTCACAGCCCTTCCACGGATTTCAACAGCCCCTCACCGACCAAGGCTACCACTACCAGGACTTCCCACAGCAGAGGCAGCCCTTCCCAGTCCAGGCCCAGGTTCCTCGGATGCCACAGACACCACAGAGGCCTCACCTTGGCCAGCTGCAGACCAGACAGCCCCACTACACTCCTCCTTCCTCCACCCCACAGCCAAGCCCGTCATCAGAACATCTCTCATCAGTCTTGGGCCTCACATCCCAGGTACTTGATGAAGGGCCTCTCAACCTCACGGGATTGAGTCAGCTCTCTGAGAGCTTCCTTCACACGCCATCTCCTGTTGTACTCTCGGGGCCAGTCACCCCAATGGCACCTCAGACCAGCACTCCAGCCACAGCCACCTCCACAGTCCCTGGCCCCTTTACATCTGAGACCATGGGCACGCCTCAGAGTGACTGAGAAGAGTGCCAGAGACTGAGTTGTTATCTGTTCACTTTATCTTTGTTTAAGACACTTTACTTGGGTCATTTTGCTTTTTAATAAAGTCATACAGTTTGTTATTAATAAAGGTTATCTTTGCTTCACACACTTGGTTCATTTTTTTTACTTAATGAAGTGTTGGTGAAAACTTTGAAAAAATGGTTAAGCCTTTGCATGCTTGTGGGATAGGTAAGGATAGCTGTGGGATGGGTAAGGATAGCTGTGGGATAGGTAAGGATAGTTGTGGGATGGGTAAGGATAGCTGTGGGATAAGGATAGTTGTGGGATGGGTAAGGATAGCTGTGGGATAGATAAACCTCCAGCGCAACCATAGTGGGACTGTATGGTCCACCCTCCCAGCTGCCACACATATGGCCCTTTTTTATCAAAAACAATTTAATCATTGATCAACACATTTCAAAATAAACAAAACTATTTATTAATGCCCTGTTCATTG
The DNA here is from genome assembly GCA_015471245.1 of Laticauda colubrina. NCBI lineage: Eukaryota > Metazoa > Chordata > Lepidosauria > Squamata > Elapidae > Laticauda > Laticauda colubrina. The sequence continues at coordinate 8,321,364 of BLBF01000052.1, read as the reverse complement.
TAGGGCCACTCAACATACATGGCACAATCTCATCAGTATTATGAGACAGGCTCAAGGAAGCATCCATTAATCATCTACCATCCTGTCTTGCCACTCCACTGCTCCAACTGGGGAGTTGTACCAGTGTTTCAGGAGGTTGCGCTGCTTCTTCCCTTCACATGAAGCTCTGTTGGGGCCTTGCACATCCACAGTGTCTATCAGGTTTTGTACTTGCCTCCATTCCCCAGGCTCCATGTCCCCATTGCCTTGTTGGCGGTCCACAAACCTGTTCTGCAACACTGGGTAGCGGGTACGCATGAGATTGTGCAGGATGCAGCAAGCTTCCACGATGCTCCTCACAGTCTGTGGGTGATGCTGCATGGTGGTGAGAAGTACCTGGAACCTGTTGGCCAGGATGCCAAAGGCGTTCTCCACCATCTGTCTTGCCCTGGACAGCCTGTAGTTGAAGATCTTCTCTTCATGGGTGAGGTATCTTGAAGTGTAGGGCTTCATGAGGTCGGTTCTGAGGGAGAAGGTGTCCTCACCCACGATGAAGTAGGGCACATCTTGTGTGTCATTGGGCAGGGGGTCTGGATCTGGAAAAACCATGATGAGGTTGCATTCCAGCCCACCCTTGAGGGCACTGGTGTTGTATATCTGGGCATCTGAAGCTGACCCGTTGCCTGAAGCATCGATATACATGAACTTGTAGTCAGCATCAACCATGGCAAAGAGGATGATACTGAAGAAGCCCTTGTAGTTGTAATAATTGGACCCTGAGTTGGCTGGAGCTTTGCAGGCCACGTACTTCCCATCTGTGGCTCCAATGGTGTGGGGAAAGTTCCACCTCTGATACCACTCTTCTGCAAGTTTCCTCCAGCCTTGTTCAAGTGGTGGGACACTGGAGGAAGTCCTCCACGTATTCTTCGATGATGGCCTTCACCACTTCTCTGACCACAATGCTGATGGTGTTGTGTGGAACCCTCCAGGCATACTGCATGTTTCTGTATGTGGTTCCAGAGGCCAGGTGGCGCAGAGTCAGTGCCACCTTCAGTCCAGGGTCCAGGCTGGGACAGAAGTTGGTGCTTGGCTTGGTCAATGTGGGTCTCAGACGCTCCACAACTTCGTCAAACATGGCTGGCGACATCCTCATGAAGTGCTGGAATGCATGAGTGTCTTCATTCCTCAGCTCCACCATCAGCTTGTCATACAGTCCAAACTCCACTCTTCTCCCGACCCATTGTCGGACCCACAGAGCTCTTGGACGTCTCCTTCTTCTCCTTACGTAGAAAAGGTGAAAGAGCCTGAAAAGGGCTTGGTTCTGGTGTTGAATGATCGCGGCTACCAAAAGGAGTGTGCGATGATCCATGGTGGAGATCAATGGATGATGTGGAAGAGCAAGACCAAGGCTGAAGAGGTCTGCACACCACGGCTGCTGGACTGATAGTGAGATCCAGATGATTTCCTCTCCCTTTTTATAGGAAATGTCGGTTTTCTGCCTGGTGTCCTTCCACATACTCCAGACCACCTCCAAACATCCTAAATATCCGAGATACATCCCATGTACAAACGTTTTGTCCGTTTTAATGCTTTATATCCAAGCTGCATCCGCTTTCATCCTTTCTATGTCTGTGCTACTAATGCTGTGTGGACGTTCCGTGTACCTTTCGCTTCCTCCCTCTTTCCACTCTCCGCTGGAGCGGATGTGAGTTTCACGGATGCCCAGAGGATGCCGAGAGGATACAACGGATGTTTAACGGATGACAACGGATGTGGAACATTTGTTGCCCGTATGTGTCGTGGTTGTAGATCGTACGCGGCGGAAAGTTCATCCGCTCAAAAGGTTTTGTGCAGCTCAAAACTTTTTGAGCGGATGATATAGCAGTAGACGGATGTTTGACGGATAGAGTGTATGAAGCACATATGCAGTGAGTACACAACGGATGCATCGCGTTTTCCAACGGATGGCAAGCGTTTTTCTCCATTTTACATCCTCTTTGCATCCGTTGGTGCAGTGTGACATGGGCTTAAGGATTTATTGGATTCTTTTCTCTTCCTCCTATCCTGGCTTCAGATTAACTTCTCTCTAGCATTTCTTTTCATTCATTCTTTTTGTTTCTTCAGAAGCTAGAGATAAAAAAAAAACCTTGCTTATTTTTATTGATTGCTTTGCATTTTATTGTGTGGGGATAATAACTTCGTTAATAATGCAATTACTGATACCAACAGCAGGCAACCCTTGGGAATCTTGAGTAATCTCAGAAAACTGGGTTGAACATGGTTAACACTTGGATGGAAACTACTAGGAAATTTTGGGGCTGTAAGCTAAACTGGGAAGTCAGAAAAGATCCAAAAGAACGCAGTGGCAAATAAGGACGATATGTATTTAAAGTTGTTAATTTGTATAACCACCCTTGTCACAAATGTAACTCTGAATGGCTGATCCAGTCACATATGATTATTCTAAAGGCCCTGTCACACTGCCCAACAGATGCAAAACGTTTGTAAAAAGGACACAGCGGACAAGAAAAATGTTCCATCCGTTGTTATCTGCTCTCAAAAGGGGCAAAAATTTGCATAAACAGAGCGGATAACACGGAAAGGAACGGACAGGGGGAGGACGCAGAGCGGATGGAAAGTGGATGCGGAATGGAAGCATCCTTTTGCATCCTCTAGGTATCCTCTAGACATCCTTAATATCCGAGATAGGTCCCCTCTGTGAAAGTTTTTTCCGTTTTAAATGCTTTCTTTGTGAGCTGCATCCGCTTTCATCCTTTCTCCGTCCGTGCTACTAACGCTGCGTGTCTGTTCCGCATCCGTTCTGCTTCCTCCCTGCGTCCGTTTACCGCTGGAGTGGATTCGAGTTGCGCGGATGTGCAATGGATGCCTAGTGGATATAGCGGATGCGTAACGGATGACAACGGATGCAGAACGGATGTCCCCCGTATGCCTAGCAGATGCAGAACGGACGCGTTGGATACATTTTCCGCTCAAAAGTTTTGAGCAGCTCAAAACCTTTTGAGCAGATGAAATGTCAATAGACGGATGCTGGATGGATAGAGAGGAAGCAAAACGGAGGCAATGAGTACAGAACGGAAGCATCGCGTTAACCAACGGATGGTAAGTGTTTTTCTCCATTTTACATCCTCTTTCCATCCGTTGCTGCAGTGTGACAAGGGCTTAACATCCAGTGGAAATCAGAGATGTGATGAAAAGAAGTATGTGTGCTTGCCATATAAATAGGACCAAAGTTGTCTTTTAAAATAACTAAGAGAAATAAGACATCTTGTCTTTTTTGCTTCATAAGTTTAGGATTCAAATCCCATTTAGAAGTCTTTGATATGAACCAGATTAGCAGTGAATAAGGAAGGAAGAAGAAAGGGGTTCTTTGGAGGAGGAGGAGGAGGAAGAAAGAGAACCAACAGAAAAGGCCCAGGGAACTGTCTATCCCTGAAACTTGTCTTTAGAAATTGATCCTCTCTCAGATTTTCTCAGACAATACTGTGTTTCTTGGTTCAGAAGTTAACTTTCAATTTCTTGACTAGATTGGTTGTTTCTTCACTTTCTGAAGTAAACTTACAGCCAGATGACAGCTTTCTTTGGGGGAGGGGCATTTAGAAAATAAGAATAAGTAACTCAGCTGATGTGTGCTACAGCAGTTATAGATAAAGTGGTGTCATTAAGAATAAGATGGAGGGATGGTCATGCTTTGGAGAACCTTGGAGTTTTTAGAAATACTCCTCCCTCTATTGAATTTCCCCCCTCAAATGGTCCAGACAAGACTGAATAAGTTTAGTAGCCCTGCACTGAACAGGCTGGGCAGATGTGGCTAGAATTTTTATTATAGTCACCCTACTATCCAACAAAATGTTGAAAAATGAAGTGAGATTTTTGTATCAACAAGTGTCAGCCCTGGCGATGTTCATGGTGTATCAGTTCTTCCCATAGTGATCTGGCTTCTCTCTCTTTCAGTTGGTTAGACTGCTCCTGGGAGATTTGTATGAATTAATTGTATTCCTAAAGCATTTTGAATAATAATTGTTAGTAAAGAGGAACTTTCCAATATAATGAGTAGACAGCTCACAAAATATCAGTGAAAAAAAGACCTTCTGATCAATTTGCTTCATTTTGAATTTCCCTTGGCAAAAATAAAAACCGAAATGCAATGGAAGTGTACTTGAAACTTCAAAATTAAACATTTCTTTGTAATGTCCTATCATACCTATCTTGGTGCTTTGCTTTATTTCTATACTCCTTTAGTACAAGGTCCTTTGTGCTACCAAAAGAAGAGCAAACCTGCCTTAATGTTGACCCCTTACATAGCAACTAACGCAAACTATTGGACAGCTCATGTTCTTCTAGGTCTAGGACTTCTGGGACTCTTGTCAAATAGTTGCTTTCATATTTCAGGATGTATTTATTTATTTAAAAGATGTATTTAAAAGATCCTTCTTATAATGGGCAACTCTGGGTAGTGAACATCAGTAATTAAAAACACAAACAAGAACCCAATACAAAAAAGAAAACAAAAAGAAAAAACAGGCACCCAACCCATAACAAGAACTATTCATGTCTTTGGTTTCTGGGTTCCAATCTTACTATCCCAGTGACTGTGAGAAATGCCAGTTCTTCACTGATTTAAGAAAAATGGTGGCCTGCCAGATTTCAAGGGAAAACATGTTCCACAAACTTCTCAGTAAGGGTGAATGTAATAGCCAGCAATTTTTTTCATCGCTATTGTATATATTCCTTCTCTAGGAGAAAATCACTCAGCCCTTTTTGGTTTCACCCATAAATGAGGCAGAATCTACCGGATGTCATTGCCCTCCTCCCCTTTCTTCCATAGAAGGCAGTTCTTTTCCCAAGAGATATCCAGGTAAATATAACCCTGCATGTTTCGGAATGAATTGCTCAATATTTTGTTAGTTTATTTATAACTAAAGATTTCCTGTTGCCTCAAACTGAGAGATGGATAGGAAGTAAAATTATTAAGAACAATACTTCTATGCATAGAAATTTTTGGCATTTCATCTCCTTTTTTTGTGCATCATGAAACACTATATTTTTTGGTATACTGCTCAACCTTTAATATCAGGTTCTTAGAGACAGAGAAAACTAAAGAGTTTTTGTCATCAAGGGGATGCAGGAGAGAAGTACTCCTCCTACAGGTAATCCTTACTGAAAATCCTCTCAAACTTACCACAGTCCTGAGGGAGGGGGGAAATATGATGGATCATCATAATTGTGACTGTGTCCTAATGGTCATGTGATTTGTATTAGGGTTTTGGGCAACTGGCAGTCCCAATTTCAATATCACAGCATCCTGCAGTCACATCAACATCCTTTGTGACCTTCACTACTGGCTTCGGACAAACAAAGTCATTGGCAAGAGGTCACAAATGGTGATCACATGACCACAGATGCTATAACCATGTGAGATTTGTCTAACGATACAGCTGGGACTGCCACAATCACTGTTGTAAGTCTGCATGGTCACCTGACATTGCACCATATCACCCCGAGGACAACCTGTACTACTTTAAATCTGAGCCATCATGATCTACTTTTGAAAAACATATATCTGTTATTTCTCCAGAAGCTCAAAATTCACAAGGCCATAGCAGCATGGAAGCAAATATCGTTTCAGATGCTGGTGAGCAGGTGAGATGAGGAAAACAGTGTGGGATACAAAATGAAACCTTTGGTTTGGAAATAAAAATGTCATTGTGGAAGTCAGAAATCTAGTCAAACAGACTTTCTGGCAATCCACGTTGGAAGAGGAACAAGTCAAATGTTGTGGGAACTTCACTTTTGGTGGTAGAGTACATTCCAGTGGTAGGTTACCATGAACCTTCCCAATGTTTACAGTTTCTGTAATAATCTTGAGTTGGGCTTATTGAATATGAAGTTCAGAAATATATGAAACCATAGGAACTTACTTCTTGCTTTTCTTGATTATTCTTGACAATTCATAATTTACCTCCTGATATTTCAGACTAGTTCCTTCGGACATCAGTACAATCCTGATAATGTGCCTCTACCCATCACAAAAGGCACAGTTCCTTTGTTCAATCCTGCTCAGGTATGTGAGATTACACATATAAAGTGTTGGGGAGGGGGTTTAAGAAAGAGGAATTTCAGGACAAAAAGCTATATTGTAATTTGCTATAAACAGCAACCTAAGAAAGTTATCAATAGAACAATGTGAATCTTTTTAATACTCCTTTAGAATCCTAATAATCCATCAATAATAGAAAGAGAGGCTCATCTAATCTACATAGCACAAAATTGAGAAAGATCAATCCAACTGAATATTTTGCTGCAGAGTAGTCAGGAGGGAGACAATAATTTTCCTTTGATGCCAGTCTCTTGTCCTAGAAGTATATAATTTTTGTTTGTATGGAGAAATACTACAGGAAGAGAAATGTATGGGAAAACCAATTGTTCCAATAATCATTACCACTTCGCCATCAAATATAATTCTGAATGAGTTCATTGGCAAAAAAAAAAAAAAAAAGAAATAGGTAGAGTGCTGAAACACAGTGTAACATTGATACTTCTCATAACCATCATTTTGGAGCTGCAACGGTGCAAAAATATTGACATCTTAAATATTCTTATTGCTCAGTCAACAATAGATGATCTGAAGGCTATGAAAAATTGCCAATGTTACAAGACAAATCTTTCTTATCAGGTCATTACACCAGCATCCTCTGGCATTGGGCATCTGCAACAGAATTTTCAGCAATACTACCCACATCATCTGCAATACAAATAATCCAGGATACTTCTGTGACTGTCCCTCTGATCAGAAGCCATTTCCTTATCCAAAGATGACAGTTTTATGATCTCTTTGCTGTCCTTGTTTACTGACATTTGGATAACAGCACAAATATGAACTAATCGATAAGCCTCTTTTATTTTTATTTCCTTGGTATTTGTAAAAGACAATTTTACAGCAGATAGAATAGAGACAGACATAAAATAAAAAGGGAATATCCCCCCCCCCCTTATTTTCTGTCTTCCATTCTAAGAAGGGAGCTATTAATAGACTACATTGCCACTTAATACAGATATCCGTAATCTATTGAACAACTGGCTTGAAATTGTAATCCAAACATATCTGAAGGGAAAGAACAACAAATGTCTTTTTAAAATAAATGTACATAGGATCTCTCTTGTATATTTGCTTGAGAATAAATCTCAGTTGAGATCTGTGTAATTTTGGGGCAAATTAAATTATGCTGCTTTTTACTGAAGAAGAACATATACTTAAACATAGTTACTTGAGAATAAGACTAATTTTTTAAAATTTGTATGTTATTTGCTAAGAAGTTGTATAACATACTCAGGGTTTGATTCCAGCCTGATATTGTATGGAGACTCCCCTGTTTTGCTTTCTAGAGCAGGGTCTTCAAACTTACACACACGCTCAAAGTCATTTTATGCAGTTCACAATCTTGAAATATTTTACATATCATCCCAGTAATAAAACCAAAAATTGTAGTGCAATGATGTTCTTGTTAATAAAAAAAATGCTGGCAGTTAAATGACCAAAGTGAAATGGTTTTCTTTTGCAATGCATGTTTTCTGAATAAAGTTATGTTTGTTAGCATACTGTTGTACTCTTCATTTCTTCAGTTTTGAGTCCCTGAAGATTTTTGTATCAATATAGGAAAAAAAAATTCCACTGTTGTAGCCCTCAATTTGTGACCTTGTGAATTAGACCGTAAGTGGCACTTTTGATGATTTGAATTTGAGAACCTTGTTCCAGAGTGTATCTCCTCCTCTGACCCCTTTGGAAATTATCTGATGGAAATCACATAGCTGGGGAGCAGAGATAGGCTGCATTGTCTTGAGAAAGCTATGGTCAGCAATAATCCAACCTGGAATACCTTTTCTGGTAGACCTTTTGTTAAGGGCATGTAAATTAATCTGTAAAATCATAATCACATTTTTTCTTCTCACTTTGATTTAGAGACTATGCTGCACTGCTGAATTGTCTTTTAACACTATACAGCATTGACATTTGCTTGATACAAATCAGTTTGTGGTAGATTTAAATACTGTCAATTCTTTGTCAATTGTCATTCAAAAACATGAGTGAATGAACAATTGTCTTGTGAGTTTCAGTTGCCGTCAAAACCACCATACTCCCAGCAATAATATAGGAAGTGTTGTGTAAAACCAGTAAAAAAGCTGTCTCTTCTACCAACTATTTGACATTACCCCAGGTTCCCTAACTTAAAGCTACCATTGAGTTTCCAACTTAGACCTTAAAGTACATGATATGAAATCCTATGTGGCAAACAGGACAAATTTGAATGGCTTCTGTGCAAAATATTATTAGGGATAGAGAAGTTCTTTTATTGTTCCTTGTAGCTAAACCTGGCACCCTCTCATCTGGGAAATGAGTTTTTTTTCCCTATCAATGTGTTGCTATCTCCTTCTCCTTACTTTGAAGAGCTGTGTCAATTTGTGGTGCTTTGAGTGGATGTTTTGGAGTATGAAATTCATAAATACACCCAAGGATATTTCTATATAGAAAATAATAGTCTAGTATACAGAATTCACCACTGAAACTACTGGGATCTGCTCATGTTCTGAAGGTTTTGGGAAGCTCTGGGAATGCTGTTCATATGTCAACAAATTTACCTCCAGAGGATGCATTTATCTATATTTACAGTGCTTCTAAGCTTTTCCTTCCCAACCCTAAAAGATTCTGAGGAGTGTATGGCATCAACCCAAAACATAATCGATAGCAAATTCAAATTAATGTAAAAAAGTAAAAATAAACTTACAAAAGCAAAGCAAAAATAAAACCCAAGGTAAGTGCCCATGATAAGTGGACTGGGATCAAAAAAATGTTGGAATAACCTGTTTACCAAATTGCAGCAAGAAGAGGTTGCACATAGTTCTCAAAAAAAAAAAAAAAGAAAAGAAAAGAAAAAACCATAAAGTGGGGGGCTATTATGGAAAAAATAGGCCACCTCAGTCATGCACCATGAACCTCAGTAAGGGGTGTGAATTTTCACTAGACTCTTTCCTAATGATCTGCCCAGAGCAGATTTAATTATGGCAAGTAATTGCCTGATTTATCTCACTGCTGTGCAATTCAGGGTTTTAAAAAAATGTTCTCAGACTTAACAAACCAGTGCAGCAAATTTGGGTGCAATTTTATATTGCACTAGCTGAAACTTCTGAGTGAGGTCCAAAGACCCCTTGCAGAATGGGTTTTAGGAATTCATCAAATGGTGATCCAGGCATGAGTTACTAGATCAAGCTTCCTAACTTCCTAACTGGCTATTTAAGCAGATCACAAGTCAGGAAGAACCCCTGGAATCACTGTAAAATTATTTCCAATGTTTCCATGTAAACATGCTTCCTTTTTAGGCCCGGTTAAAGATGGAATCGCTATTATACAGAAAAAAAAAGAATCTAGTTTATTTGTCTGCTTGATATTAATTTGTCTGACTAATAAAATCACATTTTCAAGACTTCTGAGTATTATTTATGATTACTGGGAGACAAGGAGAATACTAAATAGAGGCAAACTGGCTTTCATGTACATTGCTTTCATTATGTATGTTGATCAGAACATGTCCCTTGAGTTGCTGAAGTAGCACAAAAATGTATAAAATTTGCATATATGTCTTCCTCCATGGGTAGACTTGAGGCATCAAATGCGGGAGAGGAGAGGAGGCATAAACAGCATCAAGATGTGGACAACCCAAATTGTTTAACACAGTTTTTCCCAATTTGTAATCTGGGGACATATGGTAGTCCCTAATAGCATGGTGAGGAGGTACCTGATGCTAAATGAAACCATTTTTAATTGCCCAAGTTCCAAATTATTAAATCCTACACTTGCTTAAAACTATAGATTTATGCCACAATTGCCCCAAAGTTTAGAAAAATCCCATAAATCCTGTCTATACTGAAATGTGAAAATTGGGGAGATTTGGTACTTTAATTTCTACAAACATACTTTTAAATTGGCAGACACAGGCAGTCCTTGACTTACAACAGTTTGCTTAGTGACCATTCAAAGTTACAATAGCACTGAAAAAAGTGACTTATGGCCATTTTTCACACTTATGACCTTTGCAGCACCCCATGGTATTTTGATTTATGTTCAGATGCTTGACAATTGACTCACATTTCTGATGGTGGCAGTGTCACAGGCCCATGGCAAGCAATGTCAATGGGAAAACTAGATTCACTTAACAACCATGTTACTAATTTAACAACTACAGGGATTCACAAATGTGGCAAGAAAAGTTGTAAAATGGGGCAAAACTCACTCAACCAATTTTTCACTTAGGAACATAAACGTAGTTCTATAGGCACAGATGCCAGAATGCTCACAGGCATTGGGCTGTTGACCTCTACCTCATATACAGATTGGAAAACTGTGATTGGAAACCATTGCAAATAGTCCTCAATTTATGACAGCATTTGGGACAGGAATTTTCATTGCTAAGCGAAATGGTCATGAAGCATGATGTTATATGACTGCATCACTTAGCGATGGTAATTCTGGCAGTCCTGATTGCTGGTGTGAATCACTGCAGGTTGTTAAGTGTCACATGGTTGTCATTTGGGATCTACTGGTTTCCCTATAGACTTTTGAGAAGCTGGCAACAAAGGTTGCAAATGACTAGCATGTGACCATGAGACACTATGACCTCATAATCACAAGCTAGGCTCTGAGTGCTTGGATTGTGATCAGGTGACCATAGGGAAGCTACAATGGCCCAAACTCCAAAGATTGGTTATAAGTCCTGCTTGTTCAGTGCTGCTGCAAGTGTGAACAGTCACTGAACAAGTGGTCATAAATTGAGAGACACTTGCAATTTAGAGGAAGCAGTCTACTAGTTTTTCCTACATTTGCCTGCTACCTTCAGGGAGAAGAAAGATAGAATTACAACTGGGGAGTGTTATTGTCTTGATGCAGAGAACTTCCTGCCATATGAATAATTCCAGAGAAAATCTTATGGTTTACTAATGTAACGTATGAACTAGCTCCTAGACCAGAAAGGTAGCTGTGATGGGGAATTTACTGGCATCAATATTCTGCACACAAAAATCTCTAACATTAGTTCAGAAAAAGCAAGTGTTGTTTCTCTCTCTTCCCATTCTCACCAAGGGAATATGTCAGTGATGCCTACTGCTGCAGGCTACCCTTGGGCTTTTGCAAACTTTTCATTTACCTTAACTTGCCACATGTCAAGATATATTACAATGTGATATGGATAACCATAAGCCTATGGAGGAGAGGCCCCAGTAGGTTGTGGGCATTGCTTATGGCTGGCTACTCTTGGCATTCCAAAACCTTTGTTGGATATTCTTTTCTTTTTACTTTAATTGAAGAAACAAAACATTAAAATGTGAAATTATAATTAAAATAAATAAATAAACCTGAGATGAAAACAAAAGCTCTAAAGACTCTTAAAAATTTAGAAGCTTTTGATATGTGATTGAATGCAGCATATCTAATCTTAAGGAAAATGCAAACATGTTAGATATTTGATTTAGAACAATACTGGTACAAACTTTATATATTAGAAAAAACATTGTATAGCTAATAAAAAGCAATGAGAATTGAACAGTCCTATATTTAATCTTTGGGTTTTTCAGAATTCTTTGATATTGTTTTGACTTTTTGGCCAGATCTATTTTGCTAACTTCTTCTAGGCTGCAAAATCATGAAACAAATATTTTAATGTTTAATCAGTGTATATGCATTAGGAAATATAGAAAATAGATAGTGGGACTCAGTGTGAATGATTGTTGGATGATATTTTGTCTCCTTCTTTCCTTCCTTCCTTCTTTCCTTCCTTCTTTCCTTCCTTCCCTCCCTCCCTCCTTCCCTCCCTCCCTTCCTCCCTTCCTTATAAACAATTTGGGATTGGATTCCTATACTGCTGAGAATCTGTAGCAACCTTTCCAAACCTAGCACTCTACAAATACATTGGGATTAGAGACTCCAAAATTCCTATCCAGCATCTGGGAGTCTGGAAGATTTCACTATGGGAAAAATATTTTACTTTATAGGCAGGATATGGTGTACCATATTAAAACTATAAAAATATGAAAATGTAGAACATAGAATAACAGAGTTGGAAGGGACCTTGGAGGTCACAAGCAGGAGAGTCTACAATTTCAGACAAGTGGCTGTCTAATCTCTTGAAAGCTTCTAGTGATGGGACATCCACAACTTCTGAAGGCAAGGCTGTTGGTTGTTCTCAGTGTTAGATAATTTCTTCTTAGATCTAGGTTGCTTCTTCTCTTGATTAGTTTCTATCAGTTGGTTCTTGTCTTGCCTTCTGGTGCTTTGGAAAATCATTTGCCCTTCTCATCTTTGTGACAGCCCCTCAAATACTGGAACACTGATATCATATCTGCCTTAGTACTTCTTTACTAGACATAGTAAAGGGTACTAGATATACCCAATTCCTGCAACTGTTCTTCATATGTCTTAGTCTCCAGCCCCCTAATAATCTTTCCTGTTCTTTTTGTCACTCTTTCCAGAGTCAGAACTGCTTTTTAAATCCCTTCGACAAGCAACTATGCATAATTAATCTGTTCCTGATTATCATAAATGTAGCAAAAAGTTATTCATGGCAGTGGAACTCTTGCCCTGATTGCCAGAAATCTTCAGCATCTGGGCAGGCAAATTCATAAAACTTCACACACTTCTAAAAAAAAAAAAGGGGGGGGGGATAGAAATATAATATTTCGAGAATGGAAGCAGAGAAGCGCAGGAAATAAATTCTTTTCCATAAACCACATAAGACAGATGTTCTAATTTCAGGCTCTGGTAAAATCTCAGCATCTACCATTTGGGGCAAGTTGCTTTGAGGCTCACTTTTTAAAATATAAGCAAGGTTGAAATGGAAAACAAAAAACAATTTATTGAATGAGTGAGGGCATAAAGAACAACTACCATTCACAAGTTTTATTTCACTGACGATAGTATATTTTAATGTAGAAGCAGGCAATTTCTTTGATCATTAAAAAACAATTAGACACCTGAAAGCTGCTTGTGGGGAAGAGGTGAAAGGAAGAATGATGATATGATGGTGCTAGACAAATGGTTAAGATGGATTGGAAGGATTGTTTTTGTGGTGGCTGTTTTATGTATTATATTTGCAAAGCCATTCTTGTATTTTTTTCCCTTTTGAGTGGAAAAAACAAGTAGCACCATTTATACATAAATAATAATAAGCATTCATATGTGCAGAAAGACATCAAGTTAAACTTTGAGCCATTGTGGAAATTGTGTCAGCTTCTGTTTACCTAGAGATTCATTGAACTGTATAAATTTAACCAGAAGTGCATAAACTTTTACAATTGTGGGCTGAATGTGCTTTGCTCATCTCTGCTTTAACAGATATTGTAAGGAAATAAAAGTACAATGAGGTTCAGTGTACTATATATTGACAACAAAGAGCAACTGCTTGGAATCCCCAATTTACATTAAGAACCAAGATCATGAACATCTTAAAATCCTTGAATCCTATCCTTAGATTAATTCTGATTGAAAACTGTAAACAGATGTAAGCCTTGTGGCAGCCATGGTACATTATACTTGAAGCTAAATGTCAATCAAGCACTAAAGCAAGGCAGGTTGAAAGCCATTTCTCTAGGTACTGAAGATCAGAGTGTAGAGTTTGCCAAGATTATTCAATAGCAACTTCTTAGCAGCCCCACCAGGTTTCAGTATTGTAAGATTCTTATGTCAGCGATTCTAATTAAAAAATGATGAGGGGAGAAGAACCCTGTGGCCTTGCCGATATTACTGCCCTACAATGTTCAACTGGCATAATCAACATAGGCAAAAATGAGAGATGTAGGAAGTTGTTGAAATTCAGCAATGTCTGGAGGGATACGTTTTTCTCACTCTTGCTTTAAGATTTAAGGCTAGCAAAAAAGCCACATGCTTATTTACATAGATAAATACACAGTAGACTCTCATTGTTTGATGTAGTGCCTGTATTTACCCCGAGTCTGTTCTCAATAGAGGTGGTCATGAAAAATTGGAAGGGCCTCTGTATCTTAATTATTGCATTCAGAGGAAAATTTCAGATTATATCACTTGCATAACAAATTACATTTTACTGTTTTCTATCTTCTTGTATTCAAACGGTAACGTTGTTTTAAGAATTGATAATCAGAGTCTAAATAAAATATATATCTATGGTTAATAATGTAGAGTCAAGCACTATTCACATATCTTCTTCTGATACAGATTCAGTAGTTGAGATTTCAGAAAGAAGCCCCTCAGGAAAACATTTAAAATTTTGTTGGAAACAGGATATTTTGATTTGATTACAGGTAGGAGTGTTATCTAGCTAATTCTACCCTGTGAATATAATGGGCTTTATTTTTTCCCATAAGAGCTAGAAAACCATGTCTTTGTTCATTTTGCATGAATTGTTCTAGACTTAAGGTCTCAGAAAGGGCTCCTTGCTTTGGAGGCTGTATATTCAAAGAAAGCAGAGTGGGGAAAAGTAGAGCTTATATGAAAAGGAGCTTATAAGCAGTCCCCTGTATCACCAGTGGGGGATGCAGAGCAGGTGTACGAAAGCAACATGTTGGTGCCTGTAAAAAAGAGCAGCTTTTTCTTATATGGCTGAATAACTGCCCCATTTTTCATTCACAATCTGAAGAGGGAGCCAGTGCCTGGACACTAATCTACCTGCTTTTTCCTCCCTTGCTGCTCCTGGGGATGTTTTGGTCTGTACAATAGGAGGTAGGTAGCTACACAACACTGTTTTGCTGGTTTCTCCAGTGAAAAGTGTGCTCCAATTGCACAGGCAACATGCCTTCTCTTGTGCGACACTTTCCAAGTTTCTGTGTTCAGAAGCTGTAGAGAACACCTGTATACCAGCAACATCCAGCACAGTCTGGCTATGAAGGACACTGGCATTCAATGGCAGAAGGGCAGGTTGGAGATGAGGTAAGCTGGAACAAGTCCAATCTGTCTTCTAGTTATGACTCATTATCACTGGATCTGGTTGTTCTCATAATTTAGGTAATGCCTCCTGAATTTGTAGGAGTAGATAAACACAATGAATGCATTTACATTGTGGGTTCAAAGACTCTTAGCCAACCAGGAACAAAGACTCCCATCTGATCTGTAGTCCTCCCCCATATTTTGAATGTTCTGTTGTTCTTATGTCAGTTCCAAATCACACAGTACAGACATCAGTAGAAAATTGTAAAATCAGATTGAATTCCAGCTTTCCTACAAATGTCAAGTAGCAGAGTAGGAATCTGTCCTCTCTATCTGGTTAAATATTTGTAAGTGCTTCTCCGAGATCTCAGCCAAAGATCATGACCAAAGTGACAAATCTGTGTGCTTGGCTTGTCCCATTTGAGACCCACTGTGACTATATCTCTGGATATGTAATGCAACTTACCTCATAGGGCTGTTGTTATGAGGAAAGTGCTGTTATGTTATAAGGAAAGTGCTGTCATTGGATTTGTTCACCACCTTGAGTTATTTGTAAAAATAATAAAGGCAGGATATAAATAAATAAATAAATAAATAAATAAATAAATAAATAAATAAATAAGTAAATATGTAAATTCACAATAATTAACCAACAATAAAAACCCTTCAGCATACAAATCTACTTATCATGTTGAGGACACAAACATGCACTATTTACACAAAGCTACTTTATAGACAATGAGATGTCTGAAAGATTTCTAGGTTAGTATTTTTTCTACCTTATTAGTTTTCTTTGTGAAGTATTTTTTTATTTTGTGTCATAAACAGTCTTTTGTCATGTAAGAATTTGAAACAATATAGTCCATAATAAACAGCTTTAGCATTTCATTGAGAAACTGATTTAAATCCATCCAGTGAGGTTGTTTAATAACTGTTGCCGCTACTAAGGAACTGTGCTAAACTGAACTCTCTGCTGTTTTTCCTTACCTCATAATTTTCATTTTAAGTACAGGAAGTATGAGACAAAGCCACTTCCTCCAGTGATAAAAATTACCATGGTCCTTGCTGGTAAATACTATTTTGTTGGTATTATTGATGTGATACCAACTGAAATTGTGAGCTTTAGGAAACAAAAATATAACCCAATTACCATTTTCAACTAGAGAATATAGAGAAGAATGAGGCTTGTCTTCTCATAATTTCACTCTCCCTAACTTGTGGCTCTTCAAAATTGTTGGATGGCAACTCCCATCACTAGCCATGCCAGATAGCACCAGTCTGAAGGGGTCTAATGATCAAATACTATTGGCAAGAAGATATGGTAGAAGATATAATTAGATCTTCTGGGAGATTTGGGGATGCTTTACAATTGAGAAAGATGGATTTCTCATTTGTGATTGTTTAGTAGTGACAGAAGGAACTCCTGGTAGCCGTAACTGCACTGGATATGAAGAAAGCTTGTGATACAATCTTTGTGTGTGTGTGTGTGTGTGTGTGTGTGTGTGTGTGTGTGTGTAGATATTATTCAGTTCTAGTGCCAAAGTAAACCCCTGAGCTCATTTGATTTTTGCACCTGACTCTGCTTTCTGACTGGTGAATATTTTATTCTAACTAAAACAAGAAATGGAAACAGAATGCTCTTGTTAATAGACAACTTCTTATAAATCTATTCACACTACAGAATCTACATCTTTTTGGCTGCTATTTATTTGTACGTTCAGGTTAGCTGATGGAAGGAAGAGTGAAAATGGAAAACTATATCAGCTAGTCATATTTACATATTTATTCAAAAACACACTGGGTTTTACCCAGACCTCAATGAATAGCTAATTGTAGCTTTTATTCTAATATATAAGCTGCTAAAGCCAGTTGGACAGTTTCTTATCAATCATCTTGAAGCTTTAAAAAATGCTTGGATTTCCAGGACAAAGAAATCCTAGTCGTCCCTTTCAAAAAACTGGCCATTTTTTCATCCAACACAAGGTGTCTCTCTTTACTTTAGAAGACAACACAACTGCGTCTGTGTTGGTAAAATATTGGGTATAAAACTGCACAGGATAAAACTGCCTCAGTTCCAGGTGGCACTACTTTTTATACCCTCTAATGGGGAATATACAAAATCATTTACAAATCCTAAACTGTTTGATATCATTTTTGAGGTTTAAGATATTTCTATCTGGCTACCTCAGTAGATTCTTCCCTATGGCTAAGTTAAAGTAATTTCCTCTGGAAAAAAAAATGTGCACAGGATATGTGCACAGTTCTCATTGTGAAGCCCTACATTTTCTCATAAACAAGGCCAGAGAGTGGAGCTCTTCTTACACATTTAGTGCATAGCAACTTAAGAAAGATGATAGTGGTTTGCCCTACCATCAAACTGACACCCTTATCCCACATTTTTCTTTAATGTAAGATGGGGGTGGAACAAATTTTTACAGAGATAAACCTGTGAGTTTAGCTCTCTCTCAAAACTTGGTTTGGAAGCAGTTGATTTGCTGGTTGAGAGCTTCTCATAAGCTGATCCTGAAGATCCTAAACTGAAAAGAGTTACAAGAGAAGTGGGATCATCCAGAACTGATTTATGTGATCAAAGATCAGATGAGTAAAAAGTCATATCTTTCTAGTACTTGCGAACCCTCCAAGTCCTGCTGCCAAAATCAGAACAGACCTGGAAAACAGAGCAACCTAAAATAACTGCCCAGACCAACTTAGAATAACTGATAGCAGCTGGATAGATCCCAACCCCTGATTATGTTATCGATCCATTTATTTCATTATTCATGTAACATCGTACTGTAGATCATTTCAGTAGCCAAAACTACATTGGAAAAGAGGGAAAACATCAGCTATATAATAAAATAGCTAAAGACAAATTGCAGTAAGCTAGAGATAAATAAACACGTCATGGAGGCGTGCCAAGGCAGTCCTAAAATGGATCCCACTTGATAAAAAGCATCCATAAAGACAAGACTGAGCAACAACATCAAGCAAGTATTGCAGGCCCAACTGGCAAAGGGAAGCTCAATACAGTATTGGTTGGAAACATGAGGAAGAGGCCTTCATCCTGCAGTGGATAGACAATGGTTAGAAGGATGATGATGATGATATGAATCTCTTTTATAGTCAGAATATGTTCATTTAAACAGTTTATTCTGATTCGAGCTATGTCAGTGTGGTGTAATTGTTAAAATGCTAGACCAGGATCTAGTAAATCCAGATTCAAGTTGATTCCCACGTTCAAGTTAGCTCCGAAGCATGAAAATTCACTGAATAATTTGGGCCATCAACTTCTCTCCCATACTGTTCTTATGAAAAGAAAAAAAGCAAGTACTATAAATACTATTTTGAATTGTTGGAGGAATGATGGCATATAAATCTACCAAATAAATAATAAATTTATTAGTTTTTTTAAAAAAATTACTAGCACATGTAAGAATATAATAAAAATTCTGTTGAAGCAGGCCAAAGACTCATCTTGTTCTGTATAAATAATAGTAGACTCCAAATACTTCATTCTGATTGGTTAACAAAACCTAAAAGGGGATTGGTTCAATAGGAACCAATCCACGAAGCCTTCCAAGGGCGGCAAAACCAAATGCTTGTCATTGGCCACAAGCTGGCAGACAGAAACATAAAAAAGGGCTGTTGCGGCTTGAGCCAATGTTCCGTTTTGCAACTATAATTGAAATAAAGACTTTGTTGTTGGAACTCGGTCTACCTCGCGTTTTTCCGGACGGAACACTGGCGACGAGGATGGGATCGTCCTAAACATGAGACGGAGCACGCAGTGACAGACAAGCCAGACAAAGAGAAATGGCTGGAAACAATGCACCGTCCGCACCCTTCAACCCCAATGAAGAAGATTGGGAATCTTACGAAGACCGTTTCCAGATGTACCTAGAGAGGAATGAGATGGAGGAAATCTCAGACCAACGAAAAAGAGCCGTCTTCTTGACACACTGTGGGCCCGCGATTTTTAAAATGGCCAAGGCTTTGGCAAAGCCCCGAGATGTTAAACAACTGACGTGGACCAAGCTCCAAAGAACATTAAAGGCCCACTATGCACCAGTGGTGTCAAACTTGATAAAGCGGCACGAGTTTTATCGGAGAGACCAGAAAGAAGGCGAAACCATCGCTGATTTTGTAGCTGCACTACGCCAAATAGGGGGAGCGTGCAAGTTTCTTAACTTAGATGAAGCAATGCGGGATCGAGTGATATTGGGGTAAAGAGACTCAACCATACAGAGCAAGCTACTGAACAAACCCAACATATCAGTAGCCGAAGCTATTGCAGAAGCCTCGGCTGCTGAAGCTGCCAAAAAATCGGCAGATAAGATGAAACAAATGAATGCAAGTAACGATGAAAAAAGTCCGGCCAGAATAAAAAAACAACCTCCCACAACCACTCATTACGAAGAACTTGAAGAGACGTCAGAATCCGGGGAGGAAGACGACGAAATCCACCGCCTATACGCTAACAAGAAAGGGCGCGAAAAGAGAAATCGGCGGGAATGTGCTGGCTGCGGGGGAAACCATCCCCGAGCCGATTGCAGATTGCAGATTCCTTGATGCAAGAAAAGGGGACATATTGAGAAAGTCTGCAGAAACAAAAAGAATTACAGCCCGAAGAGACGAAACGACTCCCCAGCAAAACCTGAGCCAAGACTCTCCGAGAGAAAGTGGCAGTGAAACAGGCAAGGCACTAACCGGGAGAAAGCATACCAAGCTTTCACTATCGGAAGCGCTCAGACGGAAAGCGGGAAGAAAGTAAAAATAGTTGTAAAAATCGAAGACAGCCCCTGCAAGATGGAAGTTGATTCTGGATCGTTCCTATCCATGATGTCGTGGGACACCCTCAAAAAACTAATTCCTGACATCAAAATTAAGGAACTCCGGAGACAAAAACTGACCCTCAAAGATTATCAGGGAAACCGAATTCCTGTAATCGGCCTGGGACATTTTTGAATCGCTTAAGGCAACATGTCGCAGTACTACCATTAACAATAGTCGACCGAGATCGACCAAGCCTCCTGGGTATCGAATGGTTCGCACCATTGGGCATCGGGATGACCGGAGTAGACCGGGTGGCCGCAACTGACTGTGAAGAAGACCTGATCCGAGAATTCCAGAACGTCTTCGACGGCTCCCTACCCAGGTATCGGGGAACCCCCATTTCATTTAGTCTAGACCCACAGATAACCCCTAAAAGACTAAAGGCCAGACGGGTCCCTTTTGCTTTAAAAGAAAAAATAGAGGAACAACTAAATAAATTGATAGATCAAGGGGTTTTAGTACCGGTCAACCACGCTAGATGGGAAACACCAATTGTGACACCAATTAAGCCAGACGGGTCAGTTCGAATCTGTGGCGACTACAAGGCTACCCTGAACAACGCGTTGCAACAGAGCGCGTACCCGGTGCCAATTGTGCAACACCTACTGCACTCTCTTGGGGGAGGAAAGGTTTTCACCAAACTAGACCTGGCACAGGCGTACCAACAGCTCCCAGTAGACCCCTTAATGGCGGAAGCACAAACAATAGTGACTCACAAAGGGGCATTCAAATGTAACAGACTCCAATTTGGAGTAAGCATAGCCCCAGGCGTTTTCCAGAGCCTCATGGAACGCCTGTTAAATGGCATAAGAGGGGTCGTACCATACTTTGACGACGTCCTAATTTCAGCCAAAGATGCAACACAACTAAAGAAAAGACTCAAAGATGTCCTAAATAAATTCAGAGAATCTGGCCTTAAAGTAAAGAAAGAAAAGTGCTGCCTAATGACTGATCACGTCGAGTTCTTAGGATATTTAATTGATGGAGAGGGCATACACCCCACCGAAAAAAAAGTAAGAGCTATAAAAGACGCACCAGAACCAAAGAATAAAACTGAGCTGCAGGCATTTTTGGGACTGATAAACTTTTACAATGTGTTTCTACCCCAAAAAGCCACAATAGCGGAACCATTGCATCGATTACTGGACAAGAACACAATTTGGACATGGGGGCTTAGAGAAAAAAAAGCTTTCCAAGGAATAAAAGACTTATTAACATCAAACACCGTTCTTATCCAGTTTAGCAACACACTGCCATTGATGGTGACCTGCAACGCCTCGCCATTCGGAGTCGGTGCCATCCTGAGCCACCAATTGCCTGATGGGAGAGAGGCACCCGTCGCATACTATTCTAAGACCCTGTCCAAAGGCGAGCGTAATTACAGCCAGTTGGACAGAGAAGCTCTAGCAATTGTCGCCGGAGTGAAACGCTTCCCCGAGTACCTATATGGAAGAACTTTTCAAATCGTAACAGATCACAAACCGCTACTAGGAATTTTGGCGGGAAACAAACCTACACCGAATATTCTGTCCCCACGAATGACTAGATGGTCAGAGTTCCTGGCTGCCTATTCCTATACTCTGACACATCGCCCAGGGAAACAAATTTCCCATGCAGACGCTTTGAGCAGAGCACCATTGCCATCAACAGAGGAAGACCCGGCACCAACGATGACAGCATTACAAATAGAGACTTGCCCCGATCTACCCATATCTGTGAATGATGTCGCCAGAGCCTCCGCAAAAGACCCATTGACTGCCCGCGTACTTAACTGGGTAGGTAAAGGCTGGCCGGAAAACCAAAAAACTGAGAACTTTAAACCTTTC
>BLBF01000052.1:8281454-8299364 GCA_015471245.1 Laticauda colubrina | reverse complement strand
CACCCTTCCAGACGGTTCCATGGAGAAAGACTGGAGAAACAGCAACCTCATCCGAACCAGTTGAAGTCTCAGACAGAAATGAACCGCGCAAGTCCAGTCGGATCAAAAGAAGCCCCACCTACCTGCGCGACTACGTCACGCCGTAGGACTGAACTAAGAGGGGAGGGGTGTTCTGTATAAATAATAGTAGACTCCAAATACTTCATTCCGATTGGTTAACAAAACCTAAAAGGGGATTGGTTCAATAGGAACCAATCCACGAAGCCGTCCAAGGGCGGCAAAACCAAATGCTTGTCATTAGCTACAAGCCGGCAGACAGAAACATATAAAAGGGCTGTTGCGGCTTGAGCCAATGTTCCGTTTTGCAACTATAATTGAAATAAAGACTTTGTTGTTGGAACCCGGTCTACCTCGCGTTTTTCCGGACGGAACACATCTAGTACAGTTTTCTGTATCATGCAAGTGGTCAACTTTCCTAAACATTCATAAGCATGGACAAATAGCCAGTAACCACTTCCACGACATGTTGTTTGTTTCTGAAAGGAATCTATAGCCATCAGAAAAAGTGGTGATACCCTACTTAGTTAATTTGAGTAGTCTACTTTCAAGTTAATAGCAGCGAATTCCATATTTTAAACCAAGCATTGTGTAAAGAAATACTATTTTTAAACTAGTTTTGAATTTTCCCACATTTAATTTCAGTATTTGACATTTCAAACCATGTAAACAAAGGGGAAAAAATAAAGTTGTCCACATTTTCCAGCTCATGCCGGATTCTGCATAGCTCTAGAGCATTTTTTCTATATATCTTCTAAGTTAAAACACCTGATATACTGTATTCCTTGGGGATGTAATAATTATTTTTATTTCCCTTGTCTGCATATTTCTAGTTCTGCAATAGCCTTGTGCTGTTTTTGAGATGCACTGCTAAGAAAAGTTAGCATTTATTTATATAAGGATTACAATATTGGCTATTTTATTTTCAATTTTCTTTATAATATGCCAGTTCAATATTAAGAATGTGTAGAAATGCCCAGGTGTGACATTTTCATAGAGTTATCACCATGACACCAAGGCCCCCTGTTTTTTTTAAAAATGGATTGTTTATGTGTTCAGTATGTGTGTGTGTGTATGTGTGTATGTTTGCACTTGCTTCCTTTGCACACCCTCTGTTATTTTAATGCCAATTTACTAGTTTGAAGACATTCTTTTGAGACTATTTGCAATCCCATTCATGAATAATTTGGAATCAGCAGCAAACTTGGATACTTTCCAGTTCATCTATAATACCAATTCATTTGTAAACAAATTCAGGAGCAGAGATCCTTCTGGGGTCTTAGTTTAAATGCACCCCTTTCAATTCTCTGCTTCCTGTTTTTTAAAAAAACATTTGGAGCATTCTTTGAGCATTCTTTTATATTTATATTATTTTGTTTAGCTTTTTTAGTTTTGATCTTGTGCATTATTTGAACCATCTGTTGTGGTTTGGGAATCATGTTTGTGGTTTGAACTATCTATTATGGTTTGGTATTATGCGAACCCAACAAATTGTGATTATTACATATGGTAGATATGGTACAGCAAAACCCAACTTAGTGAACCAAATGAACCGAGACTATATTCTTTGGTTAGTCATTGGTCATGTTTGAATATTATATCTAGTCAGAATTATAAAGAATTTCAGTTTATTATGAACTTAATTTCTTCTTCTTCACTTGATTGCTGGAATGGTTAAGTCACTTCCATGATTTTATAATATCAAAATCAGGAATTCAGTCTTATTTCCTGCTTAAACAGATGGAATTGGAAACTAAGAATAAATCCTGCTGCTATCTTCTTCCTTCTGTCTTGCATTTATGTCCATGAAGGGCTTTGAAATACCATTCTGTGACTCTTCTATGTTGACTTCATTTCCATTTTCATAGTATAAAATTGTCCTTCAAAAATACCAGAAGAGCAGATATAGCTAATAATTAGATTTAGAAAACAAAAATAGTGTCCTTGTTGTTAGGATTTTTTCCTTTTGAGATCAATTTGGCATATTTTTAAATTACTTATAGGTTTTCAATGCTGCTTGCTCTTTAGATGTTACCAAGCAACAATCAGATTCCTTGTAATTTCTGTGTAAAGGTGCCAAAGAAAAAAGTATGCCAAAGTGTATTTTTTACTTTCTTAAGAGGTTGACAGCACTCGGCTTCCGAGCAAGCACTTGGTGGACTATTGCTTTAAATTTTAAACAACAAGGATCAGAGGAAACTTTGATCAGAGCCTGCACTTTTTTTTTTTTTGCAGATCTACATCTAGCTCACCCCCACTGCCAGTGGGCAACCAGAGCTTCCACAAAACTCAGCTTGGAAGGCAGGTTTTAATCTTCCTGCAGAGCCTATTTCATCAGTTGATTCACTCAGGCAGGTGAAAGCACTGTGCTGACTGCACATCAGCTGAAAAAGAAACAATATTAGCATATCTTTTTCATGGCTGAGAAAAAAAAAATCAGCGGCAGAGCTTATTTGTGCAGCTTCTTTTTAAATCCTGTGAGCCACATTCAAAAAGTACAGGAACCACAGGTTCTCACCTTTTGTGTTACTGCTCTCATTTAAGAATGAAATCTCAAAGCCAGGTATTTATATTGTTAGAGAGATATAATCTCTTTTAGTTGGGTTGGGTGATTATATGAAATTTGTAGCGACACTAGATTGGGCTAATTTTTTTGCCTGCACTTTTCACATCTTGTCCTATCTGGATAGTGAGGTGTAAATTTCTGTGCATTAATTTGGATACGGCCAAGGGTGGGATTCAGCTGGTGTTACTACTGGTTCGGTGACTATGTTTTACACGTCTATGTGCGCATGTAAAAAACATTAAGCTGTGCTGCCAGAACAGCTGAAAAGTGCTGCGCGCAGGTGCGCAACATTTGAAAAGCCTCTTTTTTCCTGGTTTTTCAACCTCAGCTGTGCCGTGCAAAGCAGCTGATGTTGAAAAAGCAGGAAATAAAAGACAGGTAAGAGCCCTGGAGAGCAGGTGGGCCAAACAGCAGCAAACATAGAACCACCTTGGTGTCTACTGCTCGTCAGAGCTACCAGTTCTATAGAACCGGGCAGAACCAGTAGCATCCCACTTCTGGATTTGGCATTGTTTTGTTGTTCACATTCTCCAGGACTTTAGAAATAATTTATTACCCAACAAAGTAATGAACTCCTCCTTGTAGTCCAACCTTAATAGAACAGAGAGGATTTGACCTGAAAATTGAGATCAGGTCTAGATCTGTCTGTCTCCAGAATCCTATAGACTAGGGTGGGTGTGATATACAAATAGTCCTTAACTTATGACCGCAATTGAGCTCAGAATTTCTGCTGCGAGGTGGGACATTTGTTAAGTGAGTTTCATCCTCACTTGATGATCTTTCTTGCCATAGTTGTTAAGTGAATCATTGCAGTTGTTAAGTTAGTAACATGGCTGTTAAGTGAGTCTGGCTTCCCCATTGATTTTGCTTGTCAGAAGGTTGCAAAAGTCGATCACATGACCCTGGGACACTGCAATGGTCATAAATATGAGTCACTTGTCAGTTGGCTGAAATTTGATCACATGACCATAGGGATTCTGCAATGGTGTAAAAATGGTCATGTCACTTTTTTCAGTATTTTGTAACTTTTAACGGTCACTAAATGAACAGTTGTAAGCAAAAGACTACCTGTACTAGTGGAGAATGAGAAGGCCCCTCAGAAGATCACCAGGCAGAATCTGTTAGGGCAGAATCTAGCGACTGGTATCTGGCAGGCCAAGGAACTGATCCTGATGCTGATGATATAATAAGCCAAATCATTAATAGCTGAATCTTGGTGATAATGAGAATGGTGCTAATATCAAAAACTTTATCATAATAAACAGGGAATGGGCTGCCACCCTTTTCAGCTCATTATGGATTATGGGCTGACAACTTGTTTTGCAGTTGGGCCTGCATTTTTCTAAATAACTTTTAATAGCTGAGAATTGCTGAATGTTATATATCTTTGTTGTGTCCCTATGCAACAGTTTGCCATCAAATGTCAATATTATGATTTGGGGGATTCTGAGTTTGCATGCCTGAAGCCCATTGCTTCAGCAATTGCTCACCCCTCCAGTTTAAGCCATAACATCCATGAAACTTTCAGGGCTATAAAAATAAAGGTTGTTTTTCATGTTCATTTGGGTGGAGAACTACCAAATGGAAGAGTTTCACAGTGCAAGAATTTGATCTCCCCTTGCATCTGCTAACTGCCTGGTAGAGCAATGCCATTGGGCAATACCTCTCCAGTGCCCTCTAGCAGCACCTACAAAGCAGCTATCTCCTCCCCCAACAATTATGTCCCCCATAACAATTTTTGAAGCATTGAATGGATTAGAAATGCAGCCATGTGGCTCTTCTCGTCAACTGATTAGTTGGATGGCAGCCATTGAAGAACAGTTGGATTCTACTCCACTTCATCTGTCTCTTTGGCTTGCATATATATCTGTAATAAAGGCTGTGTTTCTACTATCTCAGTTTCTACTATCATCGAAAGAGCTCCCCTGGCTCATTGTCTTGATCCTTTACACATGAATGAGATGAATGAGCAAAAGGAAGACTGAAGGATCCTCTGTGTCTTTTTTCATATTAAAAAGAAAAGTTGCTAGGAATTTGTAGAAGTACTTCCCTCCTCATGTATAATTTAATTTCAGATCCTCCAAGGTTTTCTAATAAATATAGCAAAGGTGTTTTAGAGATCACATACACAGATCAAATCCTTTCAGGATTATTGGATGCTGTGAAGCTGTTTCCTCTATAGCCCCAAGATGTGCAAGCAGCTGTGGACTTTGGATCTTCATTATTCACTCAACTGCCTCTTTCACAGCCTCTTCTCTTCCAGGTAGAATCTTTAAATCAGACTTTGTGACACTTAACTTGTGACTGATGTATTAGATTCTTATCATTCTTTTTAAATGTTCCATGGCAATGCAATCTGAAATTATTGTTTCGATGAGGTGAAAAAATCCTACTGCTACAGCACTGTCTCTTTTGTTCCCTATGCATCCACCTATGTGATCTGAATTCTCAATGACCATTCATCATATTCACTTAATGATCCATTGCAGGAAACAACTTTAAACTTCTGTGTCTCACTGAAACATGCATGGGCCATAAATATTCATCAGTCTCTCTCTTTCCCAGTGCTATTCATCACCCTAGCTTGGAAGGTTCATAGGAGCCCTGATTCTTGGCAGGCAAGAAACTCCTCAATGGAACAGCAAAGGATGAAACATTGGGGAAGTCAACTCGACACTTTGCTTAAAGAACTCTTGCCAGGGGCAGAGTAGGCCAAAGTTGTATGTTCTGTCTTTTCCTTTTCAAGTCCCCTCAAGAAGATAAGCCTGAAGATAGAAAGCTGGAGCCTGAGGATGTGTTCAGATTAGCTTTTTGTTGCCCATAGATGTACACGACTTCTGAACATAGAGTTTTAGGTTGATGGTAGTACCACTAACTGTATTGTTCCTCCATTATTTGTGAACCATTTATTAGAAAAATACAATTCAGATGGGAAAGCTATAGTTAGGATCTCAAACCTCTAGAGATTCTCTGAATCAAAATAGATGACTTGGTGGGGATGAAGATTTTTTTTTAATATAAATTTTATTTGGGTTTTCACAAAAAAATATAATACAAATAAAACATCTTTTTAAAATATGATCATGGGTTATCACTTCTTCATACAGACACAAACTCAATTTCATGTTCATCTTTGTGTTCTATTCCATGTCTTATTACTGTTTAACATTTTCTACATAGTTTTTCCCCTCCTTTGATTTTCTCAACTTCATTTTAATTATCTCATATCTCAATTCAAATCATTATATTGGTACTTTTATCTGTCCTGTTTCAATTTCATAGTATCTTTTCTCATTAGACAAATTTCCCCTGTAGTTACTAATTGGAGTATGACACCTTTATATCTTTTAATTTTGTCCATTCAACTCTTATTTAAACTTCAAGTTATACCTTTAAGATTATAACAATCAATATAATACATAACTTCCAATCGATTTTTTCTTGGTACATTCTTAAAATATATGCTATATTCTTAAAAAATTATATATATCTGTAAATAAAACACTCATTCCATTCCAATTTGATTCTTTCGTTAATATTCATTAAAATCTTAACATCTTTTTCTTTTCAATTAAATATCATACTTCCTTGTGAACACTTACAGATTTTCCATAATTAATTCTTTTTTTCCCCATATTTCTCTTCACTTATATTTTTATAAATCATTAATAATAATTAAAATGTTCCCATTCTTTCCTAATTTCATTCTCTCATTCACTTTCTTTCATTTATTTATTAACAAACATTCCACTATATTACAATAAATATTTTATCCATCATTTTAGTCATCATATTTTTTAAAATTTCTATTTCTAATATAACAATACTATCTTATGTACCATTGCAAAATCCCTTTTTCAGTTAAATTTTCACCCATTATCTCTAAACAGGCTTATACTTTCAATCCTTATACCTTTTCCCTGTTTCTCTATGTCTTGTTTCTGTCTTTTATAACTTCTTTTCCTTTCCTTCTTCCCCCTCTTCTCCCTCCCCTTTTTACCCCCTTGTCTCTCTACTTCTAATTCTCTCTTCTATAATCCCCTCTTCTGCTGCTTTCTAATATTGTAATTATTTTTCAAACTATTCTTTTTTTGGTTGTTTTTTCAAATCTTAAACTTTTTACTTTCTTTCTCCCCTTTCCTTTTTCCCCCACATAAAATTACTTGATCATTAAAGATGGCTTCTTCTTTGTCCAGATCTTCTTGTTCTACAAGTGTTTATTGTTTCTCATAGTTCCAGATCTCCATTTCTAAGAATTGAAATGCGAAGCCAAAAGAACCTCTCCCTTTTTGTGCATCTTCTTTCTGCTTTTTAAGTTCCATTTTCAGTTCTTCTGAAAGTGATACCATTTTAAACACTTTTAAACAACTACCTGATTGATTTTAGTCATTTAAATGCAATAGCCAAAAATCACCAAGCAATCCAAATAATCCAAAGCTGTTTCTTCTTGCTTCTTTTTTCCACTTTCTCTTCCTTGGGTTCTATTATTTTGTTACAAAGTTTCAGTAGGAATTTATCTTTTAGGAATCTTGTTCAGCTTTCACTGTAAATTCCTTTTAATTTCAGGCAGTGTCCTCCATTTTTCCAGATCCTGCCCTTTTATTCTTTTTCTCTCCTTACCTGCTTTTAAAAGTTTTTAAATATCCAAAAATCTTTATTATCCCTTTGACATTTTATTTTCAGCTTAAATGCCTATTAATGTCAAAGTGGATTTTTGTCAGTTTCTTATTTAAGTCTCTTTATTCCTTCATTATGCTTTCCAGATGCAAAATCTATTTCCTGCTGAGTTTCCAGGAATGCTACTTGATTCCAAGATGTTACTTTCAGGTTGAGAAAGTGACAATAGTATCATCTGGAAACAATTGCCTTGGGGATTTCTGGGAAGAAATGGCAAGTTGAAGACAGCTTTCCTAAAAGAAAAGTCTCTGATCATGGTGGAATGAAAAACTTGAGAGAAGACTGGTTCTTTGAAATTCCTCTCCAGACAAGGAGAGGACTTGAGATCAGCCAGGAGTAATCAGACAGCACACTCCTCACAAGGAGACTGCAAAACTGGGGGTATACAGTTCTGAGAACAGAGAGAACACTATCTTTGCTCAAACCATGGTCACCACCTTTCAACAGAACATTGGATTCACATACTTCCTTTCTAATAACTTTCAAAAATTGATTGTTAATCACTTTTCAGATATTAGAACCTTCAGACTGACAATTTTCTTTCACAACACTGGTTAATTTCCTTAATGACAGAAACTTTAAATACAAGTTTAAGGACTTAAAAATTCATATTTTTTGAATAAAAAGCAAACAGATAATTAGAATGTTGTTTTTTGGAAAGTTAGAATTGGACTAAGGGTCCAGATAGATTTGAAATAAGAATTTGAAATTAATTGTAAGAATTCTTCCCATGGGAAAATGTTATTTTGAATTCTTTAAAAACAAAACATGATAGGATGAGACTAATGATACTACAGGGAACCAGAGGGAACTGAAGATTACAATTATGGGAGAAGAACCCTTAAATTGGCTTACTAATACAGAATGGAGTAAAATACTTTAACATTGGAGTATATTTATGAACAATGGATCCAGAAATTAATTTTAGATAGATTGCCGTTATAGATTATATTTAAAAGATGTTATGGAAGAGGAATAAGTTTTATTACAATGACTGTATTTATTTGAAAGTGAATTTAAAAGTTACAGGCTAACAAAAATATGAAAAAAAGATATTACACAGGATACACGAATGAAACCATATGATGTCTTAACAATTAAAATGGATATATACAAATAAGAAACCAAAAGAATGACCTGGATAACCTTTCCATATTGATTCACAAGGGAGACTTGTTAAAGTTTTGAAGAATTTTGTGAGAAGGGACAAAGAATAAAATGATATTATTTAAACAATAAAGGGATAAAGATTATTGAAACAATTACATTGGAATACAAACAAGTCTTTTTTTAATGGCCACAGGCATATTAAAATGTTTCCTTGCTTTTGGATTCTCACTGTGCTAAGAATGCAAAATGTATTTTTGTCAAATGGGTACCTCAACTATACAGTTATCAATTATGCATTCTAATTTTAATATCTGGACTTGATGTAATCTCATAAATTATAATTTACTGATGCAATTGGTAAAACTTTATTAAATGGTAATATAATTTATGGAAGAATAGTTTATCTTTGGCCCAGTATATTGGCCAGAAATCCTTTAGCTTGGAAAAATAAAATATATTTGAAGGGCATGAAATATGTAAAGGACATACAATTGGCAATGGAAGTGAGGGGGAACAGGTAGAAATTGAAAAAGGTATATCATAGCAAAATTCATTTACTGAGGAGAATCTGCATCCCATCTAATGGATGAAACATTGGCCAACGTATCAGGCAAAATGGACCTTTCCTTAATTTCCACCGCATATTCTGATAGTACAATATGACAACATTTGTATACATGAGCAAAATGGTAAGCCAATTTACTGCTATCCCTTACTTCTAAATATAGTGTGATAATGCTTTTATTTTTTTTACCCAATTTTAAATTGAATGAAAGATAGTTCCCTTCTCATGCTTTTTACCAATTCTGGGTGGGCTCAGCAGCCATAGTTCCTATTGTAGGAAACTCTAACCTTTTGGGGCAATTGAGTGTCTATGGAATTTGAAATAGTTGTGGGATGTCTCATTGCAAAACATTGATTTCTGATCTATATGCAAGGCCCTGAGACATTTTTGGAAGTAAAAGTTATGTTTGAAGTTGGTGCTTTGCAGCATGCTTTCTTCCCACTTGATATTTTAAATGTTGACAATAATTAAAACCAACTTTTAAAAATTATAATAATACAAAATCAAAAGCATGATAGCCATCAAAGGAGATGACATGCATGGGTGCATTTTAGGCCAGACTGCAAGATCAAAACCTAGTCACTGTTCCTTACTTCTGATGACTTCCAGATTATTACTATCCATTGTGGAGGGCCATTTCTCTGACCCAATGAAATACTGAAGCAGGAAACTCACTCTTTAACAATGGCTCCTATGCATTCACAGAAATTGCTGCTGTTCCTGAATAAAGGCTACCATTTCACTTTGTTGTATGCTTCTAAGGGACAGTTCAATTGAATCACTGAAGTAGAAAGCCTGTGATTCACAGATCTGATGTGATGTAAACCACTGTGGCTAATAAATACTATTTATAGTATTGTCATGTTATGGAAACTCAGAAAACATGGCACATTCATTAAGGGAAGTTAATTACATATTAAAGCCATATGTAAACCTAAGAGGTGTGCCTTCTAACAAGCACCAGGAGAACTTGTTCCAAGTCAGGAAGGTAACACTTAATCTAACGTTAGAGAAGATGTTATTTTTTTTCTGGAAGGCAATCTGATGACAAATTATGCATGCCCCTCATGTTCTTTTTTTCTGCCAGGTATCTCTGGATCTTGAAATGCTCTCTGACAACATTTCTCTCTGACCAGGAAGACAGCTGTGACAGACTTGGTCCCTGTGACAAAACACTGAAGAAAGGAATTCAGAGAACCAGAGAATTAAGTTTACAGTTCAGGAGTTGAATTCTATCAGGTATTCTGTAGGCAGAACTCAATTTTGAAATGGGGCAAATGGCCAGTTGCAATTCTATCCTGAAAGAGGCTACAGATCAGAACTAGCCTGTGGGAAAGTCAGCTTATAAACAGAGAAATAAGGTTCACCTTCAGTTCAAGCTCAGTGTAGTTAAATGCAAAAGATGACAGATTGCTCCTTCATATTTAACATCTGCACAGAAGAAAAAAATTTAGCAGCTGAAACTTGTTATATTTCACTTAAAGTTTATTTACTATTTTTATAAATAACTCAAGGTGGCACAAACATACTTTCCTCCTACTGTGTTCTTCACAACAACCCTATGAGGTGAGTTGGGCTGAAATAGAGTGATTGGCCCAAGTTTACCCAGCTGGCTTTTATGGCTAAGGCAGGACTTGAACTCATGGTCTCTTGCTTTCTACCCTATTGCATTTTTTTAAGAATAGGGTTATCTCCACAGTTTCCAATATCTGTGTTTGACCTCAGGAAAGATACTCTTCTTTTAATCTAAATGCATATTTTAAGATTTAACAAAACAGTTTCTTTATGATTAGTGTAATTATTTAAAAATGTTAAAGAGGCCAATCTATTCAACAACAGGTTAACCTGTGGCTAGATTACATTGCCATGATGATTCAAAAGTATATTGCTGATTAGACATAGAGTGGTTTGTTCTGAAGAAGAATATAGATGGTCAAAACACTCCATGAACTTGACCATCAGTTTAATTAATCTTTTTTCCTTCTGGCTTTGCCTTTTTTTTAGAGTGCGTAGCATGCAGTCATGAAACTGGAGAAATACCCTGGAGAAAAAGGTTTTCCCTGGTACCTCTGGGTGTGCCTGCTGTGAGAAGTCAGACATATGGAATACATTCATCAAAGCTAGGTTGATTTGTGATTCACATCTGTCTAGCTTGAATTTAATCACTGTGCTGCAAACAGCTTCATATCCCCCCCTCCCAAATTGGATATGAATGATAGTTAAAACAACTGTGCAATCTGTTTTCATCTCTCCAAGAATTGTTTCTGGCCAAACAGTTTTGGCAGATTTATTTTTAAATGACACATCTTAAAAATAGCTTCCTCCCAACAAGCCCACTTAACCAAGGGCAAGAGTTGTACAATAAATAGAAGTTGTGCTTGGAGTTCCAATGAGCTAGTACACCACTTTTCCATTGTGTGCCTGTGTGAATGAGTGTGGGTTCATCTTGAGATCAAATCCCATAATAACCAGCTTCATGGAAGCTATGGCTTTCAGTGATTATAATCATTGGAGGTATGTAAAGTTCAGTGTGTAAAGTCAGTATGAAAAATAAAAATGCCCTTGATCAGGGGTTCTGAGGGCATGGCTTAATTTGTGGTTGTGGCTTGGTGGTCATGTGACTGGGTGGGCATGGCCAATTCAATGTCACTCACTCCCCTCCCAGCCATTCCTTGTCACACCCAGCCTCAACTTATCTATAGTTCTGTAAAAATTTTTTACCTTTTATTGACTTTATTATTTTCATACTATAGATGTACTTTCATGGACCACTGAAAGGAGGAAATGGCTCATATGCTTTGCTCAGGAGTGTGATAGGCAACAGGCTTTTAAGGGATTGCTAGAAAGGGGGGTGCAATGTATTTCCCAAAGCACCAGAAGGCAAACAAGAAGCAATGGATGGAAACTGAACAAAGAGAGAAGCAAACTAAGACAAAGGAGAAACTTCCTGACAGTGAGAACAATTAACCAGTGGAATTGCTTGCTACCAGAAGTTCTGGATGCTCCAACACTGGAGGTTTTTAAAAAAAGAGTGGACAGCCATTTCTCTAGAATGGCATAGGGTTCCCCTCAAGGTCCCTTCTGAGTGTTTTTCTATTATTCTAACACCTTTCCCAGGACCTTTACTCAGAGTTTGGCATCCTCAGTTTTCCTGCCTGAGTAGGGGGTTGGACTAGAAGACCTCCAAGATCCCTTTCAACTCTTGTTAAACACATGTGTATTTTATGCTCTGGACTATAGACATTGAATGCATGTAAGCCCTGAAAAATACCTGGGCAAAAGAAAGGCAGTAAAATCACTCTAGGTGTAGGCATAGTATAAAATATTAATATATGATAACTAATGGAACAATTAAAAATAATAGCACAGATATTTCTTTCTCCTCCTCCCTTCCTGTTAGGAATATGAAACACCTAACAGGTATTTGGGTTAGAAATATATAAACCAGGATATACATTTTAATACTGTCTCTTTAAGGGAATGCAAGAGCATGCAATTGGGTGTGGTTTCACAAACAGCCATAAGATAGAGCCAGAAACCTGGTTTGTCTTTGTCTGAGTCTCAGAAGAGAAGAGAGTGTATCTTTATTTCCTTCTGTTGGAAAGTATTGCTATTGCTCCATTTTTCCTAATTGACTGATATTACTGGATTTAATGTAAGTCTGATACTTAACTGCTTTTGACACTGGACTTTGTTACTGGAATATCCCTGGATTGAAAAACTGACTGATCAACCTGTGAATGATTTTTGGACTGCCTATTTTGAACTTTGCTTCAACCTTTCTGGAAGTAAAAACCTTCATTAACTGTACAGTGTATCTGTGTACTGTGTGTGTATTATTCCAACACTACTCTCTATACGTCTCCCTGTATGCGCTCATTCTCCTAACGGGGAATTACCTCAACATTGGTTATGAGCCCAGGCCATACCAGGCTCAGATAACTGAGAGTTAGTGTGAATACACAGTACTGTGTACAGACAACTGTTTACTGTTTAATTGTGGGTTACTATCCTGGTAAAGATGGCACAAGACACTTCCACAAGTCTATCACTGATAACCCAGTTGGATGGAACAAACTATGTTTCCTGGTCTATGAAGTACAGTCTACTTCTACGTAGAGAAGGTTTATGGAATGTAGTTCAAAATCCACCTGATGTAAATGCTTGGGATCCAGAAAATGAGGATGATGCCAAGAAGATTGCTGGCTTTAAAAAGAACAGTGTATAATTAGACTAACACTGAGTGACCAGCAGCTAGTCCATATTCATGGAGAGGAGTCTGCTGCTAAGTGTTGGCAGAATTTGAAGAGGATTTATGTTCGTGACAGTGTAGGTGCACACATACATCTTACACCTAAACTGTTTAGAGCACGTCTTCTGAAAGGTGGAGATATGCTAGCTCATTTAAACTTCATGAAAAGAACTTTTTAAGTGCTACATGAAAAAGAACTAATATTTTAAGAGCTGCATCAAGTTTACATCATTCTTTCCTCATTGGATGAAAGTTATGATGATTATGTGTCTTCACTGGAAGACCTGCCCAGAGATAAACTGACATAAACTGACATAACTGGAAGATTGTTAGAAGAAGCAAGAAGACGGCTTGATAGGGACCAACTGTGGAAGGAACAACCACAGGAAGAGAATTTATCTTCAACTGCCTATACTGTTAGGAAATGTTTTCTTGTGGGGCTAGGGGACATATAGCTAAATTCTGTAAGAAAGGAAAACAACAGAATACTGGCAAACACCAGAAGGCCAAAAAGAATGTTAGTTTAGCAATGTCTAGCAATTCAACTGTAAACAATAATTTGTGGGTTGTTGATAGTGGAGCATCACAATGCATTACTAAAGATAGAAAAAGGTTTGTAAAGATGTCCACAAGTAAACAACATGTATCATTGGCAAATGGATGGAAGATGAAAGCATCAGGTGAAGGTACTGCATATTGTTCTTGTATAAATGAACATTTAACTATGTTATATGTACCTAAACTGAAATTAAATTTGCTATCAGTAAGGGCCTTAGTTAATCTTGGTTATGTAGTAACCTTTAGGGGAGATAACTGTATAATAGAGAAAGAGGGTAAAAGTGTTACTGCTACTTTAAAAAATGATTTATATGTAATACATGATGATCAGTTGAAGATGGCTAACTCAGTTTATAACAATGTTAAGCCACATGATGAATGTATACATTTACTACATAGACGTCTAGGGCACATTAATTTCAAAATGTTCAAACAAACTGTTAAATTGGCAGAGGGAGTAAAACTGAAACCTTGTAGCAAGTATTTACACTGTAATGCTTGTAGTCAAGAAAAGAGTAAAGTTACTCCAGCAACAGACTAAATGGGTTTAAGACCAAATAACCTTTAGAGGTTGTATTTGCTGACATAATTGGTCCTAAGAAACCAAGTTTAGGAGGTGCCTGTTATATTTTGAGTATTATGGATCATTACTCAAGATACGGTTTCTGCTATCTTATGAAGAACAAAACAGAAACATTCCAACATTTCTTTAACTGGCTAAGGTTTGCTGAGAGAAAAATGAAAAGTAAAGTAATTACTTTAGTAACCGATAATGGGACTGAATTTGTTAACAAAAGATTCTAAAATATGTTAAAATTGGCTGGTGTGGAGCATAAACGTTCTGCACATTACAGACCACAACATAACTCGTTTATAGAACAAAGAGGGCAAACATTACAAGCCATGGCTCTCACTATGTTATCTGACTCAGATTTACCTGAAACACTGTGGGGTGAGGCCATAATGTGCAGTAACCATGTTTTAAATAATGTAGTAAATACAACAACTGGAGAATTATCATTCACTCGTTGGCATGGCAGAAAACCAAATTTAAGTTATTTACACACATTTGGAGCTCCAGCATGGGTGCATATTCCCTCACAAGTAAGACTGAAAGGGCAACATAGAGCTAAGAAGTTATTTTTTGTGGGTTATGAGGCCAACCACAGATCATTTAGATTTTGGGATCAAGGCACAGCTCATGTTTATTGTAGTGCTAGTGCAAAATTTCTTGAGCACGTTGGGTGGGATAAACTGGAACAGGAATCCAACAATGATATTATTATTGACACACAAATAGTCCCTAAAGATAAAATCAGTACACCCCAAATAGCCATTAAAGAGGAAGAGGAAGAACAGGAGGAAGTAGTCGAACAAGGACAGGAAGAAATAGAAGAACAGGAGCAGGTGGCACAGGAAAGTCCACCAGTAAGTCCTGTATTACCAAGACGTTCAACCTGAGTAACACGACCACCTGATAGATATCAGGCTAGTATTGTATGCCAAGTGAATACAATTCCAAGTAATTATAATGAATTAAAACTGTATCCTGCTAAGGATCAGGCTGCTTGGCAGAAAGCAATGGATAAGGAACTAGAATCATTAAAAAAACTGGATGTATATGAAAATGTTAAGATACCACCAGGTAAACATGCCATAGGCTACAAATGGATGTATAAACTGAAGACAGGTGTAGATGGGACTGTTATCCATAAAGCCAGGTTAGTAGCACAAGGGTTCAATCAGACAACAAATGACTATGATGAGATGTTTGCACCTAGTCTGAAGGCTACCACATTAAGGGCATCATTAGTGTGGGCAGCTAAGGAGAAATATATTGTAAATCATTTGGATGTAGAGACAGCATATCTGCATGTACCATTGCAACACACTATATATTTAAAGAAACCTTTGGGTCTCAAAAATGACAATACTGATTATGATTGCTGGAAATTGAAAAAGAGTCTTTATGGTTTAAAGCAATCAGGATATGAGTGGAACCAATGTATAGTTAATTCTTTAACTATACAAAATATAAAATAGGCTTTGTAGCTGGCATGGCTGATCCATGTTTGTTTAAAAGATAAAATAATGGTATGATTTCATTGTTACTATTATTTACTGATGACATAGCATTAATCACCAAAACTGAACAAGAAGCTACTGAGATAATTTCACTGCTGGAAAATAAATTTAAGATAAAACAGTTAGGAGAAATCAAACATTATCTTGGTTTAAAGATAGATAGAACTAGGGGAGAATACAAGATCTCACAGGCAGATAAAATTAACCAATTACTAAAAAGTTATAAAATGGAACTTTGTAAGCCGGCTAAAACACCAGTGAGCCAGGAGTTTAGCCATAGTGATGTTCAAAGTCCTGTTTTGATAAGAACATTTATCAGTCCTTGATTGGTAGTTTATCTTATCTCAGTAATTGGTTAAGGCCAGATATTGCATACAGTGTTAATCAATTCGCGAGATTTAATGCTGAACCCACTGAAAGGCACTGGCAAACGTGTGTTAAGATATCTGAAACAGACAATGCATCATGCATTGTATTTGGAGCCAAAAGATGAACTGAATTTGACTGCATATGCTGATGCAAGTTTTGCTACAGACATAAATACATGAAAATCTACATCAGGTACTGCTGTATTATTGGGAAAAGTATTGATTGGATAGTGATCTATTAGACAGAAACATCTAAGTTTGTCAACAATGGAGGCTGAATTCTCATGTTTGTCTTTATTATGTACAGATTTAGTTTTGTATAAGCAATTATTAATTGATATGGAAATTAATGTAACAGATCCTATTGTTGTTTACGAAGATAACCAATCAGCTTCAAATATTGCTGTGAAAACAAGAACGAAACACACAGATTTAAGATATTTAAATGTAAGACAATGTGTGCAAAGTGAGATGATTAAGCTAGAATACTGTATGTCAGAAAACAATATAGCAGATCATTTTACAAAGGCCCAAGGCTCTATAAAGCATAAGGCATGCTGTGAAGATTGTGGAATTAGAATGTAAGGTTGTATATATTATCTTACTCAAAAGGGGAGAATGTTAGGAATATGAAACACCTAACAGGTATTTGGGTTAGAAATATATAAACCAGGATAAACATTTTAATACTGTCTCTTTAAGGGAATGCAAGAGCATGCAATTGGGTGTGGTTTCTCAAACAGCCATAAGATGGAGCCAGAAACCTGGGTTGTTTTAGTCTGAGTCTCAGAAGAGAAGAGAGTGTATCTTTATTTCCTTCTGTTGGAAAGTATTGCTATTGCTCCATTTTTCCTAATTGACTGATATTACTGGATTTAATGTAAGTCTGATACTTAACTGCTTTTGACACTGGACTTTGTTACTGGAATATCCCTGGATTGAAAAACTGACTGATCAACCTGTGAATGATTTTTGGACTGCTTATTTTGAACTTTGCTTCAACCTTTCTGGAAGTAAAAACCTTCATTAATTGTACAGTGTATCTGTGTACCGTGTGTGTATTATTCCAACACTATTCTCTATACATCTCTTTGTATGCGCTCATTCTCCTAACGGGGAATTACCTCAACACTTCTGATTTCTTTTTTACTGTCTTTCTGCCCCTTCCTCTTTATTTCTTGCTCTTTCTTTCTCTTCCTTCCTTCCTTTCTTTCTCTCTTTTTCTTTCTCCCTTTCTCTTTATTTCTTTCTCTCTCTCTTTTTCTTTCTCTTTCTTTCTGTCCCTTCCTTCCACCCCCCTTTCTTTATCTATCCCTTTTCTTCCTTTCTCTCTCCCTTTTTCTTTCTTTCCCTTTTCTTTCTTTTCTTTCTTGTCTCTTCCTTCTCTCTTTCTTTCTCTCTGTCTCCCCCCTCTCTTTCCCTCTCTCTCTCTCCCCTCATTCTCTTTCTCTCCCCGTCTTTCCCTCCCTCCCTCTCTCCCTCTTTCTTTCTTTCTTTTTTTCTTTCTCTCTTTCTCTTTCTTTCTCTCCCTTTTTCTTTCTTTCTTTCTCTCTCTCTTTTTATCTTTCCCTTTCTTTCTGTCCCTTCCTTCCACCCCCCTTTCTTTATCTATCCCTTCTATTCCTTTTTCTTCCTTTCTCTCTCCCTTTTTCTTTCTTTCCCTTTTCTTTCT
>BLBF01000052.1:8267593-8281444 GCA_015471245.1 Laticauda colubrina | reverse complement strand
CTCCCTTTTTCTTTCTTTCCCTTTTCTTTCTTTTCTTTCTTGTCTCTCCCTTCTCTCTTTCTTTCTCTCTGTCTCTCACCTCTCTCTCTTTCCCCCCTCTCTCTCCCATCATTCTCTTTTTCTTTCTCCCCCTCTCTTTCCCTCTCTCCGTCCCTCTCTCCCTCCCCCTTTCTTTCTTTCTTTCCTTGCCCCCACCCCTCACACACACACAGCTTGTCTGGGACGAACTGAATGATCAGGCAGCTTAAGTCAGCACTGGGCAGCAGGAAAAGGAAAAACGTACCTCCATGTGCAGCGGCAGTGGTGGTGGCGCTTTGCAGCCCCCCCCCCCCGGGACATCACAAAACACATCCACGGATGGCAGAGGCAGCAATCCTGGCTCTGGGGGCCTCATGTAAAGGGCTGCAGTGGTGCTTTCCCAGCAATAGCAGGTAAGAGAAGCAGTCCGGAACTGATACAAGCTTCTCTATTGTTCTTTCCAGCTGGGAGAATGAGACCACTTCTCTCCCAGCAGAGCAAGAAGCCTGAAAGTCCCCCTTTCGTTGAAAGAGAAGCAGCTCAGTTGAAACCTGCTTCTCTCTACTGCCCAGGAGCCCATTCGATGAGAGGGGGACTTATAGGCTTCTCATTTTGCTGGGAGAGAGGCGCTCTCACTCTTCCAGCTGGAAAGAACAACGGAGAAGCTTGTGTCAGCTCTGGATTGCTTCTCTTACCTGCTCTTGAGGAGCGTCTCCCTACATGTGTCCACCCTCCTGGCCCCACCATAGATGCCAGTCGCAAGAGGCGGAAGAGGAGGAGAAGGGTAGCCCGAAGGAACTAGTTGAACAATGATCACCAGCCATGATGGAAGTGTCCCTTTGGGTGACCCTTCTCTTCCTCCTCTCCCTCCTCTCATAAGTGCAGCTCTGGTGGTGGCAGCAGCAAAACAAAAATAAGTGGTTTTGTTCCTAGTAGAAGTGGCAGCAGCGGCAGCAAAATGAAAAGAAGCAGGCAGAGGTGGCAATGCGGTGGAGGTGCTATGGCAGTAGCAGGGCCATGGAGCACCCCCCCAGCCCCTCCCAAAGTATGGTACCTCTATGGGTAGCAGCAGTGGCAGCAGCAAAAAGAAAGGAAGTGGGTGGAGGCAGCGAACCTAGCTGTCTCTGTCCACTTCCTTTCATTTTGCTCCCAGTAGAAGTGAGCAGAGATGGAAATGCTGCAGCAATGGTGCTTCTTACAGGAGGCTGCCACATGGTAAGGAGAGCTGGGAGAGTGCCATGTGGCAGCTTAGCCAGCCAGCCGAGCCCAGGGATTCGGAGGCAGGTAGACAGGCTGGCAGGATGGGGCTGCGCTGGTGGGCAAATCAGGCAGCTGACCCTGGGGAAGGGGGTGGGTAGGTAGGTAGGCTGGGCAAAGCCCAGGGAGCCCCAGAAATGGCTGGGGGAGGCCTGGGACAGGGGGAGAAGAGCTAGCACGACTCATAGGCTTACCTGTGAGGAGGCAGATGGGTGAAGAGGCTCATGTTGTAGCAAAAGCCAGGCAGCAATGGATGCCTTGGTTGGCGGGCAAAAGCAGGCTTCAGGCATGTCGCGCATGCAACAATGTTGCACATGCGCGATAGGTACTGACTGAGCAGGGAGCAGAGAAGTGGGTGGAGAGGGGTGGGGCCATCCAGAGGTCCGATTTACCATTTCCTCGAAATACCGGGAACCATAACAATCGGTTCTATAGAAATGGTCTGAACCGGTAGAATCCCACCCCTGCCCTTGAGTCCATATGAACTGCAGGTTTGCCACTACTTTCTTTCAGGAAGTTTTCTTAGATTTCACAGTTTGTCTAGATCCAAATGAGGTCTGATCATGTCTAGTTTGTTTGAATAAATGTGGGTCAGCTAAATATTGCCACTTGAGGTAGGCAAAATATTATGGGTGGTCCTCATTTGCTCCTGGGATTGGCAACTCAGTCACTGAGTGAAGTAAAATATCACAATTTTATGACTTTATTTCAGCTTTCCTTTGCTTTACAGAGCTACAAAGGTTGTAAATGCAAGGATTGGTCACACAGTTACCTCACTGTTGTAACTGTGAACTGTTGCTAAATAAGGTAGTTGCTAAACAAGGACTACTTGTATGATGCTGAGTATAACTTGTATGATGTAGGACTACTTGTATGATGCTGGCTATTGTAGTGTGATTAGCTACTATCCTGTTTTGCTGGGGACGGCCTTGAGACAAACTGATGGCACCAGGAGAAGTGCACTTTAATCTCATCTACCTTGACTGTTCTAAGTAGCTTTCATTAATGGCAAAAAGTAGGCCTGTTTCTGGTTGATTTTTTTTTGCCTTTCTTGTTCATATATCTAACATTTTTTTCTGAACTCTGCACATTGACTGAAGTCACTGCTCTTTGTCCAGGTGTTCCAATGTTGTCTCTTTGTTGAATAATGTCTGATTGATTTTAGCTCTTTTCAGTTCAGTGCACATGATCTTCCCCGGCCACCTTCTCCCCTTAACTCCCAGCTCAGGCCCAGCAATGCAAAATGACTCTGCTCAGTGAAAAAAAGATATAGGCTGCTAGAGCTGCACTAGGGAATAATAGCCCTTTGCCACATATCAAGGTTTATGGCTCTGATTTTCAAGGCCACTGAACTCTACTTGGTCTGTCCTGGATGTGGCACTTCAGACAGATATATGCAGCACTAAAGGTTAAGAGGGCAAGAACTTGAAACTATGTACACACATTTTTCAGTGGTTCTTCTCTTGAGAGGCTATTTGTGGCCCTTCTCTTGAGAAAGGACTTTGAGCTAATCATGTTGATTAGAAGCAAAAGGCTGGACTCAAATGCTTATCATTTGCTAGCAATAAATTTCTAGGGAAATTATGGTACATTGTTCAAACTGATGCAAGAACAAAGACTTACAAATGGGAGGAAGTATAAAATGAAAGCAGGAGAGAGATTTTTGCCAAGGAAAATATGCAAACCGCTAGAGATATTTCATTCACATTCATTCAAAAATTCATCCTCTTTGTTCAAATTATATTATCAAATATAGTTTTGTAGTAACATAAAGAAAAAAAACCAGGCCTCTTTAATTCTTCTCTCTTTGTTCTGGTATTTTTTGAAATATTAAATATCTTGGGTCCTGCTTCCACACAGGCTTGGAGTTCATGGCTTTTATGATGCTCATAAGCTTGACCAAAGGGATCTCAGAAGAATATATGTACATCATATGCTGGTCCTTGTATTTGCCTCACAGCAGTTGTCTGGTGATTTGGATCTGGAAGGCAGGATGTTCAGCTCTTTGCTAGATCACTTTCCAGTCCACAGTAAGATGAGGTGCCATCCATGATATCTGTGGAATAAATGGTCCATTCTAGATACTTTATGGATCCAGAAGGATTCTTGTGGGCACTTGAGGAACTTCCAAACAATCTGTTGAAAGCCTCTGCCATAAAGAGACATTCAAGCCAGACTTCCTTTGTTTTCCAGTCCCAGTTGAGTCCCTGGTTTACTTAGAAACTCTAGGAGAAGAAGCAACAGAAGTTAATCCTGGAGAACTGGTACAGAGGAACCTAACTGAGCATGGTTATGTGCATAGGTTCAAGCCCATACCATGGCAATAAGAAAAGCAAAGTGCTTTTCTCCTTTCTTGTAGTATTGACTGGTTGCTGGCTGATTAGCTGCCTTGTTGAGGATGACAAATTCCCTACGAGACAGGGATTGGTTGCCTGCAAGCTACAACCATTTTACATAATGTTTTGTAGTAGTAGTTGTTCATTATAGGCATTGACCAGCAAAAAAAACCAAATACACACACACACAGAAAAAAACAGGAAAAAAGATGAGTAAATTTTTTTGCCAGGAAAATTGCTCAAATTTTAAACATCAGAACACATGTTCTGTTTTGATTCGATGTTTATAGCTATTTGTTCAATTATATTGTGCTGCTTGTGATTCTTTATCTTTACTAAGAACTTTGATTTTTAGCTTCTTAAACTGATATTCACTTATTCATAATTAAAAATTATACAATGGACAGTTATAACCTAGATATTTTTAGCTCTGTTTATTTATTTGTGCTTGATCTTTTTAAAAAATCATGCATTGTTTATACATCTTTTCTAGAATATTTAATAAAATAAAAAAGATAATTGCTCAAATTTGCCAGTAACTTGACTCCTTACGATTCTATGGTTCTATCGTTCTATGGTGATGATTGGGTGCCATAGTATACCCTTTCCTTATAATATAGAACATAGAATAATAGCGTTGGAACGGATCTTGGAGGTCTTCTAGCCCAACCCCCTGCTTGAACAGGAAGTCTTATACCTTTTCAGATAAATCATCATCCAGTCCATTTTTGAAAGCTTTCAGCAATGGAGCACCCACAACTTGTGAAGGCAAGCTGTTCCAATTGTTAATTGCTCTCACTGTTAGAAAATTTCTCCTTTGTTCTAGGTTGCTTTTCTCCTTGGTTAGTTTCCATCCATTGTTTCTTGTATGGCCTTTGATGCTTTGGAAAATAGTTGACCCCCTCATCTTTGTAGGAGCCCCTCAAATTGGAACACTGCAGTCATGTCTCCCCTAGTCCTTCTTTTTATTAGACTTGACATTCCCAATCCCTGTAACCATTCTTTGTATGTTTTAGCCTCCAGGGCCCTAATCATCTTTGTTGCTCTTCTCTGCACTCTTTCTAGAATCTCAATGTATTTTTAATATTGTAGTGACCAGAAGAGGATGCAGTATTCAAAGTATGGACTTACTAAAGCTTTTAAAATGGCACTAAAACTTCTAAAGGGTTCAGCACAGAGGTGGTATTCAGCCAGTTCTGACAGGTTCTGGATAACTGGTAGCAGAAATTTTGAGTAGTTCGGAGAACCGGTAAATGCTACCTGTAGTTGGCCTTGCCCCCATCTATTGCCTCCTGAATCCTAGTTGATTGGAGTCCCAGCTGATCAGCTGGATCTTCTTTTGTTGCCCTGCACAGGAGAATGGAGCTGGAAAGCAAGTTAATGGGGTGGGATGGAAATGGGGATTTTACAGTGTCCTTCCCCTGCCACTAAGCCATGCCCACCAAGCCACAACATACCCACCAAGCCATGCCCACAGAACCGGTTGTAAAAAAAATGAATACCACCACTGGTTCAGCATTCTTTCTCCCATCT
The DNA here is from genome assembly GCA_015471245.1 of Laticauda colubrina. Taxonomy (NCBI): domain Eukaryota; kingdom Metazoa; phylum Chordata; class Lepidosauria; order Squamata; family Elapidae; genus Laticauda; species Laticauda colubrina. The sequence goes on along the minus strand of BLBF01000052.1, from coordinate 8,276,300 downwards.
ATATGGAACTCTTGGAAGAGTTTATGCATCTATTTTGGATGTGGTACCATCAATATACTGAAGTTGCCCAATTAAAGATCACTACTCTGGCTGTGTCAGTGTTGTCAAAGTTCATGCCCCAATGTGTGGATGCTGTTGTTGTCTGGATTGCTACGTGTCAAAGTAATAGAATCATTCAACAACAACAAGGTTCCAGTTCTGTGTTGCTTCTTGTGGGGAGAATAAGCTCAGAAGCTCTTTGGCCTTGAAGCTCGGAATAAGCTCAGAAGCTCTTTGGTCTTTGGCCTTGATGAGCTGATCTGGCTGCTAGCTATAACTGTCAAGGAAAATGTAAAGACAGCAGTCCCATTGGTCTAGCCTGATATATAATTGTTGGGGAGTAGAGCTCTGGGGCAGAAAGGACACCAATTACAATTGTTGGGATGCCTCATAAATATTGAAAAGAGAGAGAGAGAGACAAAAGGAGAGGAGAGAAAATTACGTGCAAAATGGAGTGATTGGAGAGACATGTTGGAGAATGAATGTGTTGAGCAGTTGTTGGTTCCTGGCTGGGAAAGCATAAGTGAAGTCCAACACTGCCTTCCCTGAAAGAAGGAAGACCCAGAGAGACAGGAGCTCTACCCAAGATCCAAGAACCAGAAGGAGGGAACTGTCTGGCTACAGGTAGAAGCTTCACCCAAGAGCCCAGAATGAAAGGAGCAGATCGGCTGCTGGTGGAGAAGCCCTTGTTTCTGGGGAAGGATTGGGCACAAGACCTGAGAGAGGTTATTCCCCCAATGGAGCAGCAGGTATTCAGCTGAGCAGATCTAGGAGAAGGTCAAGTGGGGCTGATATAGTACACGTACAATAAATTCCAGCCCATTTATTTCTTTTCATTTCTCTGGCCAAACTCCAAAATGGAGGAAGGAGGAGGAAGCAGGACAGCTAGAGAGGAATAGTCTCTGGGAAGGTGTCTTAGTTAAAAAACATAAAAACCTCCACTTGTATTTCTGTGTTAATTGCCATAGGTGCAAAACAAAGTACACCTTTAATTCAACAAGATCTGTGACACAAAGTAATGCTGCATACTCTCCACATATGAGGATGCCTTAAAGAAAGGAAATTGGAGCTATTACCTCAGAAATGTGATCATAGAATAAATAAGAGAGAGCACTAGGGAATAATTTTTGAATACAAATAGGGATTTCCCCCCCCAATGCAAGTAAATACAGGTTTATCCAGAAACCAAGCTGAAGGTCTAAAGGGTACTGGATATCCAATCAAAAATAAAATACAACTGATGCTCATTCCAAGGACACTCTAGAATTTAAAAAGAGAATATACAGCTTCCAGTATCTCTGAGGCTATAACCCCACCTAGGTAAATCAATATTTGGATTGTGGGGAATAGAAAGAGAGTTCAAGGCGGTTTCCTGCTGATTGGTGAAATTAAAATGAACTGAACAGTGCAAAAGCAATGCTATGAGAGATCAATTTGCATGACAAAACAACACGGTCAGAAACAGGTTATTTCCCTTATAAATCTACCAGACTGGCAATATATGGGTACTTTCATAGGGGAGTTTGTTGGGCAGTGACTAAAGATTTGCAAGTTTGCAGTCCATGAAAGCACCTCTGTTATATTTAATCAATAAATGAAACATATAAATGATTAGATTTTGACCCCTCTTCAACAACCCAGGACTATCTTTGTATTCTAGGCAGCCCATAGACTGCTGACGCTGCAGCTTTTCTTGAACAAAATTGATTTACAAAAAAAGCCAAGGTGTTGCAACAATGCCAATAAAATGCAGGGATACAAACTTAACACATGTATAAAGAAATCTGGTTGAGTATTTCTAGGATAATGAAGAGCAGGTTTAGCAAACAATTCAGTTTATTTTCTTTTGCTCAATGACCAGCCTAAAGCAAGATACAAGTCAATTTGAAATACTCACATTAGTGTATAATATATTATATGTAAATAAAATCTAACTTCCAACGATTAACACTATGTTTATTAAGTTAAGGCTATTATTCAAGATGCAATATCTATTGCTTAGATTAAAATACAATGACATAACAATATAAATGTGGATCATAAAATCTAATGAGTCTAATCTACTGGGGGCTAATTTCTATATTCACAAAAGCAGATACTTCCTTGCATGCAATAGGCAACATAGCAATATTTACAGCCATTCAATGAGATTTTATTGTTTCTGTCAGACAATGACGATTGGAGATTATACAAATGTATTATTTACAGATGTATATAATGTGCACAAATATAAAAATGAGAATATAAAAAAGAGCAGTGGTCTCAATATTTCCCATTTCACATGCATATATTTGATCATCATAGGGGTTTTTTAATGCTTGCCTTCCAAACCAGTATTTAGTAAAATGTCAAATTATTCCAGTTTCAGGGCTTTTCGACATTTAGATAAGATTTAATTTGATTAAGATATTGGACAATTTTAAAAAGAAAGGATAAAGTGCTTAAACAGCAACCCTTTATTGCCACACAAAACTGGGTGCCAGTATGTCAGGTGATGGATGCTATTACACAATTTTGCATAAAGTTCATGGGGGCAAAAATAACAAAATAAATAAAATGTAAATAACTTGTTGAAAAATATGCAAAATTTCATACAGAAGTCTTGGGAGATTTGATGATTTTTGTGATAATTTGGTTGTGCTTATTATTAACTGTGGAAGGGTATCAGAGGGTGCCAAGTTATGTGGCTAAACCATAGTATACAATAAGAAGAAGTTGGAATGGAAAAGGACTAGAACTCACTAATGCTGTATACTTAGCTAGGTCTGTCTAAAAACACATCACCTTTGGCTGCATACTGACACCCAAAGTCTTCTCAGAGAACTGTTGTATTGTTGGTTTGTTGAATGCATGGATAAAGAAAAGCCAACTAATTGATATTAATTAGAAGAAAAACAAATTGGTTCAAGATACAGATGTGAGTGCATTATTTTTGGTATCCCCTATGTAGAAATCTTCAGTGTATCTCACTTGCTTAATATTCAAATGGAGATAATTGAATATTGAATGGGTAATTTGTATGACATTGAGGCATGAAATTTAGGCTCCTGCCCATTAAATGAGAGCAATGGAGCTTCTGGGGAAAATGTGCAAACAATATAACTTTGCTGGACAAGCTAGAATAGACAAGTTGCCTTTCTGGGAATAATACATTTGTCTCCTTAGTACATCACAATTACTACCTTCTAGCTACCAATTCAGTTGCAAAGACAATATACGGTATATTGTAAGAAAGGTATATTCCTTTCTTAGAATATGTTCTGCCAAAAGTGTGCCTTGATGAACTAAATGATCAACTAAGTTATAGAACACCTGCCTGTCCTTGACTATTCACCCTACTCATAACCTTTGGGCTTTGCATAGTATCCAGCACAGTGGTGGGATTCAAATTTTTTTACTACCGGTTCTGTGGGCATGGCATGGGAAAGATACTGTAAAATTCATCAGAGGTGGTATTTGCCGGTTCTCCAAACTACTTAAAATTTCCGCTGCCAGTTCTCCAGAACTGGTGGAACCTGCTGAATACCACCTGTGATCCAGCACAAAAATACCCCCTCTTTTCCCCAGACTCTAATAGACTTAAAATTTGTTCGCCTGTATGAAAAGAGTCAGTGTTCATGGCTGAAGGGGCCCATTTTAAAGATCTCTTTACCTTGCCAGCTTCTAGATCAGTTGGACTGTGCTCCCCATCATTCCCAGATAGAATTCCTGTCTTGAGGTGTTCCAGGTTGTAATAAAAGACATTTGGAGGATATTAAATTGGGTAACTAAGTTCTATCTGTGAGTGTGGAATTTTATTTCTCTACTGTGAGTAATAATCAAGTAGGAGATGGCATTTGCTGTTGTCTTTCTGCAGTTGATGTCTTCAGCTTATGAAACAATGAGCATAAACAAAGAAAGAATAGACAAAGGACCATTGCTTTGATTATTGTATCTACTAAAGATTGCCTATACCCCATAATCATAGTACTGAATGATTAAGCATTCATAGTATTTTAATAATACATTTAATAATATATTTATTAACATTTGCTTTAGATAATTAATTACTAGATGGAATGAATATGTTTAACTTCCAAGTTGAGTTTGGCTCCCCCCTCCCTGTGATTCTGCAATCTGAAATGAAAAAGAAAACTTGAAAAGAAGTTTACATAATAAAATGTTAATCATTTTCTTTCCTGTTTTGTCCTGAGAATAGAAGTACTCGAGACCGGTGTTCATCAAACAGCTCTTTATTCTTAAAGGCCCTGTCACACTGCCCAACGGATACAAAATGTTAGTAAAAAGGACACAACGTACAAGCAAAATGTTCCATCCATTGTTATCCACTCTCAAAAGGGGCAAAAATTTGCATAACTGGAGCGGATAACACGGAAAGGAATGGACGCGGGGAGGACATAGAGCGGATGGAAAGCGGATGCGGAACAGAAGCCCGGCGGATGGAAGCGGATGGGAGCGGATGGGAGCGGATGGCACATCCGCTAGGCTTCCGGGGGACCTCAGCAAAGCAGATGTGGAACGGATACAGCGGATGCACAGCGGATGAAGCGGATGCAGAGCGGAAGCACAGCGGATGCACAGTGGATGAAGCGGATGCAGAGCGGAAGCCTAGTGGATGCACAGCGGAAGCCGAACGGATGCCGAGTGTTAATTGCACATGTGGGGGGGGATGCATTGCGTAAGCCCCGTGGATATAAAGGGAAGCAGCTCGCACATGGCCAGCATTCACCCGCTGCCGGATACATCGAGTCCTTGCCTGCCCTGCCTGCATGCCTGCCTGCAAGCCTTGCTGCAAGCCATGCTGCCAGCCTTCCTGCCAGCCTGCCTCCAAGCCTGCCTCCCAGCCTCCTGGCCAGCCTCCCTGCCAGCTTTGCTCTCTGCCTGCCTGCCAGCCTTGCTGCCAGCCTGCCTTCCTGCCAGCCAGTCTGCCTGCCAGCCTTGCTGCCTGCCTGCCTTCCTGCTAGGCTTCCTGCCAGGCTACCTGCCAGGCTTCCTGCCAGCCTTGGTGCCTGACAGCCTCCCTGCCAGCCAGCAACCCCACAACCATGGGGAAGAAGTGAAAGCCTCAGCAACCTGCCGCCATCCTTGGCAAGAGGGACAGGGCCACCCTCCTGCCCCCTGTCCCTGACTCTGCTTCTGCTGGGGCTTCTGCTGCTCGGGCTCACTCTTCTGGTGCTGGAATTCTGCTGAAGCTGCTTCTGGCGGTGGTGCTTCTGCTGGTGCTTACTCTGTTGAAGCTGCTCCTGGTCCTGCTGGTCCTGCTTGTCCTGCTCGTGCTCCTGGACTTGCTCGTACTGCTCGTACTGTTCGTGCTCCTGGTCTTGCTCATACTGCTCGTCCTGCTCATGCTCCTGGTTCTGCTCGTGCTCCTGGTCTTGCTGGTGCTGCTGGTGCTTACTCTGCTGCTGCTGATCCTGGTCCTACTGGTGCTGCTGGTGCTGCTGGTGCTGCTGGTGCTGCTGCTGATGATCCTGCTGCTGCTAGTGGTGGTGCTGCTGATCCTGGTGGTGCTGGTGCTGCTGGTGCTGATCCTGCTGGTGCTGCTGCTGCTGCTGCTGCTGATGATGATGATGATGATGATGATTATGATCCTGCTGGTAATGATGATGATCCTGCTGGTGCTGCTGCTGCTGGTGGTCCTACTACCTGGGAGCCCCTCTGATGAGGTCCCATCTGGTCCTGCCAAAGGGAGGAAGAGGCGTATGCAACAACGGGAGAGGAGGCAATACTCCATTGAGGAGGAACATGAGGATGAGGTGCTGGAGTGGCTGAGAGAGAATGACTATCTGTGGTGGAAGGGACACCAGCTGTACAGGGACACCAAGTGGAAGCATGCTGCTTGGAGAGAGAAGGCAGTGAGTATGGGCTACACTTCGGAGGTGCTCCTCGGCTGGTGGAAGCACATGCACACCTGGTATGGGAAGCTGCACCTGAAGAAATCTGGCCAGGCCGCGGTTAAGCTGACGGACAGAGAGATCTACGTCATGGCCAGGTGCAGCTTCCTGGAGGGTGAGATCCGCCACCAAGGAGCACCAGGAGCCCATCTCATGACCCTCGCTCTCCGGCAGCCTGCTGAGAGCCAGTCTTCTTCCGGCCGAGAGTCAGTCCCTGTCTCCAGGCAGGTTTCTGTGGAGCGTGCCACGGCGGAGAACCCACGGACAGGTGTTGTAACTGTGGTGGAGTGCGTGGAGGACTCCCTGGTGCAGTGGGATAAAGGAGACGGCGTGTCCACCACAGCCGTACCCGCATCCACCCCCCCAGCTCCACCTCCACAGAAAGGCAGACAGCCAGACAGCAGGGGGGGCAGAGCCACACTGTCCTGGTGGAGATCAGGGACACCATCCGGACCAGCATAGGTCCACACCATCTCCTCATCCTCCAACCGCAAGCCCTTCCTCACCTATGTCAACCAGACCCTCAGGGACATGGCGGAACCCCAGTACCAGGTGGTGAAGGACCGGATCACCGAGCTGATTCACAACCCTCCAGATCCAGAGGAACCTGCTCGCACCCAGTCCAGGTCTGCTCCTCCACCTCCACCCCAGGTGATGTCCCTCCCATACCAAGGCTTCCCACAGCTCCTCACCTACCAGGACTATGGCTACCAGGAGGTCCAGCAGCACAGGCTGCAGCCCTTCCCAGTCCAGGCACAGAGTCATTGGGTGACACCGTTACCAATGGTTCCACTGATGCCACCGATGCCACCCACGCCAATGATGCCACCGACGACAGCGATGCCACCCACGCTGCCGATGCCACCAATGCCAGTCCTCACCCAGCTGCAGACCAGACAGCCCCACTACACTGCTCCTTCCTCCACCCCACAGCCAAGCCCGGCCTCAGTACATCTGTCCTCGGTACTGGGGCTGACACCCCACGGCATGGAGGAAGGACCTCTCAACATCACGGGGCTGAGCCAGCTGTCCGAGAGCTTCCTCAACACACCGTCACCTGTTGTCCTCTCGGGGCCAGGCACCCCAGTGGTGCTTCAGACCAGCACTCCAGCACCAGCCACCTCCACAGCACCTGGACCCTTCACCCCTGAGACTGGGCACACCTCTGAGTGACCAAGAGGAGTGCCAGAGACTGGCTGGCTGGCTACCTGTGGACTTTATTTGGACACTTGACTTGGGTCATTTTTCTTTTACAGCTTGTTGTTCAATAAAGTCTATATTTGATTCACACACTTGCTTCATTTCTTTTTTTTAATAAAGTCTTGGTGGAAACTTTTAGAAATGGTTTAAGCCTTTGCATGCTTGAGGGATGGGTTAAGATAGCAGTGGGATGGGCAGGGATACCTGTGGGATGGGTTAAGATAGCTGTGGGATAGATAAACCTCCAGTGCAAGCATAGTGGGACTGGATGGTCCACCCTCCCAGGTGCCACACCTATGGCCCTTCATTATCAATAACAATGTAAGCATTAATCCTCACATGTCAACATAAACACAACTCTTTATTAAATACCCTGATCAGGAGTCTGGAGGTGTAGGGTTTCATGAGGTAGGTTCTGAGGGAGAAGGCGTCATCCCCCACAATGAAGTAGGGCACATCTTGCGTGTCGTTGGGCAGGGGGTCTGGATCTGGGAAGCCCATGATGAGGTTGCGTTCCAGCCCCTCCTTGAGGTGACTGGCATTGTATACCTGGGCATCTGAACATGACCCGTTGCCTGAAGCATCGATGTACATGAACTTGTAGTCAGCATCAACCATGGCAAAGAGGACAATGCTGAAGAAGCCCTTGTAGTTGAAATAAGTGGACCCCGACTTGGCTGGAGCTTTGCAGGCCACTTGCTTGCTATCTATGGCTCCAACGGAGTGGGGGAAGTTCCACCTCTGATATCACTGTTCTGCAACTTTCTTCCAGTCTTCTTCAGTGGAGGGGCACTGGAGGAGCTCCTCCAGGTATTCTTCGATGATGGCCTGCACCACTTCTCTGGCCACAATGCTGATGGTGTTGTGTGGCACCCTCTAGCCGTACTGCATGCTCCTGTAGGTGATCCCTGAGGCCAGGTGGCGTAGAGTGAGTGCCACCTTGAGCCCAGGTTCCAGGCTGGGCCAGAAGTTGGTGTTTGCCTTGGTCAACCTGGGTTGACTGCACAACCTGGGCACTGCACAACTTCGTCAAACATGGCTGGAGGCATCCTCATGAAGTTCTGGAATGCACAAGTGTCTTCGTTTCTGAGCTCCACCATCAGCTTGTTGTACAGTCCATACTCTGCTCTTTTCCTGATCCATCTTCGGACCCAGACGCTTCTTGGCCACCTCCTTTTCTTCCTGTAGTAGACTTCACAGAGCCTGTAGATGGCTTTGCACTGTTGCAGAAGGATGGTGGCTGCCAAAAGGACTGTGTTACGATTCATGGTGGACATGACGGGATGCTGTGGAAGAGCAAGAGGCAGATGAAGGCTGCAGAGGTCTGCACAGCTGGTCTGCTGGTCTGAAAGTGAGATGCAGGTGAGTTGCTCCCCCTTTTTATAGGCAGTATAGGTTTTCCCCTATGTGTCCTTTTGCATTCTCTAGGCATCCTCTAGACATCCTTAATATCCGAGATAGGTCCCCTCTGCGGATGTTTTTTCTGTTTTGAATGCTTTCTTTGCGAGCTGCATCTGCTTTCATCCATTCTGCATCCGTTCTGCATCCGTTCTGCATCCGTTCTGCATCCGTTC
>BLBF01000052.1:8164637-8267583 GCA_015471245.1 Laticauda colubrina | reverse complement strand
TTCTGCATCCGTTCTGCATCCGTTCTGCATCCGTTCTGCATCCGTTCTGCATCTGTTCCGCGTCCGTTCCACTTCCTCCCTGCGTCCGTTTACCACTGGAGTGGATCGAGTTGCGCGGATGCCTAGCGGATGCCTAGCGGATGCCTAGCGGATATAGTGGATGCGTAACGGATGCAGAATGGATGCCTAGAGGATGCCTAGTGGATGCAGAACGGATGCATTGGATACATTTTCTGCTCAAAAGTTTTGAGCAGTTCAAAACTTTCTGAGCCGATGAAATGTCAATAAACGGTTGCTGGATGGATAGAGAGGAAGCAAAATGGAGGCAGTGAGTACAGAACGGATACATCGTGTTAACCAACGGATGGCAAGCTTTTTTGTCCGTTTTACATCCTCTTTCCATCCGTTGGTGCAGTGTGACAGAGGCTTAACTAATTCAGTGACTTCGTAACAGAACCTTGCTGGAGCCGCAGCAGCCCTTTTTATAGCGGCTGCTCGTGGCTTGCAGCCAATAACAGCTCTTTCAGTTTTCCCACCGTCAGGTGGGCCAATTGCAATGGTACTTTACTAACTAATCCTATCGTGGCCTGCTCAGCCAATCAGATTAAGGTATTTGCAGTATTCCAATTCTTATACACAACACCCCTCCCCTCTTGGTTTCATCCAATGTGTGTAACGTAGTCATGCAGGTAGGTGGGGCTTTTGCAGGTCCTACTTGACCTGCGCAGCTCATTGTCAGCGTGGTCTTCCTTCGGTTCAGTCAGGATTGCCTTTTCTCCGTGTCTTCCCCATGGAACCTCCTGGATGGGTGAGTCAGCCTTGCTGCTCCTGCCTGGGTCTCTCAGGCTGGTTGAGTTGGTTCTGCCGCTCCCTCCTGTTCTGTCTGGGTTGGTCAAGCTGGCCTGGCTGCCACCTTCCTGGAAGGCCTCACCTTGCTTCCCTGCTACCAGTTGTCTTCTCCGAAGGTCGTCTATGGGTAAGTGCTCTTTTTGTCTTACTGGGGGTTCTAATTCGGGTTTGTGTTGTGCCTTTTGTCATGTTATTGGTGGTTCTTCTCTCCCTTTTTTATTATTTTGTGTTTTCCCCCTTCCTTGGTTGTTTTTGGATTGTTTGTTGGGGGTTCTATTTGTGGCAGTGCTTCGGAGCTAGGTAGATTACTGTTGCGTTCCAATGTCCTAGAGCGAAGTTGGTCGATGTGTCGTTTCCATGTTCTGCCGTCGTCTAGTTCAAGTCAGTATGACTTGGGCCATGTAATTTGTGTAATTGTGGCTGGAAGCCATAATGGGCCCCTGGTGAGATTTTTGGCATAGACTAGGTCTCCAGTGGTAAAGGAGCGGTATTTACCTGAGGAGTCAGGGGGGTTCTCAGAGGTGTAGGTGGGGTATAATCTATCTAGGTAGGAACACAATTTTCTGCCCATGAGGAGTTCTGCTGGGCTTTTGTTAGTGGTTGTGCTAGGGGTGATATGCTGAATTGTTAACAGTTTGTTTAGTCTATCTTGGATGTCCCCAGTGTCCAGTTTGTCTAGGGCTTCTTTTGTATAATGAACCAACCTTCTTTTGTATAATGAATCAGCTTGTCCATTTGAAGCTGGATGAGCCGGCGCTGTTAGGGCATGTCGGATGCCTTGTGCAGCTAGGTATTGCTTGAAAGCTAAGGCAGTAAATTGGGGGCCATTGTCAGATACTACTACATCTGGCAGTCCATGTGTTGCCAAGAGTTTGCTCAATTGTTTTATAACTGCTTCAATAGTTGTGGACGCCATAAGAATAACCTCTAGCCAGTTTGAATAAACGTCAACAATTATCAAATATGTATTCTCTTTCGTTGGCCCTGCAAAATCAATATGGAGTCTCGACCAGGGGCCTCTGGGAGTTTCCCATTCTAGGACTGATGCAAGACAGGGGTAGGCCTTGATTTCTGGCAGTCATGGCATGTTGCCACCTATTGTTCAATGTCTTTGTCCAGCCCTGGTAACCAGACGTAACTCCTGGCCAGGGGTTTCATTTTTACTATGCCCGGGTGTCCCTCATGCAACATGCACAATACTTCCTCCTGCAATTTGTTGGGAATTACCACCCTGTACCCCCACAGCATACAACCCTTTTCAAGGGACAGTTCAGTCTGCCAGGTGTGAAAAGGTTTAAAAGTCTCACCTCTATCCTCATCTGGTCAGCCCTTACCTACCCAATGCAGAATCCGAGCTGTCAGCAGTTGCTTTAGCGACGTCTGCTGTGGTTAGTGGCAGATTCGGCCATGTCTCGATCTGAAGGGTGGAGATAGTGGGAGCTAAGTCATATTCTTTGTCGAGCAGAGGGGAACGGCTCAAGGCATCCACATGGGTGATGGTTTTTCCTGGGCGATGTATGAGTGTGTAATTGTATGCAGCGAGGAATTCCGATCATCTCATCATCCTTGGTGATAGGATATTCGGGGTTGGTTTGTTCCCTGCCAGAATTCCTAGCAGGGGTTTGTGGTCTGTGATTACAGAAAATGTCCTACCATAGAAGTATTCGTGGAATCTCTTGACGCCTGCTATGATGGCGAGGGCTTCTCGGTCAAGTTGGCTGTAGTTCCTTTCAGATTTTGACAGCGTTTTAGAATAGAAGGTGATCGTTGCTTCTCTGCTGTCTGGTAGCTTGTGGCTCAGTATGGCACCGATTCCAAAAGGCAATGCATCACAGGTGACCGTCAGTGGCAGGGTGTTGCTGTATTGTATTAAAACAGTGTTGGATGTTAATAAGTCCTTGATACTGTGGAATGCTGCTTGTTCTCGGTGGCCCCAATTCCAGATAGTTTTTTTATCTAATAGCCGATGTAATGGTTCTGCTACGGTTGCCTTTTGGGACAGGAAGACATTATAGAAGTTAATGAGACCTAAGAACGCCTGTAAGTCTATTTTGTTCTTAGGTCTGGGTGTGTCTTTTATTGCTTTTACTTTTTTTTCAGTGAGGTGTATCCCTTTCTCATCTATAAGGTAGCCTAAGAATTCGACTTGATTGATGGCTAGTTGACATTTTTCTTTTTTGACTTTGAGCCCTGCTTCCCTGAATCTTTGCAAGACTTCTCTCAGTCTGTCTTCTAATTGATGTTTGTTTTTCGCGGATACTAATACATAGTCAAAATAGGAACGACCCCTTTTAGTCTATTTAGAAGGTGCTCCATTAGGCTTTGGAAAACACCTGGGGCAACGCTAATGCCAAATTGAAGTCTGTTGCATTTGAATGCCCCTCTGTGCGTGACTATAGTCTGTGCTTCTGCAGTTTCGGGGTCAACCGGCAGTTGTTGGTATGCTTGCGCGAGATCAAGTTTCGCGAAAATTTTTCCTCCCCTTAATGAATGCAACAGATGTTGAACTACCAGAACAGGGTATGCACTTTGCTGGAGTGCATGATTGAGGGTGGCCTTATAGTCACCACAGATGCATACTGACCCATCTGGTTTGACAGGAGTCACGATGGGAGTTTCCCACCTAACATGGTCGATTGGCTCTAACACCCCTTGTGCGATGAGTTTGTTAAGCTGCTCATCTATTTTCGGTTTTAAGGCAAAGGGAACACGTTTGGCTTTGAGCCTGATGGGAGCTATCTTAGGGTCTAGGCTGAATGTTATAGGGGTCCCCTTGTACTTGCTTAGGGTCCCATCGAATACGTCCTGGAACTCTTTCAGCAGGCTCTCCTCCCAATCAGTCTCGGTGACACTGTTGATTCCTGTCACTCCGATTCCCAGGGGCATGAACCATTCGATTCCCAGCAGGCTAGAGCGATCACGGTCGATGATTGTCAGAGGAAGTACTTCAGCGTGGTTTTTGAATTCTATTAGGAAATGTCCAAGACCCACTACCAAGATTCGATTTCTCTGGTAATCTTTGAGTATTAGGCTTTGCTGTTCCAGTTCTCTTCGCTTAATGTCTGGTATCAGATTTCTGATGGTGTTCCATGATACCATTGACAGGTATGATCCGGAGTCTACTTCCATTTCACAGGGCTTTCCTTCAATTTTTACGTTTATTCGGACCTTTTTTGCATTTGCCGCCCTGGCATTTCCTATGATTATTGTTTGGTGTGTTTCTTCTTTGTCGTTCATTCACCGGCTTCTGTTCTCTTGGTTCCATTGGCTTCCGGCTTGTCTATCTCTGTTTCTGGGGGAGGGGGTGATGCTGCATCTTTTTGGACTATAGGTCTTTTTGTTCTGGCAGACCCTTGCAATGTGCCCCCGTTTCTCACAAAATCTGCAAATGACATCCAGGAATCTGCATTCGGAGCACGGGTGGTCCCCTCTGCATCCAGCACACTGGAATTCTTGCCTCCTTCCTCTTTTTTCCTTTCCGATTGAAGCCTATGTACGTCTTCATTGTCATCATTGGTGTTGCTTGGGGAGTTGAAGTCTTCATGGTGGGCAGTCGCGGTGGTTTGTTTTTGTGTTCCCTCCACCTTCTTCTCTCGAGCTTGGTTCTGTGGTTCTGGATTTGTTGAGTTTATTTGGCGCATGGTGGCTGTGGATTTCTTGGCCGCTTCAGTGGCGGTAACTTCTGCGATAGCCTCAGCCACTGTGATATTCAGTTTGTTTAGCAGCTTGCTTTGGAATGTAGTCTCCTTCAATCCCAGGACCACGGGGACTCTCATGGCTTCGTCCATGTTGAGAAACTCACAGGCTCCTCCAATATCTCTTAGGGCTGCTACGAAATCTCCGATGCTCTCGTCTTCTTGTTGATCTTGTTTGTAGAATTCGTGTCTTCTAATAATATTGGAGACCACAGGCACCTAATGGGCTCATAGCATTCAGTTTAAATCTGGCCATGCCATTTGTTTTACATCTTGCGGTTTGGCTAACGCCTTGGCCATCTTGAAGATGGTAGGGCCACAGTGCATGAGGAATACGGCTCTCTTCCTCTGGTCGGTTATTCCTTATAGCTCGTTGCTTTCTAGAAACATCAGGAAATGGTCAGTGTATGACTCCCAATAATTTTCGGCTGGGTTGAACGGTGGGGGAAGCGCATTATTATTGGCCATTTTGGTTGCTCGGTTCTTGTTGCTGCGTGCTTCGGTCTCACTCTTCTAAAATGATCCCGCCTTTGTCGCCAGTGTTCTGTCCTGAGAATAGAAGTACTTGAGACCGGTGTTCATCAAACAGCTCTTTATTCTTAACTAATTCAGTGACTTCATAACAGAACATTGCCGGAGCCGCGGCAGCCCTTTTTATAGAGGCTGCTCGAGGCTTGTGGCCAATGACAGCTCTTTAAGTTTTCTTGCCGTCTGGCGGGCCAGTTGCAATGGTACTTTACTAATCAATCCTATCACAGCCTGCTCGGCCAATCAGATTAAGGTATTTGGAGTATTCCAATTCTTGTACACAACATTTCCTTCAAGCATTGAGTTGTTAAATTTAAAGGTATCTTGATTTAATATCCCAAAGGCTTGTTTGATGGAATAGTGATGAAAAGGTAAGATTATTTACATGTATTTATTTTTTAAAAGATTGATAATTAATCCATTCATTTGGTTTTAATGATCAACAATCGTATTACAGAAGAAGTTCATTAAAACTGCTATTCCTTCTGTTCACCTGATCAACAGCCTCAAAAGCATCAGGGATATTTACATGCCCATCATGCAAGAATATCTTGCTATTCATTCTTGACTGACATCTGAGCTTCAAGAGCTTCATTCCAGATAGACAAAATGTGGGCTGGAGGAGAACTCAGAGATTATGCTCCAAACCAGAGCCGCACCCCATGTTTTTCAAAGGAGAGAGACTCTATGACCTCATTGCCAAGAATGTTAACTGTAGTTGACCCAACAAATTTGCTGGGTTAAATAGAATCAAGGAAACTTATGTAACTTTCTCTTTTTGTCCCCATGTGCCATCTGTCAAAGATTTGGATTTTGTCCTTCTCATATACCATTTCTTAAAGGCAGTTTCTGCACTTTCCACATTTTCCATCTTGCAGTCTTGAACACATTCCTGCCGAATTCTCTTTCACAACCAAGTTCCTTTCTTGACATACCTTCCTTTTTAGATCAGCAATGTGCAGAACTAAGAATAAACAAAAGTTACAGGGATAGCAGGAGAAGCATAAAAAATCAAATATGAGCATTTCATTGGCAGACCCCAAATCTCTGAATACTTCGGGACAAATTGAATTGCATTCAATTTGAATTGAATTACAGTTGCTTTAATCTACCAGGTTTTCAACTCTACCATTTGGCTTTCATTCTAATATTTAGAATCCTGTTGAATAAGATTTTTTCTTAATATTGTTCTTGGGCCCAGTTACAAACTATGTGATCACTTTCAAATTTTGGTAAGTTTTAGGGAAAGTTGTAGTAAACAGAGATATTATTTTTCAGCCTTGAAAGCTCTTGGATATATTTGTTTGATTATAGATAAGATCTTAAAATTTGATCCAGAAATCACATGAAAACCTGATGCTGTGGAATAATCCAAATTTGAAGATAGTAGGAAAGTATTTTATTAGAATGTCTGAACTAAACCAAGATAAATACCTTAGATCAATTGATTTATAGTAGTTGCTTTAAAGATCTTGAAAAATATATTGCTCCTGCTTGGAAATAAATACAATTGCAAAAAGTACTGACAAAATTGTATGGTCCAGAAAAACCTAGCAGTTTGTGAAGCTACTGATGTTCTTCCACTATAAATAAAAATAAATAAAACAACAAGATAAAAGTCAAATAGATGGATGATAGGATGGATGAATGGACAGACAGACAGATGTAATCTGAAATGTGGAATGAAGAATTGAAAACCCAATCCTGGTAAACCAAGAAGTTCAAATCTTAAGAAATGTGAAATATACTTTTACTATTTAAAATATTATGATATAGTGTTTTGTATTTATTAGATTCTTTAAACAATGTTTTAAAAAAGGCTGGACATCAAATTTTCTGCATCTGATGTTGTAAGAAATCTGTTTTTCTTTACCTCATATGATTTGGTCTTGTTCAGCCATAGCTCCATTTGGTTTTGGGTTACAAGCATACATTAATAGAATTTTGGAAAGAAATATAAGAGGTAAGGATATAAATATGATAAGAAATTACAGTATATTCCTAAATAGAAAATTGATGCAGATCTGTAATCTTATCAAATTTGGTGGTCTCAGAAAAGAGGATAATTTTGATAGACAGAAAATTATGTTCCTTATGTTAGGGAATAGATATGTGTTTGTTATCTCATTTTTAAAAACACCTTTACATTTTAAAATCAGAAGACAAGAGCAGAATGTTTTGCTATATCGTGCAGATTTAATGAAAGTTTAAAGACCGAATTGAATGATACTAAATTGATACTATAGGGATTTTTATTTTAGTTTTATGTTTTATGTATAATCTCTACCATATTCTATTATTGTAGCACTGTTGTATTTCATTTGTAATTTTTCAAAAAACATTAATATTGTTTAAAAAATGAGAAATGAATGGCAAACATTAAGCAGATATTAATTGGGAGGGAAATCAAAATGAGAACATTTAAACTGTGTAGCGAATTAGGGTGTTGTTGATGGTGTTCCTGTCTGAGATATTTTCATGCACTTCTCTCTTTTTATTGGTTTAAACCCTGTTTATAGTTCATTGCCTTCTCTTTGTCAAGGTCATCCTCTATATTTTGCACAATAACTGAATTTGTAATCCAAAATACCTGAAGTTCCAAGATTACCAAAGAGTACTTAAGGAATGAAAAATAGAGCAACTATAAAGAATCCTTCTTTGTGAAATAACACTTCATTTGAATTTAGCTTTCTTTCCCATACATTGGCTGGTTTCAGATATGCTATACCCGGTGGTGGTTTTCAAACAATCTTACCACTGGTTTGCTAAAAATGTGAGGATGTGCACATGCTTGCGCGTGGCTTCCGCATACATGGCTTCCCTGCATACATGCATGCACATGATTTCTGCACATGCGTGTGGTGTTGTCATGCAGTGAGGCTTCTGCCATATGGCAAAGCTTGACCAAACAGCCTTTTGGGGCTTGCTCCCCTCCATTTTGCTCTCCAGGGCAGCGGCTGCTTCTCTCCACTGCTGATCTTGCTGAGAGAGCATCTTTGTGCAATTTAGCAGCTGTGAGCCACTGCTTTCCTTGAAATCCCATCCAGAAAGCGCTGTGGCATAGAGAACTAGAAGCCGTATTGAATGTTGTTTCTCTCAGCCTCAGCACTGTCCAGATGGGACTTAAAGGATCCAAAGTGGTGGCTCACAGCTGCTAAATTGCACAAGATGCTTGAAAACAAGAGCAGCAGTGGAGAGAAACAGCTGCCAACCTGGAGAGCAAATGGAGCATCTCTGCAAGTGACCAAGGCTCAGCAAGGGATGCAAGAAGTGGCTGCAAGATCTCCGCTGCAGCAATTTCTGGATGGATCTTCTTGAAGGTAAGAAGAATTGTCTGGTCTGTTCCCAAACTGCTTCAGTCCTCCTGTGCCCCTGCATCCCCACCCCACAGCCCTTTGGCCTAGTGTGGCAGGTCACAAGCTGAATAAATCATTTCAGCCCAGGAGGTTGTAGTTTGAGGCCAGAGGGGTGCGTGGCAACATGCTGGTGAGGCTCCAGGGCAAGGCCAGAGCCAAGGAATGACACTTCCCCTGACTTAGCCTAGGCAAAGGGTGAGTGAGCAGAGGCTCTAAGGCAAGGGCAGAGCCAAGGAACAGTGCTTCCCCTGACCCGGCCTAGGTGAAGGGCAAGCGGGTGGAGACTCTGGGACAAGGCTGGAGCTGGGGAATGGCTCTTCCCTGACTTGGCCTAGGAGAAGGGTGGAGGCTCCAGGGCAAGGCCAGAGCTGAGGAATGGCATGTCTCCAGGCCCCAACTTGAGATGAAGGGTGAGTGGGCGGCATGCTTACTTTTGGTCAGCAGAACAGGTGAGGCACAGAAATTAGCTGGGCTGCATGTGTAGATGAGATATAAAGGGCAGGGCGAGCGGGTGGGCAGATGCAAAGGGGAGCCAGGGGGGCAGCAGTGAGGCCAGCCAAGGTGTTATTTGCCAGTTCTCCAAACTACTCAACATTTCCAGTACTGGTATGCCAGAACCGGTCTGAACCAGCTAAATACAACCTCTGGCTATTTCATAAACTCTGTATGGGCACTTGCATTTACAAGACACATAGCTACAACCATTGTGGTAATTATTATAACAGTCCTGGGAAGTAGCTCTAGAATACAATGTAAACTGTCTAGTTGGAGTCCCTGCATGTTTAAGAATTTTATAACATGGAATTCTCCACCTCAAGATATTAGATTCCTAAGGAATTGGATATGAATGAAATTCTTCTCTGAGCTGGAAGCCTTCTCAACAGCCTTGTAATTCTGTGCTTTCACCTTTTTACTTATGAAAATCTTCTAAGGACTTTTAGAACTCCCATTTAGGCAGAACACTATATTGACACAAAATTTGCTACCTCACTTACAGATTCCTACCTTGCCTCTGTTCCCAATTGCAACCTTCATCCAGATTAAATGATTTTATGTACCTTGAGGTATTGGAATAAGAGGGAAATATCTCTTTAACAGTGGTATAACTATAGGTAGTCCTCACTGAATTATCACTCGTTTGATGACTTTTCAAATTACAATGATACTGAAGGAGATAATTTTTGATGAGTTCTAATTGAATTGCAATGTTCTTGCAACCATTTGGTCATGTTTAGGCACTTTACAATCAGCTTGCAATTTTGATGGTTGAAGCATCCTGTGGTCACATGATTGCCATTTGTCTCCTTCACTTCCCGTTTCTGACAATCAAAGTCAATGGGGAAGACAGCAGGACATCAGAAATAATCACATTGCTGCAGCCTGCTGTAATTACACAGAATTCACTTAACAATGGAAACTTGGATTGCACAACTGCCCTCATACAGTAAGTTGTCCCATATATGTGATGTTGTGCTTTATGACCACAATAACTAATTATGGCGTTGCCAGTCCCAATCACTATTATTAAATGGGGACTATCTGTAAGAATGATTCAGTCTATCTTATTCATGTTTGAAGACCAGTTCGAAGAGCAGCTGTATCAACAGAAGTGTAGTATCAAGCTCACAGGAAGTGTTGTGCTCATTGGCCAGACTGTACCTAGTATAAGGGATCCAGTTCTGCCCCCCAAAAAACCCAAGAGGATTCTGAAGCACTAGAAAGAATGCATAAAATAAGAGTGAAGATGGTGAGGGGAGATTGAATCCTATAAAGAATCTACCACTTCCTGTGATCTTGATACTACTCTTCTGTTGATACAGCCCAAAGTTGTGTTTTTTCTTTTATCAGTGCAACACATTGCTGGCTCATGTTTAATTTATGGTTTAACCAGGACGCTCAAATCCTTCTCATCATACTATTTTTGAGCCAAATACCACTAATCTTGTACCTGTGCAATTGATTTTTATCCATACATGCAGAACCTTATGTTTCTTGTCTCTGAGATGCATTTTGTTGAGTAGGGCCCAATGTTTATACCTATCAAGATCTTTTTTAACTCTCAAGCTTGTCTTTGAGATGTTGGCAATTCCTGCCAGCTTTGCATCATCTGCAAATTTGACAAACATTTCAACTATTCCTTCATCTAAGTCATTTATAAAATTCTGAAGAACACAGGCTTAAGACAAAATTCTGAAATATCCCACTGGATACTTTCTTTTTGTTGACATGGATGAGTTGTCACAAAATAAAAGCAGCATTCCTTTTAAAACTTGTGAATAATGCAATGTATAGATCAGCACGAAGCTCAATAAATATAGCATAATAAATCCATTTTGGAAACATGAAAAAGAGGACGCTAATATAGCTGTCTGCAAGAGGGCAATAGAGCCAATGATAAAATGTACGATGATATCTCTACATAATCATTGAGGTTTTACTGCAGCTGCTGTTAAGCACTAACTTTACAATGGGATCAAAACCTTAAGTGATTGGAGCCTTACATTCTGCTTTGATAGGCTCACTTAGCTCTGCCCATATATGAGCTATTCCAACATGACCTTCTATTTTCTCTCAATGCTGTGGGGCTTTGAATTAATTTTGATTCGATAGTTGCTCCAGAGGAAATGTTGTGGTCAATTTTGTAATCTGGGGAGTGTGCCATTGGTGAGAACTCATGCTATATTTTGCTGCCTGGCTCCAGGCATTCCATTCCTCTCACTTGTACTCAAGGTGTTAGGGAGTGTTAATGTATTCCCTTATCTTTCTTAGCTTCTCTGGAGGGTAGATTTAGTGCCATTCTACAAAATGGCTAACAGCCAGTTAGGTGAGATGATTAAGACACCAGGCTAGAAACGAGGAGACTGCCCTGCCTTAGGCATAAAACCAGCTAGTTTATTTTGGGCCAGTCAC
Source organism: Laticauda colubrina (assembly GCA_015471245.1). Lineage (NCBI taxonomy): Eukaryota > Metazoa > Chordata > Lepidosauria > Squamata > Elapidae > Laticauda > Laticauda colubrina. Next base: position 8,256,245 of record BLBF01000052.1, on the reverse strand, counting down.
ACTCTCTAAGCCCTGAGAAGAAGCCAAGGGCCAACCCTTTTTGAACCTGTCAAGAAAATTGCAGAGATTAGTCTCCAGGAAATAACATTGACTCAAAGGTGCAAGCATACTCGCATGCATTCATGCATGTATGTGCATACAACACTCACACAGATGACAACTCATAAGCTTTGTTTGGTTTCTTCTCATGATAAAAAGTCACTGACAACTTGCTGGTTGGTTGTGGTGTTATTTTGTTCTCCTGTTGGCCAGCTAGAGCAAGTGCTATTCAGCTCAATGCTGCAAAGCAAAAGGGAAGATATTCCTAGGATGGCATGAAATGCAGCAGAGGGCAAGAAGCAAAGCTGATATTTGTATGAAATTGCCCTTAGGCAGCAAGATATCAAAAATGTCAGCTCCAACTTTAATGCTCCCCATACTTCTGTCTCTTCCAGCAGAATCTAGTAGACAGGATTAAGCTGGCTGATACATCATTTTGCTTATTATCTGTCTTATTATCTATTATAATTTATTTGGTCCCTTTCCAAGAGTTGCAGGATGAGTCTCACTTTCCCAGGCTGACCATTTATGCTTACAGAGGTCTGTCATGCACTGGTTTCTGAAGAAAAAAAAAATGAGAGTAATTTAATCATACTATGCTTAGTTTAGAAAATTAAAATAAAAAAGTTTTATTTTACCAATGAGATATAACCCAAATCTGTTTAGCAACATTTGCTACCCAGATTGTGTTAGGAGGTGACAAGAAAAAAAAAATCCTGCTAAAGCCTTGTGTTTCGAGTCAGTTTAAATGAGGTTAATTTTAGAGAAATGCTCTGCTTTTTTGCATAAAACATACTTCTGTATAGTACATTAAAAACTAGCAAAATTATGGCTTAATCTTTTGTGGACATCAGTCTGTTTCTTATGAAGTGACCCATATTCCATGAAAACTCATGGAATAATGATTTTGCTTGTATTTCTGGTTTAACTCTGCATAGCTGTGGAACCTAGAGAACACCTTCTATTCACCTTAGTTCTGATCTCCATCCTCCTTTGAACATGGAGTCATCCCACTACAAATTAAATACAGGGAGCAAAGGTCACACCATACCAAATTCATGTATTTATTTATTTGATTTCTTGGGGATAAAAATCTGCATGAGCTGCAAACCCCCCCATCCCAATATTTTTCCCTAGGAAGGAGTTTTTGGAACAGTCAAAGCTTAGGAAGCAAAACTTCTCTCCCATAAGCTCCACGGAGTCATAGCAATTCAAATCATTGCCAAACTAATTAATAGCTTCAGTATAGACAAAGAAACCAATGCTTTCCAAAATGGTCAGCGTTGTAGGATCTGAGAGAGCTGAACTTTATAAATTCTCATATGCAGGTGCATTTTAATATTTTGTATAATTAACAGTTCAGACTGAACTTTCTTTTGTAGTGTATAACTTGGCAACCCGTTATTCCCTTTGTTTATTCTGACTTATTACATAGTGTGAGCATAGCTTTGTGGTTTGTTCACCACGATGTATAGTTTATCACACTGTACCAATGCAGCCACCTTGAAGATGAATCTGAAAAGGAAAATCTCTGGTGCAAAAGAATAAACGACAGAAATCTAATATCAGAAAGGTCAACATTAATTCTTCTAAGACTTTCTGACTTTAAAACAGTCATTTTTGAATACTAGGATTTCCAAGGGATGTTTGGGAAGTCATTGAATGTAATGATCAAGCAGCTTGATTCCATTACTTGTGGCTTGAACTGAGATCTTATCCTAACAGTTAGCTTACCAATGCCAAGAGGTTGCTTTCCACCAGCTTCCTGTTACTGTCATTATCACAATCTGTAATTTTTTTCCCATTTAATTTCCCTCTGATCTCACTGCTTGAAACCATAAGCATTTCTCCTTCCCATACCCAAGGTATGTATACTATGTACATATATGTATATATCTGGCAGTTTAGGAGAACGCTTAAAATTGAATAGTATTGACTCTTCTCCATAAATGATAGATTTGTTAATTTAAAGTGTCTCAGGAATGTTTAGTGGGACGGTGTACAGAGAGTAGTGAGGAAATGTAAAAATAGATCTCTGGGGCTAATGTCATAGATGGCAAGGATTTCCGATTGCAAACTGTTTAACAAGTGACAAATGTGAGTTTTCCTGGCCCTACATTTTATAATCATATGTTTGTTTGTTTGTGTGTGTATGTGTGTGAAAGAGGGAGAGAGGTGGAGAGAAGTAAAGAAAGAGAGAGAGAGAGTGAGGAAGAGAGTGGGGAAAGAGAGAAGGGGGGGAAGAGAGAGGGAGAGAAAAAGAGAGTGAGAGAGGCTTTTGCACAGACCAAAGAGGGGTGATGTTTTGTAAAGAAAAGAAGCAAAAGTCAAAACTGACTTTAAATAGTGAAGGTGAATTTGTTATTCCAGACATGTAGAAAATTGTTGTTTTGAAGGCACATGGGAAATTGCCAATGGGGGAAAAATCAGCTTCTATGGTACTTAAAAATATTTGCCCAGTTTATTTGTCTGACCAAGGCCAGTGTTACCCTACACTTTCATGCAGCAATTTTCTTTTCCATAAGGAAGAGGATTTATTTTGCTTTTAGAAAAAGAGGCTGGCCCATTCTTTCCAAGCAAAGCATTCGAACTGTCAGCTGTTTTGGTGCTGCAGCCCAGGAAGAGAAATATTCTAGCAATGCAGAGAGCAAACCTTTATGTCCCAGCAGGAGCTGACCTTATGATAGATGGGTTTGCATGCAATATTGACAGAGTGAAGACTGCAGGAAGTCAGCTCACTCCCTTCCACCTTCCTTGGCAGTTTCCTTTTCATAATTAGCAAGCTCTCTGATGATAAATGCCCTTGCGGGGTCTACCTGAAAAGAATGATAGTAGGCATGTTGAAATGTTCTACTGGTTGTATGCACAACATTTTGCATGTATAATATCAGCATACACAATTGAGACTAGTTGTGTCATTGATGTGTGCGTGTTGATAGATCAAGCGATTTCCATACACCCACCCCTATGGAAGAATATACAGAAGTCTGATTTACCCTATCTGCCGCTCAAACTGAAGAACTGTTTGTATTAATCTCTTGAATGAATAAACTGCCAGAAGTACTTAGGTTCAGTTTTATTGGTGGAACTGAAGACTAGTCAGAAGACTAGACTAGGCTAGAATTGTGATTGGACACACAAGGATTTGTCTCCAGTGCATAAGTTCTCAGTGTGCATCCAAATAATAAACTAATATCATAAGATACCAAAAGGAAAAGATAGTAGAAAATATGAGAAGGATAATAATAATACAACTATACTACATGGGTAAATATCCTTAGACGTAAGACAGTACTTTGGTAATTAGGTGATCAGAAGAGTGATGGCACAAGAGAAAAGGGGGAAAAACCTGTTTAATTGTTTGGCATACAATACCTTAGAGCAGCATCCTGAGGGGAGGAGTTGAAACTGTTTATGTCCATGATGTGAGGGGTCTGTAGATATTTTCTCAACCCTCATTCTGACCTGTGCATTATACAGGTTCTCAATGGAAGGCTGGTTGCAACTGTTCTTTCTGCAGTATGAACTGTCCATTGAAGTCTGTATCTGCTCTGTTTAGTTGCTGTACAGACAGTTATAGAAGTATAGATGACTAATTCCTCTGTAGAACTGTAGAAGTCAGAACTTTCTGAGTTGACGCAGGAAGAACATTCTTTGTTGTGCCTTTTAATTGATGGTTCTAATATTAAGTGTCCATTTCAAATTCTGGGAGATTATAGAACCTAGAAACCTGAAGGTCTTTACTGTTGATACTGTGTTGTCTAATGTAAGAAGTGGTAGAATAGGAGGGCTCCTCCAAAAATTGACTTTTATTTCTACATTTTTAAGTGTGTTCAGCCCCAGGTTTTTCCAGCTGCACTACAAGGCCTGTTATCCAACTTCCCATCTGTATGGACTCATTATCATCTTGGATGAGACCAATGACAGTTGTATCATCTGAAAACCTCAGTACCAATTCGAATGTCAGCAGATCTTTTATTCCTTGGAACGCGGCTTCTTCCCATCAGTCCCAGGTTCAGGTAGCTGTCTTATTGAATAGTCTATGCAGTGGCTCTGCCGTTGTTGCCTTCTGCGGCAAAAAGACATTATAATAATTAATGAGTCCCAGAAATGCTTGTAATTCTGTTTTGTTTTGTGGTCTGGGGTCTTGTTTTATGGCTTTTCTTTTCTTTTCGGTGGGGTGAATTCCTTCTTTGTCTATTAGGTACCCCTAATACCTAGGTACTTGGGTACCCCAGGAGTTTGACTTTCTTGGTGGACAGCTGGCATTTTTCTTTTTTCACCTTGAGTCCCGCCTCTTTAAATCTTTTTAGGAGTTCCCTGAGGTGGCTTTCCAATTGGTTTTTGTTCTTAGCGGCTACCAGCATGTCATCAAAGTAGGGTACCACCCCTTTAATTCCTTGTAAAAGACGTTCCATCAGACTTTGGAACACCCCTGGGGCCACGCTGACTCTGAATTGTAACCTGTTGCATTTAAATGCCCCCCTTTGAGTCACAATGGTTTGTGCCTCCGCTGTTTCAGAATCAACGGGCAATTGCTGGTATTCCTGCACCAGGTCGAGCTTCGCGAAGGTTTTTCCTCCCCCCAGCAAATGTAATAGATGTTGCACCACTGGGACGGGGTATGCGCTTTGTTGTAGCGCGTGGTTCAGGGTGGCCTTATAGTCTCCACAGATTCATACGGATCCATCTGGCTTGAGGTTTCCCACCTCGCGTGTTCTATTTGTTCCAGTACCCCTTGTGCGATGAGCTTATCCAATTGCTCATCGACCTTTGGTTTGAGTGCGAATGGAACCCACCATGCCTTTAACCGGATTGGTGCTATGTTTGGGTTCAAATTAAATGAAATAGGGGACCCTCGGTACTTGCCTAGCTTCCCTTCAAAAATGTCCTGGAAGTCTTTCATCAGGCTCTCCTCCCAGTCTGCCTCGGTGATGCTGTTTATGCCGGTCACTTCGATCCCCAGAGGCGCAAACCATTCTAGCTCCAGCAGGCTTGGGCGATCCCTGTCCACTATCGTCAATGGGAGGATTTCTGAGCATCCCTTGAAGGTTATTTGAAAATGTCAACTACAGGGATCCTGTTCCCCTGGTAGTCCTTCAAGGTCAGTCTTTGGTTTTCTAGTTATCTTCTTCGTATACTGGGGATTAGTCGTTTGATGGTGTTCCAGGATACCATTGACAGGTATGGTCTGGAGTCCACTTCCATGTTACACTGTTGGCCTTCAATGTTGACCTGTACGTGTACTTTATGGGCATCTGTCATGCTCAAATGCCCAATGGTAATTGTCTGATGGGTCTCTTCCTTTCGGTAGGGTTTGCTGAGCCGTTTATTTCTGCTTTCTTGGTTCCCTGTCTGTCTGTCTCTGGTCCTGGGGGGGGGGTGCTGTCTCGTCGCCTAGGGATGTAGCTCTTTTTATTTCTGCAGACCCTAGCAATGTGTCCCCGTTTCTCACAGTGGCGGCAAATAGTGTCCAGAAAATGGCACTCAGATCGGGGTGGTTTCCTCCGCACCCGGTGCATTGGAAACCTGACTTGCGTTCTCTCCTTTCTTGTCTGTACCGTTCCGACTGGAGTCTGTGTATCTCTTCCTCCTCGTTGTCGGTCTCAGATAAGGACTCGATGTCCTCATGGTGTGCGGTAGTGGTGGTGGTCTTTTGGTTTCCCTCTGGTTTCCTTTCTTGGTGCTGGCCTGTTTCTGCCCATGTTTGCTGGGTTGCCGCATTCATTTTCTGCATGGTTGCTGCTGATTTCTTTGTGGCTTCAGCTGCAGTTGTCTCGGCGATGGTGATGTTGGGCCCGGTCAGTCGTTGGCTCTGTAATGTGAGATCCCTCAGCCCCAGGACCACACAGTCTCTCATGGCTTCATCCATATTGAGAAATTCACATGTCCCTCAGAGCCGTTATGAATTCCCCGACACTCTCACCTTCTCTCTGGTCTCTTTTATAAAATTCATGTCCCTGGATGAGATTGGAGATGCCCGGTGCATAATGGTCTCTTAGTAGTCGGTCCAACACTGGTCATGCTATCTGTTTGATGTCCTGAGGTTTGGCCAATGCTTTGGCCATTTTGAACACAGTGGGCCCACAGTGTTTCAGGAACATGGCTCTCTTCCTTTTATCAGAGATCCCTTGCAGATCGTTGCTCTCGAAGAACATGAGGAATCGGTTGATGTACGATTCCCAGTCCTCTGTTGTTGGGTCGAATGGTGAGGGTGGCAAGTTGCTGCCGGCCATCTCGTCGGTTGGTCAGTCCTCATTGCCATGTGCTCGACTGGTCTCCTTTGTCTCAGAATCCCACCTTCGTCACCAGTGTTAAATCGCGAGAAAAAGAGACTCAAGACCAGTGTGACTTTCGGCTCTTTATTTGGTTCCTTGAATTTGTTCTAATTGCAGAGCCGTGGCAGCCTCTTTTATAGCGGCTGCTTGTGGCTCACAGCCAATGATGACTCTTTGAATCTCCCTGGCGGGCCAATCACAAGGCGGCATTCAGCAAGTGGCATTTATGGACCAATCAGAAAAGGGTATTTCAAGTATGTTAATATAGAACAGAGAGAGCACTCAGCCCTGTGTTAATTGAATCGGCATGCTATGTGATTTTATCTAGAACAGATATAGATATCTACTTACTGATTATAGAAATCTCCCAAAGACAAAATCAGACAAAATCTATAGTTTTAGAACTTTTGCTCTTTGTGAGAATGTAAAATTTGCATCACTTTTTTCTCTTTCTTGGAATGACAACTCCTGGTATACTCAGTTAAATAACAATCATAAAAATGTACTACAGTATATATTTATTCTTTCTGTGTAATGCTGTACTTTAACTGGTTTTATAAATGGTGGGTTTCTACTACTACCCCCTAATAAGCTGCTACATCTGAGAATATGTATGAGCAAGCATGGCTACTGTGTAATGTTGATATCAATCATATCAATTCCCACAGTTTGCCTCTCAGTTCGAAAGATTTTTCAAAATATTATATAGAAACTGGGACACCAGAAGCCAGTCATCAGACTTTCTTCTTGAATTAAGGATTGACTTCATGTTTGAAATCTGAATTTGCTGGAACAATTTATCCACTAATCCACTTTGGCAGAAAATGCAACCGCTTCTTCAAGTCTCAAGAAAAGCAGATTCCATCCAAGCATAACTTCATGCTAAATTAGGCATGATACCAACTAAGACCCCTAAAGCTTTTGCTTACTTAAACATATTAAGCTGATACTTCCGTTATATGTTTATTTTCCACATGTTTTCTCTTTCTTAGTTCAGATACATAAAGCTGCAGTATTGTAAGAGTAGCAAAATCAGTGAGTTAAAATGGGGAAGATGCAGTTGATGTATTATAGAGCAAAGTTTCTTGCCCACTTTGCCTGCTGGGTATTCCTATAGACAAGGGAAGCTGAAATCAACCAGTATTGTGGAACTTAGATAGATGTTTATTATTTATTTATATCCTGCCTTTATTATTTTTATAAATAACTCAAGGAGGTGAACGTACCCAACTATTTTCGTCACAACAACAACCCTGTGAGAGGAGTTGGGCTGAGAGAACTGACTGGCCCAAGGTCACTCAGTTGTTTTTTCTGCCTAAGGCGGGACTAGAATTGATGGTCTCTTGCTTTCTAACCTGGTACATTAACCACTAGACCAAAGTAGCTCTCTGATATGGAGGAAATGGGGAGAAAGAATTTAAAGGATTTCCTTGATCTAATTTTTTTTTTGGAAGCTGCTATTTTTACCTTTCCAAAGTTTTGATGAAACGTTGCCTAAATGGATGGTGTCTAATTGTGATATCCATTATTGTTGGAAATTTTGAGAATTGTACTTCAGATACATGTGGTAGTATAGAACTAATAGTGAATGGTCTCAAGAGATAGGAAAAAGAGCTGCAGGCAAGACAATGATCAAATAAGAGGAGCTTGAGCCTGGAGCAAGGTTGCAAGGTTGCAAGATTGATGTCAGCTCAACATAGTAGACCAATTTAAGAAACCAGTGCCATATACTGTAGGTTAGAACTACTTTTATTAGAAGAGCTCCAGTAATAGAATCTTGTAAACCAGAGCATGCTTCACTTTGTCTTATTGTGTACCCACCTGTCTGAGACATTTACTCAAACTAATTTTTGACATAGTTTCAAGACCCTCTCATCTGACCATTGCTTTGGTCTTCTTCTGACCTTCAAGGCCATTCCTTGTTCCCTCTACAGACAGACATCACAGGAATGGTTTTCAAGATGCACAGAAGAGTATCTACCATTAAAAAGCATCTATTACACTGGTATTTTAACTTGCAGTTGCTTAACAAACTATCCAGTCACAACAGTATAAGTGGTATGCTCCTGAAGAATCTATATTTATTTTTAATCTAACTCTATAGTGTTTTCTCTACTCTTCTTACCATTTCTTACATAGTGCATTTTTTCCAGAGTATGTTTGAAAAGCAAAATATGTTTGAATTGCTTGTCTTAGTAAACTGCAAAGATTTTTCTATGGGTTTCTCTGTCATCCAAAGTCCATATTTATAATGAAATATGATAACTTTTCAACTGTGATGGCCTGACTTTGGAGAGGTTCATGTGGAAGCTACTTTTTTGTCTTTTCAACATCAAGCCAAATCTCCAGAGGCCTTTAAAATATGCACTATATGCTTTACTTAATGCTGCTTATATGGATATGCTGCTTTTTTCTTATTTAATATTTATTGTATTTTAAATGTTTTATTGTGAGATGGCCATTACACAACCATTGAAGGGTGGGTATATAGTCAAAATGAAATAATAACAGCCTTGTAAGGTAGGCCAGTATAATAAATCATTCATGTTGTGGAAAAATGCTGGTTTGCTTAAGAACTGTTCATCCTGCATCAGCACCTGCTTATTGGTCAATGGTCAAGGGATGAAAAGGACACCATCTACTTTGTCACGGGAAAGTGGCTGCTAAGAAGGCATGCTTAATGGCTGAGAGACTTTAACAAGATCAATATCACCTCTAGAAAAAAAATTACATGCTATGCTAGGCAGCAAATAGACCTTTGATGCTGGATTTGGAAACCATTTATAAAACCTATTAGGAACAATAAAGCAGAACAGCAAAAAAAAGAACAAAAAAGACCCTATCTATTCACAGCAGGCTTCTGACTCTTGGGTTCCTTCCTCTATTCATTATATTAAATGACCAGATTAAAAGCAAGATACATCAAAAAATAATAAGATTTGCCATGATCATTGGTGACAGCAGCAATGTGGAAGTGGGTCACAGTGACAATTGCATTGCTTAAACTTGCTAAACAGTGTACCTTTTGTGACTTGAGCTGTGATTCAGATTGCATGGCCTGTCACTGCTTTGGAAATCACTCAAAGGCAATAATCAACTGGCAAACTTTCTTGAAATGGTTTGAAGAAAGTAAAAATAATGGTATGATCAAAGTCAAAGCCTTGTGGAGCTCCAAGTTCTTCCCAGAAATAGATTATTCCATTGATAACACTTCAGTTTAGCAGCACTTTAATAAGGCCAAGAGGAATCTGAATGGCTCCCCACTTCATTGGACTCTGAGTAATCTGTTGCAAAAGGACATGGTGGCTCAGTGCCTAAGATTCTGAGCTTGTCGATTAGAAAGGTCGGCAGTTTGGCGGTTTCTAATCCCTAGCACTGCGTGACATAGTGAACTCCCATTACTTGTCCCATCTTCTGCCAAACTAGCAGTTCAAAAGCATGTAAAAACTGCAAACAGAAGAATAGGGACCACTTTGGTGGGAAGGTAACAGCATTCCTTGCACCTTCGGCATTTAGTCATGCTGGCCACATGACCACGGAGACATCTTCAGAGAGCGCTGGCTCATCGGCTTTGTAAAGGTGATGAGCACTGGCCCTAGAGCCGGAAATGACAAGCACGTATGTGTGAGGGGAACCTTTACCTTTACCTAATCTGTTGCAAACAGGTTGACTTGGCCCAAACAAAGTGAAGGAGGGTAACTTGTTTCTGGGGTTAGAGAAAATGATCTTGGGCGACAAAGCAGGTCTGTGCAAGTTTTGTGCAAATTGAATTGCATGGTCAGCCAAGTGTTGTCTACTTTGCTTGCCTTTTTTTTTTTCATAATAGACATATCTATCCCTTCTTCCTGTGCCACACTATGTCCATGCTTGCATTCTTAAATGACTGGGTAATTGTCCAATGAAATTAATTATATTCTCCTAGTGGTAGGAGTATACAAAGGGTAGACATATGAATTTCGATGGAATATCTAAAAAACAAAGAGACCAAAATGAATCAATCTGTTAAACAATATGGATTTTGGTAAGTAGCATGACGTCTGAGCTCTAAAATACAAAGTTGTTCTTCTAAACTCACTTATTTCAATTCAGTTCATACCAGGTCATATCAGCAAAGCTCAGTGATGAGTAACTTTCCTGAAAGACTTTATATATGTATACAAAATCTTTGTTTAGACATATATGAAAATGCATGTAGACATAAATAAAAAATTCCAATTGCATCTATAAACAGAATAAGGAAAAATGCCATACAGAAGGGAGGAAGCAACATAAAGACATGTAAGCCTTTATATAGGGTTTCGAAATAAAACTAAGGATCAAAAAAAATGAGGAGGGGGAAGTAAACCGGAGGTGGTGTTCAGCAGGTTATGACCAGTTCTGGAGAACCAGTAGCAGAAATTTTGAGTAGTTTGGAAAACCGGCAAATACCACCTCTGACTGGAGATTTTGCAGTATCTTTCCGCTGCCACACCCTCCAAGCCATGCCCACAGAACTGGTAGTAAAAAAATTTGAATCCTACCACTGAAGTAGATGCAACCTATATGGCCAAAAGGTCACTACTTTACATGGATTGTCATATAAAAAGAAGTAAAGTAATTATCTTTGATAGAGTGTGGTGCACATTGTAAAGATTGGCATATCCTGTTACTGAACAACTTTAAAAATATATAAATATTCCTCGGATAGAGTCCCAGAATATAAAATTATTTTTTGCAGCTGCTCATATAACTCCACTTGACAGATGTACATGGAAAAGGCCTCCAAGATGATTGAATTACTACACTTTTTTGATTCTTTTAAAGATACTGTCAAATCCTTCCCCTATTTTGCTGCATCCTCTCTTCATGTCTCCTGCCATCTTGGGTGAAAGCATGAAACAGATCTGATTCAAATCTCTTCAAAAGTTTCTGTTCTTTAAACAAGATACTTAGTTAGATTGAACTGGCATAAAAAGTGTGCAATAAATATTTAATCATTTAGAGACCAGCCCACTATGTTCAGTGACACTGATTCATAAGTAAAAACATAGCATTGTATCATAAGTTTGTAAAAGACGGAGCTTTAATGGATCATATGCAGCATTTCCCCTTAAATGGTCAAATACAAAGGAGAACAAGGCTTTTGCAATTTTAAAAGTGGGCTTTGTGAAGAAGGGGGATTTTAAACAATTGCAATTTCTCATGTAAGTGTTGGCTACAGAAATCATCTCTTTGAGAGAACTTCTTAAAGGTGTAGGAATCTTGCTTTCTTTGTATCTTGTCCCTATGGTTTCTGATACGAAGGAAAAGTATATGATTTTGCAAATGGCTCTAATAGATTAATCTGCCAGTGAAAGGAAGGAAAAAGAAATCCCTGGATTCACATATTATTATAAGTTATTGTTTGCTTAATCACTGTATATTGAATGTGATAATTTGTTAGATTGACAGAACAGGCTAAGTAAAAAACTTCCACTGCAAAAAATGTATATGACTGGCTTTAAAGCAAGACAAAACTGAACAAACACCATTATTACTTAAATGTAGTGTATGAAAGGTCTTAAAGTGGGCTAATCTTGATAATGTCTTGCTCATCTCATTTGCTGAAAGTGGAAAGGTAGATGTTTCAACAAGCTAAAAAAAGTATTCAATCACAAATGATCTGAGGGACTGCATTTAGCAGACAAGAACCTTCACAGTTTTTGTCAAGCTCATTTGCTTTGTAACACTAGATAATTGTGTCTCTTTTCTTGTCTGAACATTTATTTTCAATTAAAGTTTGGTATACACTGATACATTTGCCTCTTAAACCTCATAGCAAGATTCAGCCAACAGCATGATCCTATTTTGCACATTGCATCTGAAATTCATCCTCTGGGCCATTTAAAAATTAGAGTGGACATTAACCAAGAGGACATATTGCAGTAAAACCTTGTACATTGAACTCCTGAGGTTAAAGGTCGGGTGACTGAATCTGTAATCTATTAGCTGATTTTATCATTCATGGCAGGCCTTAGTTAAATGGCATGCAGTTTGAGAACCAGACAGTTGAAGTACACATCTCCCTGGGATGTTCTCATGAATAAGCATAGTCATAACTGGACTGAATGGGAATTGAGAAAGCTTGCAAAAGAAATGCAAACACTGGGGAGTTCTGCATGAACAATTTTGTTGGACCAATTTTGTCTGAAAGAGGTTATGGCTAAAGCGATTCAAGTGGGATGTGTTCCAAATCTTTATTAGACAGGCTAATGTGTAAGGAGAATTTTAAAATAATGATTTAGAAAATTTTCCTTTTTAGAACTTGAAAATTGCAACATTTCTCTTTGGGTGGGAAAAAAAGATCCAGTGTGGAGACAAAAGCCACCTACAGAAATGAAAGCTTGTTTGCTTTTTTTCTCCACCCAGGACTTTAAATTACTTCCCATTTCTGTACAGTCTTATTCTTTCTTGTATTTTGATAATTCCTTTTATTGCTCCTGCCCCTAACTTTTCTCTAAGAGGTCTTTGGCTGAGCCTCCAAGCAGAAACTTTGCAGTTGTACTGAACATTTTGCAGAACCTGCTTTCCAGAGAGGTTCCCTTAATCGTGGTGTACTTCTTACAACCCATTTAAGGGACCTTGGACAGTGTGTTCATTGTACAACTTGGGAACACCAACATGAAAATAACAAGGGCCATGCATGGGGGAATTGAAAGAATTAATAGAATAAAATTAATTCAAAACAAACCAGTCTTGCATAGGGATTAAACTTCTCTGCCCAGGCATCTGTGTCATGGGAATTCCAAAATGCAGCCAGTTTTTTTTTTTGCTGATCTACACATTGGGGGGGGGGGGGGGGGAAGGGGCCAGCTTAGAGTTAGGATAGGGAAGAAAGAATGGATCAGAAAGCAATCTTCTTTATAGAAGTAGTCCCAGCTAACATATCAGCAGTCAAACCGTGACTAACACTGCTTGTTTTACCATTGGGAAAGATGCTTGAGATATCTTGATGTCTTGCTAATGTTCTCCTGATAGGACACATGAGATATAGATAGCTCCTGGGAAAAGTGAGTGAGAATTTGAATAGGTTAGTGGTTATGCAGATTAATTTGCTGAAGGAACAAGGTCTTTATGACACCAAGTTTTCTTTCTCTGCAATTATCTCTGTTTGGAATCCCTGCAATTTAAAACCTAATGCAAAAGTCAAGAATACCCCCCCCCCCCCGGGACAGGGACCTCAAACTGACAGGAGGGAAGTTCAAAAGTAATGTTAGAAAGTATTACCTCACATAAAGAGTAGTGAAAGTTTGGAACCAACTTCCAGAGGAGGTCCTGGGCCAATTCTCAGTAATTGAGTATAAAATGCTTGGGGTAATACCTGTCCCTCATCTGACAAATAATAATAATAATAAAAAAAATAAAAAACAATAAATACATAAATTAAAAAGACAACCAAAAAAGCCTTGAAGGGCAGACTCGATGAACCACTGGGTCTTTTTTCTGCCGTTGATTTTGTATGTTTTTATGTTTCTCTGTTTCTTTAGATTGAATTATGTTTGAATTTAGCTGCTGAACTTCTTAATGATGATTAGGATATTCTGTACAGGAATTTGAGCTTTGAAATTGGTCTATGGTCTCAATTTAATTTTCTATTGAGATGGAAGATGACGCAAAAAGTACTTTGCCCATGGAGATTCAATCATTGCCTATTCACTGTCCTCAAACTAACTATAGTAAATATTAATCAAATCAGTCATGCAGCAGGTGCAGATACTATAGAGAAAAGAATCATTCTTTTTTGTGTGGGTGAAAAAAAATGGCTGTGGCATATCTGGTGATATACATAAAATAGAGCATCACCTCCATTATCATGGCCTCTAATGCCCAAGGACAACTTGATACAACAGAATAAAGAGGAATAATACCAAAAAAGGTAGTTCTTTGCTTACAGGAAGTTCATTGAGAGATTTAGGTATAGATAGTCACTATAATCACTGGTAGTAGATAGTAGAAAGTTCATAACTTTGTTTTTAATTTCTATATTACCTTTCTTCTAAGGAACACAGGTTGGCATGTGTAGAAATCCATCTCTCATTTCCCCCCACACAAACAACTTTGTGAGGTAGGCTGGATTGAGAGAAATAAAAAGAGTGCCTCACAGTTAGCCAATGACTCAGGTCGGACTTAGAGCTGGGCCTCTCTGTTATTAATCTTTTCATGTATATTTTTGTTGGATTTCATTATAAAATAAAATAAAAATTCAAAAATAAGAAAGCTATGGAAAGAAAGAGAAAAGTGACTTCTGATTTTTTTTATATGCGGTAAAATGCAAAAAGAAAAAGAAAAAGAAAAACCAAAACCCTCAAGCTTCTGCTTTACATTTTACAACATTTTAAGCCATTTTTATAATAACAAAGTCATCAAAACTTAAATCAAACAGTGGATCTTGCTCCTAAACAAGCAGGAATCTTAAACCGAAAAGATTAAACTGAAAAGAAACCTTCTCCATACATCCTGCAAATTATAATACTTATTCATTGCTCTCAGTACATGCTCAGGAATCATCTGGTTTAATGTTTTATTGGGGAGTGAGTTTCTTGTATACCACTCAAAGCCTTTTGGAGTAGAATGACCAATAATTAAAATAAAGTAATAAATAGTAATAATAATTGTTGCCTAACTTGTTCCACCATAGTCTCATCCTTGATAGGACAGGATGAGACAGAAAGTGTGTTACCAGAGTATTCCACATACTGAGAACCAAGCTTCAGAATTTTGAGAAGTGACCCAATTCTGCTAATGTGTAGCTGGTAGCTATCTTGCCTTAACCAGAGAAGCTGTGTGTCAGAGCCAGTGGGTACCTTATCCCCCTCCACCCCACCACCCCAAAAATTATTTGCTTCTCCTGGGAACAGAGGCAATTTATGTTGTGGGTATAAAAGCAGAACAGAGTAAAAACTCTGTGTTGTGTCCTGTTCGCTTAACTTGGCTTTGTATTTAGCATTACAGTTCTCCTTGCCTTTCCTGATCTGTGCCCGAAGGGAAGGGAAATGAGTTAAAACCATCTTCAGATACGTTTGTATTGATTCTGTCACATTTTTGTAGCTTGCTGACAAGTGATGGATGGCACATAATGCTGCTAGCACAGTACATTACGTTTCGCATCCAGGGGCTCCTAAATCATTTCAAAATTTCAAATTCCCCAATCAATATTTTAGCAGAAGAAAGCAGAATAGGTTCATTTTGCTGGAGGAATGAGAGCAGAATGGGTATGTGCATTTGCTTGTGAAGGAATAGTGAGAAGAATATGTATTTAGCTGAGCCCTGATTTGGCAGTAGAAACAAGTTTCTGGATCTGGAATGTCAAGATTTTTTTCTCTCCTTAAAAATACTATGGACCAAGCAGAGTGTCCATCCCATCCTTACTCACTCACAGCTCAATCTTTCCTTGAAGGACTGTGCTACCCAAGAGGAATATAACTTTTTAATACTGTAGTAAATTATAGTAAGCCACCTTCCCATTTTTATTGGATTACAATGAGGGAAAAGAGGTTTCTGTCAGGTACACTATCATGTCCTGCCATTCTGTTGGAAGGGGCGTAAGGATGGTTTGCTGGCATTTTTCACATGCTTTTGCTTTTGCTGTAATTGCTTGGGAGTTAGGGAGGGGGATTTTCTTTGGAGAGAGCAAACTTCCTTCTAGCCAGTTGCAGCCTGATTCCAAGGCCATTGTGCCCTGAAAGTGAGCTGTTATCTGCCTAGCGTTCCCAAAACAATCAACATTGGCTGCTGGTGGACTGGTCGGGTGTGGGTGGGTTAGGTTTGGGAAGACAAATATTTGATTTGTTCTTTGCATGTGGTTTTCAGGTTCTGCCTGACTTTACTGCCACCACTTTTTGCTCAGTAAAAGTTCTTTTGATTCAACCCAATGAAGTCAAGAGTTTTCCTTTCCTGAGAGACCAGCTGGGACAGATCCTTAGTTTTACCCTTTCCTTTCCAACTTACAACTTTTGGAAAACCCAGCTGCTAGACTGCAGTTAACAATTGTAAAAAGGTCACTAGATTGTGTTTTTAGCAAATGAATACCTGTAGTACATATGATTAGTGTGTGTTTGTGTGTGCGTGTATTTGAGAGTGAGAGAGAAATTGTGTTGGTCAGGGAAGGGCCAACCTTTTCTTCCCTGGGCACTGTTATTTTAATCAAGAATGCAAGTCCTAATCTAAGTATTAAATTAAAAGAGAACGCACAAAAAAGAAGTGTCTGAAGCTGCCTAAAGCAATTCATCTTTCCCTCCAGGTACACCAGTTTCTATCTCTTGCAGCCTCTAGAGGCTATTTGCTTAAATATGAACTTTCAAACTGCCTTCAGACAATCTTCACACAATTCCTTTTGGGTCTGGCCAAGTGACCTTTGGAGGCAAGGTCTTTGTTTTGTTCCATTGAAATCACCCCAGTGCAAATATTTGCTTTTATAACAGCTTCTTTTTCTTTATCTGGCTAACTCATGTTTTAAAAAGACAACAGAGGAGTCCTTGTGTGCATGTCAGTTACCTTGGATGTTTGCTTATTCCAACACAGGAGAAAGGCACAAGGCTGAGAACAGTTGAGGCAGATGGTGAATCAATCATTCCTCTGCTGATTTCCATATATATATTGAAAAAAAATATCACTGGATAGTGCATTTGTGCTTGTATTAAATGTTGCCCCAATGTCTGCACCAAACTTTGCATCACAATACAACTATGAAATCAAAGAGTTGTCACAGACAAATGACTATTTTTTGGACCTTCCGCCAATGATTTGAGGTAGACAACACTGTATTGGCCTACCCCTGGCATTTTGATGAGAACTTCACATAGCACCAAGACCAGGGGTTTCAAACTTGCAGCGTCACATTGTCGTCACATGACGTAATGCAACTTCCCCCCTTTTGCTAAATCGGGGTGGATAGGTGTGGCCAACACGTGATGCATCTGGCCCGTGGATCACGAATTTGATATCCCTGATCAAGACTAACAAGTTTTAAGTAATTCCCTTAAAATAGCTATTTTAATAGCTTCCTTTCTCCCATTTCACTCATCATTTCTTGCTGTCATCCATACATGGAAAAATGAAGTCACTGTCTCTGTATGAAGAATAGAAACACAACATGCTGGGCAACTTGATACCAATGTTTCTCCTTTAATGAGATGGAAAACAGGGAAGAGAAAGGATGCAATGGTGAGTGAAGTCCAATATTTGACTGATCAGCTGTGTATACTTTAGATTTTGGTCACATGACTCCCCCGTAAGGGAATAGGTGACCAAAGCTGAATCCTTATCTTTATACAAGTTTTTAGCTAACCTAATGTTGGTAATAATCTTTTTTACTGCTCTATATTTCCTAAACAACTGAGATGTAAGTGGAGGAAATACACCTTTTTAAAAGGTAAAAAAGATAGTAGCTTAAAAGATAATAGCTTAAATATGAAGTTGCTATATACAGACAGATGGCCCTTATTTTCTCTTAATAAATAATTGCTGGTGTTTTAAAAAGAAAGTACAGGTACTCTTCATTTACCCACAATTGGGACCAGCAAGTCTATTGCAGTGCTAAGTAATCATGCAGAACTTATTACACCAGTGCTGCTGCAGTTGTTAAAGGGAATCACCTGCAGATGTTAAATATCATGTCTAGTAATCATGACTTGCAATTTTACTGCTGGCTTCTTCATTGACTTTACTTCAGGGCTGTCAAAATCCCAGCCCGCAGGATTGTGTCATGTGCTGTCATGTGTCATGTGCTGTCCATGCCCCTGCCCAGTTTAGTGAAGGGGAAAAAAGTCCCAATATGTCACGTGATGCTGCCGTGATGACATGAGTTTGACACCCCTGCTTTACTTGTCAGAAGCCAGTTGTGAACCACACAAATTGTGAACATGTGATTGTGGGATACTGTGACCATTGCAAATGTGTGCCAGTTGCGAAGCACCCAAAGCCTGATGACATGACTACCATAGCGCAAGTTCAAGGACCTGTCACAAATCTGGTTTTTCTTTTTTTCTTTTAAATTTTTATTGGTTTTTAAAACAAACATAAACAAACAAAACATAAAAACATCGAGCCATCTTCCATATATATACATACAGTGTGCCAGTTGGTTTACAAATTGTTTTGTGCTTCCATTTTGTAGTCTTCAATTACAGTTACATTGGATATACTCTCATATTTTCAATCAAATATTGAATACATTAAAATCATTATTAATCATTTGACTATACTTTTATTCATTTATGTTTCATGAAATAATCATATTTTACTTAATTTGTTTTATGACAGTTCATATTATCATCTCAAATCTATCCTACAATCATTTTGTAGATATAATAAGAAAAGAATACATCTTTATATATTTATTTTCTAAGAATCTACATATTTCATTACCATATTTTATTATCTAACCATTGACAGAATAGATCCCAAATTTTATAAAATTGTTTATCATCTTGTTCTCTGATTTCAAATGTCAATCTACTCATTTCAGCACATTCCAATATTTTCTTAATGATTTCCTCCTGTGATGGTATTTTCTCATTTTTCCAGTTTTTAGCAAATACAATCCTGGCCGCTGTTAATACATTCACAATCAGGTATTTCAATTCTTTACTATATATTTCAGGTAAAATTCCCAATAAAAATATCTCTGGTTTCAAATCTATATGTTTTTTGTCATTTTTTCCAACCATGTGTGGATTTTAGTCCAATATTTTTAGCATCTGCACATGTCTACCACATATGGTAATATGAGCCAGGTGTCTGATTTATTGTTGAACATTTTTGCTATTCTTGTTGGGGGAAAATGCCACCCGTAAAACATCTTATATAAATTTTCTTTATATACTGTTGACATTGTCATTTTATAATTTTGAGACCACAGTTTTTGCCATTTCTCTAGATCAATCCCATATCCAAAATTCTTCCCCCAAGCAATCATAGTTTCTTTAACTTGTTCTTCTAGTTTAATTTCTAACAGATATCCATACAATTTTTTAATCACCTTTTCATCAGGACCTGTCAAAATCTTATCTAAGTCAGTCAGTTTATCATAGAAACCTTCTGTTTTAGAATCTTTATCATACCTTGAATATATTTGCGCATATGAAAACCAAATCATCTTGATACCTTGTTCCTCTAATTTTTGCATAGATTTAAGTTCACCCTTTTCATTCAATATCTCACCATATCTAACTGTTTGTTCCTTTTTGTATATTATAGGATAAGAAAATGCTTCAATAGTCGATAGCCAGACTGGAATTTTCAAATAACATTGTCTTTTGATCTTCTCCCAATTTAACCACAGAGATTCCCATATATAATGTCTTCTAAAGTACCCCTGTGTTTTAGTTCCTTTATACCATAAAAAAGCATGCCACCCCAACAACAGATCATGTCCTTCTAATGCCAACAATCTAGTATTTCTTAACAATCTAGTATTTCTTAATGTTATCCATTCCTTAACCCACATCAAATTTGTAGCTTGGTAATACAACTCCCAATTCGGCAAACCAAAATTCCTCCTCTTATTCTAGCATCTTGCAAAACTTTTAACTTTATTCTCGCTTTCTTACCTCGCCATATATATTTCAACACAATTTTATTTAGATCTTCAAAATAGTCTTTTCCAAGCCTAATTGGAATTGTTTGAAACAAGTATAAAATTCTGGCTAATATATTCATCTTGATTGTTGATATTCTCCCTATTAATGACAGTTGTAAATTTCCCATTTCGCCAAATCTAGTGCTATCTGCTGTTTAAGTTTGATATAATTATTCTCTTTTAGTGTACTGCATCTTGCTGTCAAGTATATCCCCAGGTACTTGATCTTATTCATGACCTGGATTTTCAATAGATCTGCCAGTTCTTCCTTTTGTCTTGATAACATATTCTTTGTCAGGATCTTTGTCTTATCTTTATTTATTTTCAAACCAGCCACCTTTCCATATGTCTTGATCTTTTCTATCAATTTTGATGCTGTTTCTAGTGGGTCTTCAAAGATAAAAACCAGATCATCTGCAAATGCTTGCAACTTAATTTCTTCCTTTTTAGTTTTCATCCCTTTTACATTGTTTTCATCTCTAATATTTCTATTTAGCAGTTCCAAAATTAACACAAACAACAGAGGTGATAGTGGGCACCCTTGTCTTGTTCCTTTTCTTATATCAATAGAGTCTGTCAGTTCTCCCTCTATCATTACCGTTGCCGTCTGCTTATGATATATAGCTTCTATTGCTTGAATAAATTTTCTAGCAAAGCCCATCTGTTCCAGCAGTAATAACATGAATCGCCAATTCACATTATCAAATGCCTTCTGTGCATCAAGAAATATCAGAGCCATTTGTTTTTCAGGATGTGCCTCATAGTATTCCAAAGCGTCCAAGATTACTCTCATATTCTCTTTAATTTGTCTCTTTGGCAGAAATCCATTTTGATCAGGATGGATAAAATTGTTTAAGTATTTTTTAAGTCTTTCTGCCAATATTGAGGCAAACATTTTATAATCTGCATTTAATAAGTTAATAGGTCTGGAGTTCTTGATTTGTAATGGATTGGCCTCCTCTTTTGGAACAAGTATAATACAAGCTTCTGACCATGATTTAGGTATCCTCTTCTTTAACATAACTTCATTCATAACTTCTAGCAATGGAAGGTTCAATGATTCTTGTAATGTTTTATAAAATTCTGCCGGAAGTCCATTTGGGCCTGGTGCCTTTCCATTATTTTGCTTCTTGAGTGCTTCAGTTAACTCCATCATCGTTATATTGCTTTCTAACATTGTTTCAATCTCTTTAGGTATCTAGGGTAGATTAGCATTCTGTAAATCCTGTTCAACTCTTTCCTCATCAATATTCTCTTGTGTATATAATTTTTCATAATAGTCTCATATGATCTCCTTCTCTTTGGTACCATAGCAAACTTGGCCTTGTTCATCTATTAATTGCAATATTTTCCTTGATTCTTTCTCCTTTCTCAATTTATATGCTAACCATCTACCTGGTTTATTTGCATCTTCAAAATAGTTCTATTTAGCACCTCTAATTTTTTGTGCTGACTCTTCTTTTTCTATTAGACCCATTTTATGTTTGGTTATATCCATTTTTAACTTGATATCCTTTTTCTATGGCATTTTCTGTAACTCTTTTTCAAGTCCTTTCTACTCATCCTCTAATGCCTTAGAGGCTAATCTTTTCATAGTATTTCTTTTCCTTGTATGGTCTCTTATCAAGCCTCTGGCATATGCCTTCATTGTATTCCATACATTCTGAATTGATGTATCTTCTGTTTTGTTTTCTCTAAAGAAAAAAGCCAGTTCTTTCTCCATCCGCTGTGTAAAGTCTTTTTCCTTTGGAATAGTATTATTTAATGTCCATCTAGATCTTCTTTTTTGTCCTTTCCATTTAGTTGTCATTGGATTGTGATCTGCCCAAGTACTTGTTTCAATATTTACTTCTTGAATATTGGTTAACAATTCTGTTGACATTCATATCATATCTATTCTGGACCATGATAAATGTCTATTTGAATAGAAAGTGTATTGTTTGGTTTTATCATTTCTTTCTCTCCATGTATCTTTTAAGTTTATTTCATCCACCATTTTAAAAAAGGATTTAGGGAGGATCTTTCTGCTTTGCTTTGTTGTTTTCTGTGCTGTATAGTCCAGTTTATTGTCTACAATTCCATTAAATCTCCCATCATAACTATATTAACATAGTCCAGTTCAATTATTTTCATATGTAATTTTTTATAAAATTCTTCTTGATTGTCATTCGGGGCATAGATTGCAATCAGGAGTGTTTTCGTATTATTGTCCATTATTTCTACCATCTTCTATCTTCTATCGTCATTGGTATAGATCAATTTCGCTGGAATAATATCTTTAACTTCTCTTTTCTTGCATTGTGTCAAGGAAGTGAATATTTTTCCTAATTTTGGCTGTATTAACAATTGTTCATATTGCTTTTTAATAGGTACTTCTTGTAGGCAGATTATTTCAAATTTTAATTTCTCTAATTTATGGAAGGTTTTCCTTCTTTTAACAGCTGAGTTAAGACCATTTATATTAATTGTAATCAACTTTTTCTCTTCCATGGTTATATTTTGTAGTTAGGTTTAACAGCTCTTATAGATCTTGGTTCATGTTGTTCTTTGGCTTCCTCCTTTCCACCTACTGCACCTTCTTCTTTTTCAGTCGTCATTTGGCAGTCCTCTTGGAATTCAATTTGTGAAATTTCTTTTTTTGCCTCTTCCTCTTTCCCTCTAAAAAATTCTGTGTAAAATTATTCAGCTTTCTCAACTGAGTCAATTCTATGTCTCTGTTCTTGCCATGTGAACATTAAACCTTCTGAGGTCAGCCATCTATAATTCACCTCTTTTTTAAGTAGCATTTTGGTCAGGAATCGATATTCTCTTTTCATCTCTCTCACTCTTCTGGGTACTTGTTTCAAGACCACAATCTCCTTGTCTTTGTATTTCAATGTTTTCTCTTACCACTTGCAATATTTGCGTTTTGATGGCTCTCTTTGTAAATCTGATGTGAATTTCTCTTGGTAAGCTATTTCTCATTGCATATCTTGTGAAGACTCAAGAGAACTCATCTATTCCATCCATCATCTTCTCTTCAGTTATTTCCAAAGTTTCATCCAATATTTCTATCATTATCTCAGCTAGGTTTTGTCCCTTTTCTTCCTCTATGTTTTGGAATCTAAGATAAGATTCTGATCTGTCCACCTCCCATCTCAGCATACCACTTTTATCTTGTTCAACCACAGTTAATCTGTTACCAATATCTCCAATCTTCTTGTCTCTTTGTTTATCTTCTTCTTCAATTTTTGGGAGTCTCTCATCGTACTTCATCATCATTTGTTGGACGTTCTCCACTTTTTCATTGGTTTTCCCTGTTCTGTGTTTGATGTTCTCTGTTCTCTTTTCAATATTCTCTGTTCTTGTTTGAATATTGTGAATTCCTTGCATAATCATCTGTAGCATCACTTTTTCTTGTTCTTTTTCTTGCCTTAACATTGTATGTATTGAACGTTGTCCTCCAGATGGTGGAGAGGAGGAAGTTGTAGTCGAGGAATCAGGGCCTGTTAATTTCCTACTCATTTTGAGCAATTCAAAATATTCAGATTCTTCTAGACCTTAATCCAATTGTGAAAACCAATTGTAATTCCAAATAAAAATAGTAGGAAAAAAGAAGCCAAATAGTAATAATAATAAAAGAGGAAAAAAAATTCTTCAGGTTCTTGTATACCTTAATCCAATCAATTGGTTAGATAGCAGTAAGAATTCAAAAATGAAGGGAAAGTCCACAAACACACACAAAAAAGAAGAAGTTGTAAAATCCTAAAAAAGGCAGAAAAGTGAAAAATAAAAAGCTAAAAAAGAGAAAGGGAAAATTCTTCAGGTTCTTCAACACCTTAATCCAATTAGCAAGTCTCAAACATAAAAGGATATATAAGAAAAAAAAAGAAGGCCAGAAAAATAAACAAAGAAAAAAAAAAGCCAATATGGAAGGTAGATGGAAAGACAAAAATACCAGGGAGGGGGAGGGAAAAAAAGAAAAAAAAAGAATACTCCCTTAAAAAGAAAGGGAAAAAAAATCATTAATTCCTGAGGCTTTTCCTTTAAAATAAAGAGCAAGCATAAAAATTTAACTTCCAAAGACAAGGGAAAAAAAAACAAAGACAAGTTCCAAAGGGCCAAAAATCCAAATAGCTATTACAAAAAGTAAACTGATGAGGAGGGGTTGTGCAGCTTAGAAAAAATAAAAAGAGCACATTGCACTTTGTTTAATTATCCAATGCTCTTTTATAACTCTCTTCTCCAGAGATTTATCACCTTTTCTTTTCCTATAAGCTTCAACACCAGCTGTTGATAGAAACCCAGAAGAGCACCTGCAATAATACTCTCCCATGCTCTTCCCTCTTTCTTATCAAATAGCAATGTCCTTGAAAAGAAGTCTCAGTTCTTTCTCAGCTTTGTCTGGTCAAAAGAGAAATAGAATATTTCCAAGTCTGTAGTTGGCAGTGTTACAAAGTTTCTTTTGCTTTCACTTTCCCCCTCCTTTTCCAAGCAAAATATAATAACAATTAATTAAAAAAAGAAAAAGATATTAAAAAAAACAACTAAAAGGGAGTTTCTAGCCTGGAATATTAAAATATCAAAAAGGAGAAAAACAATAGATAAAAGAAGAGAAAAAAACCAGTCCAGATTCAAAATATAAAGCCCATGTCACACTGCACCAACGGATGCAAAGAGGTTGTAAAATGTTAAAAAAAAGCTTGCCATCTGTTGGAAAATGCAATGCATCTGTTGTGTACTCACTGCATATGTTTTTCATACGCTCTATCCTTCCAGCATCCGCCTACTGTGATTTCATCCGCTCAAAAAATTTTGAGCTGGACAAAACTTTTTGAGCGGATGAAGTATCCAACGCGTCCATTCTACATCCGCTACGCATATGGGGAATATCCGTTATACGTCCATTGTCATCCGTTACGCGTCCGCTATATCCGCTAGGCATCCGCTGTGTATCCGTGCAACTCAAATATGCTCCAGCGAAAAACAGACACAGGGAGGAAGCGAAACGGACGTGGAACGGACACACAGCGTTAGTAGCACGGACGTAGAAAGGATGAAAGTGGATGCAGCTCGGATATAAAGCATTAAAATGGAAAAAACGTTCGTATAGGGGATGTATCTCGGATATTTAGGATGTCTGGAGGATGTCTGGAAGATGCAGAAGGACACCTAGTGGAAAACCAATATTTCCTATAAAAAGGGGGAGGAAATCACCTGGATCTCCCTTTCAGTCCAGCAGACGTGGGGTGCACACCTCTTTAGCCTTGCTCTTGCTCTTCTACAGCATCCATTCTTCTCCACCATGGATCATCGCACACTCATTTCGGTAGCCGCCATCATTCAACACCAGAACCAAGCCCTCTTCAGGCTCCTTCACCTTTTCTACGGGAAGAAAAGGAGGTGGTGAAGAAGTGTCTGGGTCCGACGATGGATCGGGAGAAGAGTGGAGTTTGGACTTTATGACAAGCTGATGGTGGAGCTGAGGAACGAAGACACTCGTGCATTCCAGAACTTCATGAGGATGCTGCCAGCCATGTTTGACGAAGTTGTGGAGCAGCTGAGACCAAGGTTGACCAAGGCGAACACCAACTTCCATCCCAGCCTGGACCCTGGATGAAGGTGGCACTGACTCTGCACCACCTGGCCTCTGGAACTACATACAGAAACATGCAGTATGGCTGGAGGGTGCCACACAACACCATCAGCATTGTGGTGAGAGAAGTGGTGCAGGCCATCATCGAAGAATACAAGGAGGAGCTCCTCTAGTGTCCCACCACTGAAGAAGGCTGGAGGAAAGTTGCAGAACAGTGGTATCAGAAGTGGAACTTTCCCCACACCATTGGAGCCATAGATGGGAAGCACGTGGCCTGCAAAGCTCCAGTCAAGTCAGGGTCCACTTATTTCAACTACAAGGGCTTCTTCAGTATCATCCTCTTCGCCATGGTCGATGCTGACTACAAGTTCATGTACATCAATGCTTCAGGCAACGGGTCAACTTCAGATGCCCACGTATACAATGCCAGTGACCTCAAGGAGGGGCTGGAATGCAACCTCATCATGGGCTTCCCAGATCCAGACCCCCTGCCCAACGACACGCAAGATGTGCCCTACTTCATCGTGGGGGATGACGCCTTCTCCCTCAGAATCTACCTCATGAAACCCTACAGTTCCAGATACCTCACCCGTGAAGAGAGGATCTTCAACTACAGGCTGTCCAGGGCAAGGCGGAGAACGCCTTTGGCATCCTGGCCAACAGGTTCCAGGTACTTCTCACCACCATGCAACATCGCCCACAGACCGTGAGGAGGATCGTGGAAGCTTGCTGCATCCTGCACAATCTCATGCGCACCCGCTACCCAGTGTTGCAGAACAGGCTTGTGGACCTCCAACAAGGCAATGGGGACATGGAGCCTGGGGATTGGAGGCAAGGGTGAAACCTGATAGATACTGTGGATGTGCAAGGCCCCAACAGAGCTTCACGTGAAGGGAAGAAGCAGCGCAACCTCCTGAAACACTGGTACAACTCCCCAGCTGGAGCAATGGAGTGGCAAGACAGGATGATAGATGGTTAATGGATGTATCCTTGAGCCTGTGGCACAACACTGATTAGGTTGTGCCATGTATGTTGAGTGGCACTACAATGAACAGGGCATTAATAAAGAGTTTTGTTTATGTTGAAATGTGTTGATCAATGATTAAATTGTTATTGATCATAAAAGGCCATAGGTGTGGCAGCTGGGAGGGTGGACCATACAGTCCCACTATGCTTGCACTGGAGGTTTATCCATCCCACAGCTATCCTTGCCCATCCCACAGCTATTACCCATCCCACAGCTATTACCCACCCCACAAGTATCCCTGCACATCCCACAGCTATTACCCATCCCACAGGTATCCCTGCCCATCCCACAAGAATGCAAAGGCTTAACCATTTTCTAAAAGTTTCCACCAACACTTTATTAAGTAAAAGAAATGACCCAAGTGTGTGAAGCAAAGTTAACCTTTATTAATAACAGTTAAGTAAAGTGTAAGACTTTATTTAAAAAGCAAAAGGAACCAAGAAAAGTGTCCCAAGCAAAGATAAAGTCAACAGGTAACAACTCAGTCTCTGGCAATGTTCTCAGTCACTCTGAGGCATGTCCATGGTCTCAGGTGTAAAGGGTCCAGGGACTGTGGAGGTGGCAGTGGCTGGAGTGCTAGTCTGGGGCGCCATTGGGGTACCTGGCCCCGAGAGGACAACAGGAGGTGGTGTGTTCAGGAAGCTCTCAGAAAGCTGGCTCAGCCCAGTGAGGTTGAGAGGCCCTTCATCCAGGACCTGGGATGTCAGGCACAGGACCGATGAAAGATGTTCTGAGGCCGGGCTTGGCTGTGGGGCAGAGGAAGGAGTGTAGTGGGGATGTCTGGTATGCAGCTGGGTGAGGTGAGGCGTTTGTGGTGTGCAAGGAAACATCTGTGGCCTCAGTGGCATCAGTGGCATCTGTGGCGTCAGTGGCATCTGTGGCATCGGTGACATCGGTGGCATCGGTGGCATCGGTGGCATCGGTGGCATCGGTGGCATCGGTGGCATCTGTGGCATCGGTGGCATCGGTGGTATCGGTGGTATCGGTGGCATCTGTGGCACCTGTGGCGTGCGAGTAACCTGTGCTTGGACTGGGAAGGGCTGCCTGTGCTGCTGGAAGTCCTGGTATTCATAGCCTTGGTAGGTGAGGGGCTGTTAAAAGCCTTGGAAGGGCTGTGACATCGCCTGGGGTGGAGGAGCAGACCTGGAGTAGGTGGGAGCAGGTTCATCTGGGCCTGGAGGGTGGTGCAGCAATGCCGTGATCCTCTCCTTCATGACCTGGTACTGGGCCTCGGGCATGTCCATGAGGGTCTGGGTCACGTAGGTGAGGAAGGGCTTGCGGTTTGAGGATGGAATCTCAAAGTGTACCAACTGAGAGAGGAGATCTGCGCTGGTCTTGATGGTGTCCCTGATCTCCAGCAGGACAGTGTGGATCTGTCCCTCCGGTCTGGCTCTCTGCCTTTCTGTGGAGGTGAAGCTGGGGGTGGGCGTGGGTTGGTCCCTGATGGTCGCTGCTTCTTCTTGCTCCATGTGTGTGAGAGAATCCTCCACATCCTCCAGCATAGGGTGTGCAGCTGTCGGGGGGATCTCTGTCCTGGGGTGCTCTATGGACACCTGCCCGGACACGGTCGCTGTCTCCTGGCCGGAAGAGGACTGGCTGTCTGAGGGCTGCCTGAGAGTGAGGGTAGACAGAGGGGCTGCTCCTCGGTGGCGGACCTCACCCTCCAGGAAGCTGCACTTTGCCATGACGTAGCTCTCCCGGTCGGTGAGCTTGACCGCGGCCTGGCCAGACTTCTTCTGGTGTAGCTTCCCGTACCAGGGGTGCATATGCTTCCACCACCTGAGGAGGACATCAGCAGTGTAGCCCAGGCTCTGTGCCTTCTGTCTCCAAGCTGCCTGCTTCCGCTTGGTGTCTCGATAGAGCCTGTGGGCCTTCCTCCATATGTATTCGTTCTCCCTCAGCCACTCCAGCACCTCCTCCTCATGCTCCTCTGTCATGGAGTACTGATTCCTCTCTCCCTCCTCCTTGCCTTGCTAATTCCTCTCTCTGGCAGGGCCTTCAGCAGCAGGGCCTTCATCATCAGGGCTTTCAGGGCTTTGGGGCTGGCCCACCACAGCAGCAGCAGGAGAAGCAGCAGGAGAAGCAGCAGCAGCAGCAGCAGCAGGAGGAGAAGCACCAGCAGCAAAAGCAGCAGCAGAAGCAGCAGAGTCAGCGCCAGGGGGTGTGATGGTGCTTCTATCCCTCTTGCCAGGGCTGGCAGAAGATGGCACAGGCTTCCTCTTCTTCCCCATGGTCTCTGATGAAGATGTCTCTGGCAGCAGGTCTTTCCTCTGAATGCTGGCCTCGTGCGAGCTGCCTCCTTTTATATCCATGGGGCTGATGCAATGTATCCTCCCCGCATGTGCAGTGAATGCTATGCATCCGCTCTGCATCCGCTCTGCATCTGCTACGTATCCGCTCTGCATCCACTAGGCATCTGCTTCATCCGCTACGCATCCGCTCTTTCCGCTATGCGTCTGCTTTGCTATGCTCCCCCGGAAGCCCTGAGGACGTGCCATCCACTTCCATCCACTTTCATCCTCTAGGCTTCTGTTGAGCATCCATTTTACATCTGCGGTACATCCTCCCCCTGTCCTTTCTTTTCTGTTCTGTTTATGCAAATTTTTGCCCCTTTTGAGAGCGGATAAGAACGGATGGAGCCACCCCTGGATTTTTGGCCATCTGCTGTGTCCTTTTACATACGTTTTGCATCCGTCGGGTGATGTGACCTAGCCTTAAGATTGTGTGTAGAAAAACCAGCAATGAGAAATAAAAATAAAAATATTACTTTGACATTCCTGTTTAAAATCACCGCTTAGTCACTTCTGTCAAAACTTTTACAGATTCTTTCTTTTCCTTAGGGTGTCCTTTCAAATCTTAGAATAAAAAAAAAAATTCTCACCGAACTGGTACACTCTCTCTTTCAGTTCTCTTTCATTTCGGAGCTGTCCCAACTTCAGCAGCTTTAATGGCTGCCTCTTTGCCACTGGCTAAAAGAGCTTCTCCTGGATCTATCAGGGACTTTGTAGTATCCCTGGGAGTGACAGGATGCACTCTTTACTTTCACCATCTCTTCGGGACGGTTGAGATCTGATTGGACCATCGAGGAGCAAAGATATCAGCAGTGATCTCAGACCTCTAAGATCGCATGCTGTATCATCGCAATGCCAGCTCCGCCCTCCACAAATCTGGTTTTTCAATTCCATCATAATTTCAAATGGTTTGCTGAACAAGGCAGTTTGTAAGTGAGGTCTATCTGTATTTTTCTGTTTTCTTTCCTTTCCCTGTCTCATTAAATACATTTTATTTTAGCAAGGACTGAATATTCACATACTTTATTTCTCCATTCATTAATGCTTGGCACACTTCCTAGCCTTTTGTTTTTAGCATGTGGTATCCCAAGGGCAATAATCAAGTAAGTGAACATTTCTCAGTAAATCCCTGATAAAATGTAACTACGAATTGTAACAAGTAAAATGGGGTCAGTCTCTAACATAACATTTATTATTTTACTAATTGGCATTCAATTCTCAGTCCAATACATCTATCTTGCTTGCTGTATCTGTCAAAAATGATTAGAAGTATTTCCTTTTTATTTGCATCTCTAAACAAGTGCATAAAAGGTTCCAGTTATTTTTAAAGTCACAGCTGTATAGAGTTGTACATGATCTGAACTTTCCAATACTTCTCACTCACTTGAGATCATGTATATGCAATGATACTTAATTTATATGTGCAACACATTTATATATTTAATTGTGTGCATATATAATATATAAATGCACATTTATATATTTAAATGTGCAAACTTCAAACCTTTAACTCAGCTACCTTAATTTGTATCTTCTCACAATAGAAATCTCATAGACCTGTCTAACATTAGACTTTCACTTTATATTAATAGTTCAAAAATAGTCACAATGATCAGAAACTCAATCTTTATTAATTTCCACAATTTAAAATATTGGTTTTGGAATTCTTAGGAACACATTTAAATTTCTAAGCCAATATACTTAAGTGTCTTCAAAAGCTAACATGATATTTTAAAAGCTTATTTAGTTCTCAGGGAACTCTACAGCTATACAGATTATTGTTCCCAAAGAAAAAGATTTTAAAATCACAATTATGGAACTAGGGTGATTGTCTTTTTATCATCCTTTTTGTAAAGTAATAAAACCTGAAGGATTTCTGTTAAAGTTCATTTTAACCATGAAGAAAAAGATTGTTCTATTTGGAAATAAATTTATCAGAATAGATTCATCATTACCAGTTTGTGTGAACATAAAGTCTTAATTTCTAGTAAATTTAAATGAATTCTTAATTTAAAATCTTGTAATATTGTCTCACTTCTTTTTGTTATCTTGTACTATACAAATATATATTTTTGGTGAATTTCTCAGATGAATGATTTCAATTCAAACATACAAATTATTATGTTTTGTTACCATATATCCAGGGGTGGGATTCAATTTTTTTAACAACCAGTTTTGTGGGTGTGGCTTAGTTGGTGGGCATGGTTTGGTGGTCATGAGACTGGCTGGGCACGGCCAACTCAATATCGCTCACATCGAGGCACGCATCTCCTCGCCTGGCCTTTCATGACTGTGGGGATGCTGCAACAGTTGTAAGTGTGAATAATGGTCATAAGTCACTTTTTTCAGTGCCATTGAAAATTTGAATGGTCACTCCACACAAGCAAAGTACCAGCAAAGGAAGAAAAAAAACTCCAGAGAAGTTCCTGAGACAGGAAGTCTAGTCCTGCCAAGAATGTAATAAGAATTAATGGAAAGGCAGTCTCTTAGCAACACCAGAATGTTTCCTTCCTGCCTTCCTTACAGGATTAGGGCCAATAATTTCTTCTAATAACCGGTTCTCTGAACTGCTTAGAATATTAACAACCAGTTCTAGTGAATAGGTGCGAACCTATAGAATCCCACCCCTGCATTTATCCATAAAAGACAAATTTGACTCTGACCACTTTTCAATTGTTTTTTCACCCAAAGGCGACTTATCACAACTATTTGGGTTATTCGCTTTATTGCAGCTATTTCTGTGATAATACAAAATCTGCTGCAGAACATGTCCACCCCAGAGTAGATATTTCTGTTCTTGTTTTTCATATACAAGATGGCTTTGATCCTATACAATCTCATGAAATAATCCCAGAATCTGTTGCTTAAGATGTCCAATGTCAAACAGCATCAACTCTGAATAGCAATAGCAATAGCAGGATCCAATCTGGGTCAGTCACCAAGACCAGAAGTTTAGTTTTTGAACCTGTGCTGGAGCCCATCCTGAGATGCAAATAATCTAAAATACTTAAACAAATTTTCTTTGTGGTTAAATGTAACATAGAATGCATATGATTGCACCTGATTCTGAAATTCCTAAACTTTACAGATAATTACAACTCTTTGAATCATGTTGAGCTCTAGAAAAAATTGATATGTTATTGAACAGCTTGAGTAGTTCTCTTTCTATTGCTTTGATTCGCTCTGCATTATTTTTCGACTCTATCTCTGCTCTACATATTTGAATAGATCCAATTGAATTCTATGTAATCATCAATATACTCTGAAACCATTGGCAAATAGGCTAATTTCACATTTTTAAAAAAACCGCTTCATTTATTTTGTGCTATGAAGCATCTTTAATTTTATTGATATTTAATCTTTCTGCTTCTGGGAAATCTCATTAAAAGTCCATTAAATCTAAATTTATTAATATAATGTACATAAATGTAAGAAATATGTTTTTTGGTGCACCCAAGGTTATTGTTATTTTTGTTTATTATTTTCTTTTCTTTTTTATGTCTTAGCCTTTCGATATGATCTTGGTGTGATATGGATGGATAAGATATATGGCTCTTGCTCAATGCTCCTAATATTAATAATGTCTAATATTAATTGCCTTTGGAACATGTAATGTGAAAGAGTGGAATCTTCAATTTAAAAAAGACAAGTAAGTATTAGATTAATTTTAAAAAGACGATTACTCACTATAGTTTTCTTCAGGATTTTTATCTCCTATGCCCAATCTGTTTCGAAGTTGACATCTTCTCCCAAAAAAATAATGTTTTATGGAAGTCTGAATACTTAAGTTATAATTCTAAAAATAAGAGATTTTGTGATTTTAGTGCAGGTAGTCTTCAGCCTATGACCACAATTGAGCCCAAATTTTATGTTGCTATCAGTAGGTGAGACAGTTGTTAAGTGAATTTTGCCCTACTTTATGATCTTTCTTTAATTTTGCCTGCAAAATGTATTTCTGAAGATTTTTTATAATGGCCTTGCTTATTGGAGATGCAAATTAGAACATTAACTCATACATTTTGGTCTTGTCCTTTGTCACTGTCTGGATGGCCATGAGCAGGATTGTTACTATCCCCTTGGATCAGGGGTAGGATCCAACTGGTGTAACTATTGGTTCGGTGATTTACGATTTGCGCACGTCATCAGCTTGCTGCCTGGACAGCTGAGCAATGTTGCGCATGGGTGCCCAGAGATGGGTGCCCTTAAAAAAGCACTTTTTTCCTGCTTTTTCAACTGCAGCTGTGCCATGCAAAAACCAGGAAATAAAGGTCAGGTGGGCGGGTGGGCTAAAACATCAGCAAACATAGAACCGGTTCTTTGCTGCTCTTCAGAGCTACTGGTTCTACAGAGGTGGACAGAACCGGTAGAATCCCACCTCTGCCTTAGACTCTCCTCTGCATATTAAAAATGCTGATGTTATTCTTAACTGTTGTCCCCAAGATATCAAAAATGGTAGAGTTTGGGGGCATGAGGGATGATTTTTCTACAACATCCAAACAACAAATTTATATTTGATTTGCAGCAATGGATTGTTGATATGTGTTGTTTGCCCATATCAGAATTAATATTTTTTTTAAACAGGTAAACTTTCAGTCATTATAGTTAACCTTTTTTGTAAGTGTTTTGATTTAGACATTTTCCAAACCTTTTCCTTTGTTTCTCTAATTTTGTAGTATTAATTTTGCTATATTTTATTGTTAATACTGTTGTTTATACTTATTTTTCCTTTATTCAATAAGTCTGCAATTTCCAATTACCTTTAAAAAGTTACACAGGCCACCGAAGCTTGTACCACACAAATTTCAGTGGATAATTAATATTTATATTAATATTTATCAATGGATAAATATTAAGAATATTATTTCTTAATAATATTCCAATAGAATATTATTTCTTAATATTATTTCTTAATAGGAATAATTTTGGGATTGTTCTTATGAAAAGTTATTGAACAATGTGGTAATGGACTACTGCTAAAAATCCAGTTGATCATTATTTAGATGCAGTGTTTTGACTTCTCTTCAGAAAATAGCATGCAAGTCACAAGCTCTTCAAATAAAAATTATAATGTTAATTATAACATTATAACTTAGCAGCAGTTGACCAAAGTAATAGATCTCATTCCACTAACACCACCAGCTCCAGGATCTGAAACACAGATTATTTTGGCTCTGGGTACAGTAATATAGCAATATTTTTCCAAAATAACAATAACATATATTATTAATGTCTTTTGTTCTAGGTTGTATCACAGAAATTACCCCGATTGTCTCAGTCTAGTTATATCACAGGAACAAATGATATATAAGCAAAAGTGGCATTATCTCAGAAAAGGTTCCACATAGAAATCAAAGGTGATTGTTTGCCATTCTTCCTTAGCATGTAACTTTGTGGTATTTCAATAACAAAGTAAAAAGCAAGCTCTGATCAATTTCCTTCACAATAGTTGAGCTAGTGGGAAATGTGACCCTTCATTATACTGTCTCTCAGAAGATCTGAAGGAAGAAAAGTATGAAGATGAACACAGGCCTAGAGACAATTTCTCTATTCTAATCAGATGCTTCACAGTCTTGGTCCCTAGCCACTTGTGATGTTTGCCTCAGGCCAAAAATAATTTGCCAGACCCAAGCAACATTTCTAATTCAAAAGTTAATAACCTTTGAAATTGGATTTTAATCAAGTCATCTTTAGTTCTTGACACAAGATCCCCGTTTGGGGAATCCAATAAACTTGACTGAATGGCTCTCACAGATATTGTCTGGTTCTTTTGTAATTATGTGGCAAAAGCAATACTGTGTCTTCTTTTTGGTATTCACTCATCTGTCTTTGCATTTAGGATATATCTTGATTTTTTTAAAAAAATTGGTTGACGGAAATGAATTCTTATTTCCTCAAGTACTGAAAGCCCTAATTAAGGAGTACTTATAATTGTTCTTGAAGAAGGGCTTAGGAAATTTAGCTTAAAGTAATCTTGTTACCATAGCAAAATTTTCCTAATTTTCCAAAGGCCTTCCTATTTGCACATCATATCAAATGAAATTATAATTCCTTGTTTTTTAGTATGTTGTGTGAGTTCAAATTATAGAGCAGCAAGTTAGTAAATTTAGTTTCTTTTCCTCACCCATCCTTGTGATGGTCATATATTCCAAGTATTCCTGTTTGGTCACTTGGAGATAATACTTATTTGGCCTTGTGGTTGATCATTGATTATGTTTGTATGGCCTATCCATGTATAATAAGTGTTATATTGCACATTTTTATTCCCTCTACACCTAACTCTGTGGCTGCAGATTTGATTATTTGAACCACAAATGGCTCTCATCTTCAGTTCTTAATTTATCTGGATGCTTAATTTATAGATCTGAATGATCCAAGATGGAGCTGGTTTGAGCTGGAATGATAACATGCACCAGGAAGCATCTAAAGTGTCACATGCAACACAGTAAAATGCTGATGTGCACACATTTGTCGAGGTTTATAGCCAAATATGGAATTTAAATGGATTACATAAATATATATTTGCAAGTCAATATCTAGGGATATACCATGTTAAGGTATTAGGATTTAGAAACTGACCAGCAGTGGACTTCCGGTTTGCAAGGCTTTGGCGGCGGCAGGAATCGGCGATCATGCGTGGTTCCTACTGCGCTCGCCGCTGGAGTGCCCCTGATCCAGCTGGATTTGGGGGCTATAGTTACCCTGTAGAGGTAACTGAAGATAGGGGAGACTCAGCAGGGGTCCGGGGGAATCACAACACCCCCTCGGCTGGCTTAACTCCCTTTTCCGAAAGTGGTGGAGCGGTGGTCAGTAATAGCCTCCACAAAGAAGCTTTCATCTGGATAAGAATGTGCAGGAGGAAGCTGAGAAAGTGAAAGTTTTTGGCTAATTGGGATGACAAGTAATATTTAAATACCCTGGAATTTAAGTTTTATTAAAGATACATCGTTCCCTATGAAGACGGAAGAAGCGGCGAATGAAAGTAAAAAGGGAAAGTTTGTTTTTTCTCACTCTCCTTCCTTACGGT
This sequence comes from Laticauda colubrina, assembly GCA_015471245.1. Taxonomy (NCBI): domain Eukaryota; kingdom Metazoa; phylum Chordata; class Lepidosauria; order Squamata; family Elapidae; genus Laticauda; species Laticauda colubrina. The sequence goes on along the minus strand of BLBF01000052.1, from coordinate 8,220,414 downwards.
GATAGCAAATGAATGGAGAAATCGGAAAAACCCGTTTTGGCATCAGCAGGTAATTAATTGAAAATTGAAGCTAAAGGGACAATAAAGATTTCTGAGCATTGAAAAAGCAAAAAAACTTTTTTTTTGCTATAAGTGGGAAGGGAGAGGAAAAGAACTAACATTAAGATTTTCTTGGAGGAGGCTGCATGGAATTTATAAGATTAGAGCGAAATTGGAACAAAACTTCTAAAAGATATATTTCAACTGGAGCTTTATAACTGAACTATAACCCCAGGAAGAGAAAATATAAAAAGAAGAAAGTGCTAAATGAAACATACTGTGTGTATTTGGACTGCTTGGTGATTTTGGGACTTTTGGAAATTATTATTTGAAAGATTAAAAATATTTGGGTTGTTTAAAAAAACTGTTTACAATGGCACTACTTGTTGATGAACTGAAAATTGAATTTAAAAAGCTAAAAGGAGAAGATCAAGAAGGGAAGAGCTCTTCTGGATCTATTTTCCATTTTTTAGAAATGGCATTTATACCTACCAGAAACTACAAGAACAAGAAGATTGGGATGAAGAAGAAGCCATCTTTAATGAACAAACAATTTTACCTGGAAAAGAGGGGAAAGAGAATGGAGGATTCAAGGCTTAAAGAAACAACCAAAAAAGGGAAAAATAAGATGAAAAATCAATATAATGTTAGAAAGCAACAGAAAAGAGAAATACAGAAGAAGGTGGAGATCAAGAAGGTGGAGATTAAGAGACAAGGGGGTGAAAAGACAGGATTGGAGAAGAAAGAAAGGGAAAAAGGGAAGAGAAGTTACAAAGGTTTAAAACAAGATGTAAAGAAACAAGATCTATTCAGAGATAGTGGGTAAAAATATGATTAAAAAAGAGATTCTGCAAAGTACATAAGATTGTATTGTATTTATATTTGAAATAATGTTAGAAAATTGGATTTAGTAATAGAGCTTAATTTGCTATGGATTATTGATTTAATTATATTATAAACTTATGATTCTTTTTTATTTTATAATATAGTAAGTAGTTTCAGAATGTACTAAGCAGAGCCAGAATGAAAAGTATATATTATTTTAAGTGTTAAATTTAGGGGAAAGATTTAAAGGTATTATATTTCAATCTGTGATTACAGGAGAAACTTCATGTTAATAAGAAAAGATAAATAGAAAACTGAAATAGAACAGATAAAAGATTTACTAAGAGACAAGGGGGTAAAGGTAGGATTAGAAAAGAAAGGACGGGAAAAAGGGAAGAGAAGTTACAAAAGTTTAAAATAAGATGTAAAGAAACAAGATCTATTTAGTGATACTGGGTAAAAATATGATTAAAAAAGAAAAGTACACAAGATTGTACTGTTGTATTTATATTTGAAATAATGTTAGAAAACTGGATTTAATAATACAACTTAATTTGCTATGGATTATTGTTTTAATTATATTATAAACTTATTATTCTTTTCTATTTTATTATATAGTAAGTAACTTCAGAATGCATTAAGTAGAATCAGAATGAAAAGTATGTATTATTCTAAGTGCAAATTTAGGGGAAAGATTTAAAGGTATTATATTTCAATCTGTGATTACAGGAGAAACTTCGTGTTAATAAGAAAAGATAAATAGAAAACTGAAATAGAACAGATAAAAGATTTACGAAGAGACAAGGGGGTAAAGATAGGATAAGAGAAGAAAGGAATGGAAAAAGGGAAGAGAAGTTACAAAGGTTTAAAATAAGATGTAAAGAAACAAGATTTATTCAGAAATAGTGGGTAAACATATGATTAAAAAAAGAGACCCTGCAAAAGTACATAAAATTACATTATTGTATTTATACCCGAAATAATGTTAGAAAACTGGATTTATTAATAGAGTTTAATTTGCTATGGATTATTGTTTTAATTATATTATAAACTTATTATTCTTTTCTATTCTGGAATATAGTAAGTAGCTTTAGAATGTACTAAGCAGAATCAGAATGAAAAGTATATATTATTTTAAGTGTTAAATTTAGGGGAAAGATTTAAAGGTGTCATACTTCAATCAGTGATTACAGGAGAAATTTTGTGTTAATGAGAAAAGATAATAGAAAATTGAAATAGATTCAGCAGAGTATGGATATTTCCCTTTAAGGCTGGAGAGTAAAGTTTTCCTTAAGAGGTGTATATATAAAAGGCAACCATTAGAGGGTGTGGTTCTCTTTCCTTGTGGCTAGTATTCAGTGAAGAAGTTCTCTGTGTATTAGGAAGAAGAAAAACTTGCTTGTAAAGGTTTTTTGCTGCCAGATGTATATTATATGTACATACCTGTTGTATGTTACTGTTACAGCCCCTGTCACACAGCACCAACGAATGGAAAGAGGATGTAAAATGGAAAGAAACACTTGCCATTCGTTGGTTAACGCAATGCATCCATTCTGTACTCACTGCGTCCGTTTTTCAGACTCTCTATACATCCAGCATCCGTCTATTGACATTTCATCCGCTCAAAAAGTTTTGAGCTGCACAAAACTTTTTGAGCGGAAAATTTATCCAACGCGTCCGTTATACATCCGCAACGCATACAGGGAACATCCGTTAGACGTCCGTTGTCATCCGTTACATGTCCGCTATATCCGCTAGGCATCCGCTGCGCATCCACGTAACTCGCATCCGCTCCAGCGGAAAACGGACACAGGGAGGAAGCGAAATGGATGCGGAACGGACACGCAGCATTAGTAGCACGGACGGAGAAAGGATGAAAGCAGATGCAGCTCGCATACAAAGCATTAAAATGGAAAAAACGGTCGTATAGGGGACGTATCTCGGATATTTAGGATGTCTGCAGGATGCCTAGAGGATGCAAAAGGACACCGAGCGGAAAACCTATATTTCCTATAAAAAGGGAGAGAAATCACCTGGATCTCACTTTCAGTCAAGCAGCCCTGCAGTGCAGACCTCTTCAGCCTTCATCTGGATCTTGCTCTTCCACAGCATCCAGTCATCTCCACCATGGATCATCACACACTCCTTTTGGTAGCCGCCATCATTCTACAACAGTGCGAAGCCCTCTACAGGCTTTTTAACCTGTTCTATGGGAAGAAAAGGAGGCGTCCAAGAAGTGTCTGGGTCTGAAGATGGATCGCGAGAAGAGCTGAGTATGGACTGTAAAACAAGCTGATGGTGGAGCTGAGAAACGAAGACACTTGTGCATTCCAGAACTTCATGAGGATGCCTCCAGCCATGTTTGACGAACTTGTGGAGCGGCTGAGACCCAGGTTGACCAAGCAGAGCACCAACTTCCGGCCCACCCTGGACCCTGGACTCAAGGTGGCACTGACCCTGCGCCACCTGGCCTCCAGGACCATGTACAGGAGCATGCAGTACGGCTGGAGGGTGCCAGACAACACCATCAGCATTGTGGTCAGAGAAGTGGTGCAGGCCATCATCGAAAAATACGTGGAGGAGCTCCTCAGGAGCCCCACCACTGAACAAGGCTGGAGAAAACTTGCAGAAGAGTGGTATCAGAGGTGGAACTTTCCCCACACCGTTGGAGTCATAGATGGGAAGCATGTGGCCTGCAAAGCTCCAGCCAACTCAGGGTCCACTTATCACAACTACAAGGGCTTCTTCAGCATCATCCTCTTTGCCATAGTCGATGCTGACTACAAGTTCATATACATCGATGCTTCAGGCAACGGGTCAGCTTCAGATGCCCAGGTACACAATGCCAGTCACCTCAAGGAGGGGCTGGAACGCAACCTCATCATGGGCTTCCTAGATCCAGACCCCCTGCCCAACGACACACAAGATGTGCCTTACTTCATCATGGGGGATGACGACTTCTCCCTCAGAACCTACCTCATGAAGCCCTACACCTCCAGATGCCTCACCCGTGAAGAGAGGATCTTCAACTACAGGCTGTCCAGGGCAAGGCGGGTGGTGGAGAACACCTTTGGCATCCTGGCCAACAGGTTCCAGGTACTTCTCACCACCATGAAGCATCGCCCACAAACCGTGAGTAGGATCATGGAAGCTTTCTGCATCCTGCACAATCTCATGCGCACCCGCTACCCAGTGTTGCAGAACAGGCTTGTGCACCTCCAACAATGCAATGGGGACATGGTGCCTGGTGAATGGAGGGAAGGGCGAAACCTGATAGATACTGTGGATGTGCCAGGCCCCAACAGAGCTTCACGTGAAGGGAAGAAGCAGCGAAACCTCCTGAAACACTGGTGCAACTCCCCAGCTGGAGCAGTGGAGTGGAAAGAGAGGATGGTAGATGCTTAATGGATGCTTCCTTGAGCCTGTCTCATCACACTGATGAGATTGTGCCATGTATGTTGAATGGCCCTACAATGAACAGGACATTTAATAAAGAGTTGTGTTTATGTTAAGATGTGTGGATGAATGATTACATTGTTATTGATAATAAAGGGCCATAGGTGTGGCACCTGGGAGGGTGGACCATACAGTCCCACTATGCTTGCACTGGAGGTTTATCTATCCCACAGCTATTAATCATCCCACAGGTATCCCTGCCCATCCCACAGGTATCCCTGCCCATCCCACAGCTATTACCCATCCCAGAGGTATCCCTGCCCATCCCACAGGTATCCTTGTCCATCCCACAGGTATCCCTGTCCATCCCACAGGTATCCCTGCCCATCCCACAGCTATTACCCATCCAACAGGTATTACCCATCCCACTGCTATCCTAACCCATCCCACAGCTATTACCCATCCTACAGGTATCCCTGCCCATCCTACTGCTATCCTTACCCATCCCACAAGCATGCAAAGGCTTAAACCATTTCTAAAAGTTTTCACCAAGACTTTATTGACTAAAAGAACTGAACCAAGTGTGTGAAGCAAAGATAATCTTTATTAATAACAAACTGTAAAAACAAAATTACCCAAGTAAAGTGTCCCAAGCAAAGATAAAGTCAACAGGTAGCAACCCAGTCTCTGGAACTCTTCTCAGTCACTCTGAGGCGTGCCCATAGTCTCAGGGGTGAAGGGTCCAAGTGCTGTGGAGGTGGCTACTGCTGGAGTGCTGGTCTGAGGCGCCATTGGGGTGCCTGGCCCCGAGAGAACAACAGGGGATGGTGTGTGGAGGAAGCTCTCAGAGAACTGGCTCAGTCCCGTGATGTTGAGAGCCCCTTCCTCCAGGACATGGGGTGTCAGTCCCAAGACCGATGACAGATGTTCTGAGGCCGGGCTTGGCTGTGGGGTGGAGGAAGGAGGAGTGTAGTGGGGCTGTCTGGTCTGCAGCTGAGCGAGGTGAGGCGTGGGTGGCATCTGTGGCGTGGGTGGCATCGGTGGCATCGGTGGCACTGGTGGCGTATGATGAACCTGTGCCTGGACTGGGAAGGGCTGCCTGTGGTGCTGGAATTCCTGGTAGCCATAGCAGTGGTAGATGAGGGCCTGTGGAAAGTCTTGGAAGGGCTGTGACATCACCTGGAGTGGAGGAGCAGACCTGGACTGGGTCAGAGCAGGTTCAGCTAGACCTGGAGGGTTGTGCAGAAGACCGGTGATCCTCTCCTTTATCCCCTGGTACTGTGATTCGGACATGTTTATGAAGGTCTGGTTGACGTAGGTGAGGAAGGGCTTTCACTTTGAGGATGGTATGTCAGTGTGTACCAGCTGAGAGAGGAGATCTACGCTGCTTTTGATGGTGTCCCTGATCTCCAGCAGGACAGTGTGGCTCTGCCCCTCCGGTCTGGCTCTCTGCCCGCTTTCTGTGGAGATGGAGCTGGGGGTGGATGTGGGTTGGACTGTGGTGGAATTGCCCTCTCCTTTCTCCCACTGTGTAAGGGGGTCCTCCACGTGCTCCACCACGGAGAGTGCAGCTGTCGGGGGGGTCTCCATCGTGGGACACAGGTATTCACACATACCTGCCTGGACACAGGAGCTGACTCTTGGTCAGAAGAGGACTGGCTCTCTGTGGGCTGCCTGAGAGGGAGGGTTGTCAGAGGGGCTGCTCCTCGGTGGTGGATCTCACCCTCCAAGAAGCTGCACTTGGCCATCACGTAGGTTTCCTGGTCCGTCAGCTTGACCGTGGCCTGGCCAGATTTCTTGAGGTGCAGCTTCCCGTACCAGGTGTGCATGTGCTTCCACCACCTGAGGAGGACCTCCGAAGTATAGCCCAGGCTCTCCGCCTTCTCTCTCCAAGCAGCCTGCTTCCTTTTGGTGTCTCGATAGAGCCTGTGTCCCTTCCGCCATAGATACTCGTTCTCCCTCAGCCATTCGAGCACTTCATCCTTATGTTCCTCTTTGATGGAGTATTGCCTCCTCTCCCGTTCTCGCGTATGCCTCTTCCTCCCTCTGGCAGGGCCATCTGGGCACTCATCAGAGGGGCTTCGAGGTTCTAGGGGCTGCTCCACCACACCAGCAGCAGCAGCAGCAACAACAACAACAGTAGCAGCAAAAGCAGGACCAGAAGCACCAGCAGCACCAGCAGCACCAGCAGCACCAGTAGCACCAGCAGGATCAGCAGCACCAGCAGCACCAGCACCATCAGCAGGACCAGGAGCACCAGCAGCAGAGTAAGCACCAGCAGCACCAGCAGGACCAGGAGCACCAGCAGGACCAGGAGCAGCACCAGCAGAGTAAGCACCAGCAGAAGCACCAGCACCAGGAGCAGCGCCAGTAGAAGCCCCAGCACCAGAAGAGTCAGCCCGACCAGCAGAAGCCCCAGCAGAAGCAGAGTCAGGGCTAGGGGGTGGGATGGTGGCCCTGTCCTTCTTGCCAGGGCTGGCAGCAGATGGCACAGGCTTCCTCTTCTTCCCCATGGTTGTTGGCTGGAGCTGTCTCTGGCAGCAGGTCTTTCCTCTGAATGGTGACCTGCTTGCGAGCTGCATCCTTTTATATCCGCGGGGCTGACACAATGCATCCTCCCCGCATGCGCAGTGAACGCTTTGCATCCGCTAGGCATCCGCTAGGCATCCACGAGGCTTCCGCTAGGCTTCCATGATGCATCCGCTTCATCCGCTAGGCATCCGCTCTGCATCCGTTCCTTCTGTTGCGTGTCCATTTCGCTGTGCTCCCCCGGAAGCCCTGTGGATGTGCCATCCGCTTCCATCTGCTTCCATCCATTAGGCTTCTGTGGAGCATCCGCTTTACATCCCCACTACATCCTCCCCACATCCTTTCCTTTCCGTTGTTGTCCGCTCTGTTTATGCAAATTTGGGGCACTTTTGAGAGCGGATAACAACGGATGGAACATTTTCTCGTCCGCTGTGTCCTTTTTACATACGTTTTGCATCCGTCGGCCTATGTGACAGGCATTTAAGTCTCTGTGTGTTGTGTATTGCTCCTGGGTTATTTCATAAAGGTAGTCACACTGCCAAACAGTCTGACATACTGAACCATGGAATTACTTAGGGGTTTATCCCCAGATGGGTTTTTAAGCTTCCAACCAAAGCCACCCCATAGTTGAATTCAAGGTGGCAAAGTATGTACTTGGTAGGCAGAGAGTCAACCACATGGACAACTTCTGTTTATTGTTCAGATGTTGTTCAGAAGTGCATCATTGCCATAAAGTCATGAATAGAAAACCTTAAACCATAAGGATGCAACATTTTTTGAGAGAAGAGCTTAGGCTTAGAATGCATTGGGCAGAATATAAACAGTATGCAGGGAGGCACTTTATTATAGCTGAACAAGGTGTCGGTAGGCAAGCTAGCACATAAAGGCAACCTAATTTCATTTGCAAGGTTAAGGTTTGGCTATTCTTCCAAGGAAGCCAAACATACCTAATCTAGAAAGCCACCCAGCAGATGCTGTTTCTGAAATCTTAAACAATCAATTTGATGTCACAGACCTGCTCCATTCCTATTTTTGCCTCACTGAGAAAAAAATCAATTTGGTCTGCTTTATAAAAAGGAAAATTACAACCCCAGTTGATGTGAAAACTGGAGTATATTTCACAGCTCCCAATTATGGCAAGCTGGTCAATGCAGAAGAACAAACCTGTCAATGTAAACTGCTGCACTTGCCTTCTGGAGAGCAGCTGAAAAAATAAAAAAAATTCTGGGCAGACCAGAGTATTCCTAGAGTGTGAATGCCTCCTTGGGAAAGCTTTACTAATCACTTAGCAGAATTGCAGGCAATTTGTGGATCAGCTTTCTGTTGATGCAGGACTTGGCAAGTTAGACAGACATTTTGAAGACTCATACAGAAATAGTGGCACTACATGTAAAAAACCCCCCACATTTAAATATTATTTCAATTGTAAACCATCATCAAATTGTTTGATATGTTGGAGATACAGTTAATTCTGCAGCTCTGAAAAATTGCTGCTGCTTTTTTTGCTTCTGCATTTTATTTGTTCAGCCTTTGATAGCCCTGTCATCCACTCAGCAGGAATGATATTGGCCTGAACCGAGTGTGTGTCTGAGCAGAAAGGCTGTGTATAAATTGAACAAGTAAAAATAAATAAGATAGGCTTAATCCTTTAGGCCAGTTGCCAAAACTGAAGCTCAAAAACCATAAAAACATGGGGATTTGGGTTCCCCCCCTCCCTCTTTATAATCACGCCTGAGTATGTGTAGTCATTGTGCATAGTTTTGATCCAAAGTGAGATGATATTTGCCACATTTCAAGCATCTTATATTAACTCAATAACATTAACTGAGGATTTATTAAAATCATGGTTTGCACAGTAAACCAAAGTAGATTAGTTTATTCTGAAGGTTAAACCACAATGGGAGAGTTTGCATTAGGGCTATGCAATACTTTCAATTTGATTCTGAAAGGATGCTTCAGAGAACACGAAAGTGTGAACATAGCAGCTGTTTGTAACTGTCTCAAATCAGCTACATTTCCCCCCCCCTGAGATTATGTGGCTTCCCTCTTGGATCCTGAGAAACATACAAATCAAGATGATTCCAAAGTGACAAAACATGTGCCTCAGGCACATGGATTGTGTTATGACAGCACAAAGCTAGTTTTATCATTCTTCTCTCCCCCATGTGGAAATTGTTTTGAGAACAATTTCTCTTGTAACTATGTTCGCGTCCTCCTTACTTCCCAATCCTCCATTTTGGAATTGGTTCCAAAATATTGTACATCTTACTGAATAAAATTGAACAAATCATATTATGGTTTAGTGCTATGTGTAAATCCAACAAAGGTGTGCTGGATTAGGCACAGCTGCATAGAAATCCATTTATTTATTAAAGAATTGCCCAAGAACCCCAGACAATAAGGCAGTTTAATGACCTGGTATTTTATGCATGGAACTGAACAAATTACAGGAAAGCATATTTTATATCTTTGATACATTATTATGTACAGTGTATTTTTCTGTTGCACTTCACCTAAAAATACTCAAAATATAAAATCTCAAATCACATAGCAGGGAGGCAGTCCTTCCCTTAAAGCTTAAAATATAAAATGCATAACACATAACAGAAGAACCGAAAGAAGAAGAAGAAGAGGAGCGAAAAAACATTTTAGTCATGCCTATCTGGGTTAAAAAACACGCCTGCTACCCATATGACATGGCTGTGTGCAAAAAAAAAGTTGGTAAAGAGCTGAACTTGCAGAGTAGCTGTATTTCTCTTTTCTCTCCTATGAGTGCTCATGGTGTTCTTGCCCATGCATTTTATATGCATGTAAACTAGAGATAATATGCCTAATTGTCCCATTCAAAGGCCTAGTTTCTAGAGAACAAAGGACTTGAATAAAATTGTAACAATGAGAACTTTAGTGAACATATGTTGCCTGCACACATTTTTAGAAAGCATCAAGTTTGTGCTGTCTAGCCAGTGTATGGGAATTGGATAGTTAGTTAGCAATCATGAGCTGTACCCTTAAGGGAATGCATCATGGTAAATGTAGTTAAGGTATCCTGGGAAATGTAGTCAATGTCACATGACCACATCTGTAATCCTGATTGGTCACTAAATTGACCCTCGATGGGTTGGGGGAGGTTTCTTCTCTCTTGCCTGAACTCACAGACTCATAACTGTTCTACTTCTATCTATAAGAGATGGGAGGAAAGGAATAGGAGATAACCATCTTTTTACCTACAAGACAGATATGCAAAGGATTGGTCATTAAAGAAGAACTTTGTCACAAATGTGAATTATGAGGATACCTGATGAACCAATAATAAAGACTTTGTATGGATGTTTTGTTGAGTTTATCTATCTGCATCTGTACAGAAGACAAAATCTACCACTGTACAGAATACAGAACAAAGTTCTACCAAGTAGATATGATTGGGGGGGAAAATGAACAGGTGCCTCCCTCTGTGGGGTAGATGGGTGGTTTTAAAATATGATAAATATAGATAAATAAGATTCTTGTAAATAAGGGTGTATGTTTGGAATATATGAAAATTCTTCTTCTATACAACTAGAAAAAGTATTTCCTCCTTTGCTCTAAACTTACCCTATTTACTTCCTGCAGCTGCCTAAGAATCAGAAGCCAGGCATACATAATATAATGTATGTCAGATTCTCATCATAAAAAGTGCATGTATTAAAATCTGCTAAAATTTGCCTTTCAAACAGTATCTAAAAAAAGAAGCCCAAGAGAGTTTATGAAAAATTATTTTTTGCTGGCAACAGGACAAGAAATAATTGGATGTTAAATCAAGAAAATGGGAAAGATGGAACAGCAAATAAAAGCAAGTGGCAGAAAACTAGGTCTTTTATAGAGAAATCTACTTACATTAACTTTTGACAGTTTCAGCAAAGAAAACGATATATAAATCTTGCTTTGAATCCTTTCAGCACCTTACTGAATAAAATGCAGGGCTGGGTCCAGAAGATAATGAGATTGGGTGTTTTTATCCCCCTTCCAACTGGCAAAAGCCTATTATCCCTTTAAATTGTCTGCTTGCATGGGTAAAGCTATCGAGGTTATTTGTTTTTACAGCTCTGATGGATTTTGATGTTTGATGTTTGGCCACAAGCCATGAGCAAGACGCTATAAGAAGGGCTGCTGCGGCTTGGGCTGTTGTTCCGTTACCATTGCCTTACTTGTTAAAATAAAAGAGTTGTTGTTGGAACCTGGTCTTGTGCAACTTATTTCCGAACAGAACAAGAACCATCACTAACAGAAAGGAAAACTATTTCAGAGAATGAAAAGGAGCAAAGGAAGAGGAATTGCTCAAGCATAACTCACTTTAAGAATTCAGATAAAAAATAAAGAGGAGAAGGAGGAAGAGCCAAGAATTTATTGGAGTCGACCATTGAACACATGTGAAAGAATGTGCATCTGTATCATCAGAGGGGAAGGATATTGTCATCCCCAGGAAAAGATTCATATCAACAGATTGCATCGTACCAAGGTGGATGGGGGAGTTGGGGAGAGGTTCAAGGTAACCACACCCTAGAATTTCTCAAGATATATCTAGTAGTTCAGAAAGTTACAGCTTTAGTTTGGCAAGATTCTGTCTATTAGGTGCAAGCAAATAAAGGATTGGAGTTTTTGGATTAGGATTAACAACACAGCAGTTCAAAAGAATGATCCAAGTCCTTCTGGTGGATTTTTATATATCAGAGATGAAGTGGACAGGACTGCTCTGGTTCAATTTGGGATCCCCACAAGTTTAGTTTCTGGTTGGTTTCTGGGCTGCAAAATGTGGTGTAATAGCAAAAGTATTAAAAGTGAAAAAATCATTATGAAAAACAAGTGTAGCCTCTACTGTAACACCGAAGATGATCCCAGGTTTGAAATGGTTCTGGATTTGATTTCCCCAGAGAATTCTCAAGCAGCAGCAGAAGAAGAAGAAACACTTCTTCTTTCTGCTTGTATAGTATGTATGTTTGAGCTTCCAGGGGAGGAATCTAAGACATCTCCATGAAATCAGATCTGATGACTGCAGCAAAGAACAAAGGGTCAGCTTTCCAAAACCTTTTCAGAACCTCACAAACATTTTGCAGAAAAACTACAGTTTATTAGCATGATTTCTCCTGACATTAAGTCAGTTTTAATGGAACCGAATGGATAATAAATGGCTGAAGAGAAACTGGCACAAGAATGAAGGAAATCATCTCAGAATGCATTTGACTGAATGTGGACTGGAACACATTTTCAAGGTTAAAGCCCCTGTCCCACTGCACTAACAGATGCAAAGAGGATGTAAAACATTAAAAAAAGCTTGCCATCCATTGGAAAATGCTATGCATCCGTTGTGCACTCACTGCATATGTGTTTCATACGCTCTATCCCTGGAGCATCCATCCACTGAGATTTCATCCACGCAAGAAGTTTTGAGCTACACAAAACTTTGTGAATGAATGAACTTTCCACCATGTATGATGTACATCTGCGGCATATACGGGCAACAAACGTTCTATGTCCATTATCAGCTGTTAAATGTGTGCTGTATCCTCTCTGCATCCTCTGGCCATCCCCTCAACTCACATCTGCTGCAGCTGAAAATGGAAAGAGGGAGGAAACAAAAGACACACAGAACATCTACATAGCATTAGTAGCACGGAAATAGAAAGGATGTAAGTGTATGCATCTCATAGAAAAGTATTCAAAACGGACAAAACGTTTGTATCTGGAATGTATCTCAGATATATAGGATGTCTGGAGTATGTCTAGAATACGTAGAAGGACACCTAGTGGACAACCAATATTTCCTATAAAAAGGGGGAGGAAATCATCTGGATCTCAGAATGAGTCCAGCAGCTGTGGTGTACACAGCTCTTCACCCTTGATCTTGGTCTTCAACATCATCAATTGTTCTCCACCATGGATCATGACACAGTCCGTATGGTAGCTGCGATCATTCATCACCAGAACCAAAACCTGTTCAGACTGTTTCACCTTTTATACAGAAGTAGAAGAAGGAGACGTCCAAGAGCTGTGTGTGTCTGAGGATGGATCGTGAGAAGAATGGAGTTTGGAAATGTTAGGGATAACATTGTTCACCCTAACTGGTTTAGGTGAAATAATAACTATGAATCATAGTTAGTGTATGCAGCTTTAAATGTAAAATAGCAATTGTGGGTGTGGTTATGAAAACCATATAAAAGTAGTAAGGCTACAGCTTGCTCGCTCTCTCTCTGGCTTTGATGATCCCTGATTACTGCTTGGAAGCAAGACTGCATTGCTCGAACGGGAGAGTCAACAACGGACTGATTTATGTGAACTGACAATAGGATATTCTACATGGACTTTGCTAACTGAATATCCCTGAATGGACTGACTACATGGTAAATGAATATTGGACTGTTTTTGACTATGCTATAAACTTATACTGGAATAAAATATATTCTTGATAACACAAGCGTATCTGTTATTTTTACTGTATGTTAATAAACATACAAGCTTAGCTCACTCATTTATCTGTGTGCCTATCTGACTAACGCTGCACATTCTGTTTAGCTTGTCTACCTAACCCTGGTTGGGGAACCCAGGCTTAACAGGACTGTATGACCAGTTGATGGTGGAGCTGAGGAATGAAGACCCTCGTGCATTCCAGCATTTCATGAGGATGCTGCCAGTCATGTTTGATGAACTTGTAGAGCATCTGAGACGCAGGTTGACCAAGTCTAGCACCAACTTCCATGCCAATCTGGACCCTGCACTGAAGGTGGCACTGACTCTGTGCCACCTGGCCTCTGGGACCACATACAGAAACATGCAGTATGCCTGGAGGGTGCCACACAACACCATCAGCATTGTGGTCAGAGAAGTGGTGCAGGCCATCATCGAAAAATCCGTGGAGGAGCTCCTCCAGTGTCCCACCACTGAAGAAGGCTGGAAGAAAGTTGCAGAGCAGTGGTATCAGAGTGGAACTTTCCCCACACCATTGGAGCCATAGATGGGAAGCATGTGGCCTGCAAAGCTCCAGCCAACTCAGGGTCCACTTATTTCAAGTACAAGGGCTTCTTCAGTATCATCCTCTTCACCATGGTTGATGCTGACTACAAATTCATGTATATCAATGCTTCAGGCAATGGGTCAGCTTCAGATAGCCAGGTATACAATGCAAGTGACCTCAAGGATGGGCTGGAACGCAACCTCATCATGGGTTTTCCAGATCCAGACCCCCTACCCAATGACACACAAGATGTGCCCTACTTCATCATTGGTGATGATGCCTTCTCCCTCAGAACCTACCTCATGAAGTAGGTTCCAGATACCTTCCAGATACCTCACCCATGAAGAGAGGATGTTCAATTACAGGCTGTCCAGGGCAAGATGGGTGGTGGAGAAAACCTTTGGCATCCTGGCCAACAGATTCCAGGTACTTCTCACCACCATGCAGCATGAGGCACATACTATGAGGAGCATCATGGAAGCTTGCTGCATCCTGCACAATCTCATGTGCACCCGCTATCCAGTGTTGCAGAACAGACTTGCGGACCATCAAAAAGGGTATGGGGACATGGAGCCTGGTGAATGGAGGCAAGGATGAAACCTGATAGACATTGTGGATGTACAAGGCCCCAACAGAGCTTCATGTGAAGGGAAGAAGCAGCGCAACCTACTGAGACACTGGTGCAACTCCCCAGCTGGAGCAGTGGAGTGGCAAGACAGGATGATAGATGATTAATGGATGCTTCCTTGAGCCTGTCGCATAACACGGATGAGATTGTGCCATGTATGTTGAGTGGTCCTACAATGAATAGGGCATTAATAAAGAGCTTTGTTGATCAATGAATGAATTGTTATTGATAAAAAAGGTCCATATGTGTGGCAGCTGGGATGGGGGACCATACAATCCCACTATAGCCCATGTCACACTGCACCAATGGATGGAAAGAGGATGTAAAATGGAGACAAACACTTGCCATCCGTTGGTTAACGCGATGCTTCCGTTCTGTACTCACTGCCTCCATTTTTCATCCTCTCTAACTGTCCAGCATCCGTTGACTGAGATTCCATCCACTCAAAAAGTTTTGAGCTGCTCAAAACTTTTTGAGCGGAAAATGTATCCAACACGTCCGTTCTGCATCCGCAACACATACGGGAAACATCTGTTCTACATCCGTTGTCATCCGTTATGTGTCCACTATGTCCGCTAGGCATCTGCTGCATATCCGCGTAACTCGCATCCGCTCCAGCAGAAAACGGACACAGGGAGGAAGTGAAACGGACGCGGAACGGACAGAAAGCGTTAGTAGCACGGACGGAGAAAGGATGAAAGCGGATGCAGCTCGCATATACAAAGCATTAAAACGGAAAAAACTTTCTCAGAGGGGACCTATCTCGGATATTTAGGATTTCTGGAGGATGCCTAGAGGTGGCAAAGGGACACAGAGTGGAAAACCTATCTTTCCAATAAAAAGAGGGAGGAACTCACCTGGATCTCACTTTCAGTCCAATAGCCCTGCTGTGCAGACCTCTACAGCGTTCATCTGGCTCTTGCTCTTCCACAGCATCCAGTCATCTCCACCAAGGATCGTAACACATTCCTTTTGGTAGCCACCATCGTTCTGCAACAGTGCGAAGCCATCTACAGGCTCTTTCACCTGTTCTACGGGAAGAAAAGGAGACGGCCAAGAAGTGTCTGGGTCTGAAGATGGATTGGGAGAAGAGCAGAGTACGGACTGTATGACAAGCTGATGGTGGAGCTGAGGAACGAAGACCCTCGTGCATTCCAGAACTTCATGAGGATGCCTCCAGCCATGTTTGACGAAGTTGTGGAGCGGCTGAGACCCAGGTTGACCAAGGCGAACACCACCTTCCATCTCAGCCTGGACCCTGGGCTGAAGGTGGCACTGACTCTGCACCAACTGACCTCTGGAACGACATACAGAAACATGCAGTACGGCTGGAGGGTGCCACTAACACCATCAGCATTGTGGTGAGAGAAGTGGTGCAGGCCATCATTGAAGAATATCTGGAGGAGCTCCTCCAGTGCCCCTCCACTGAAGAAGGCTGGAAGAAAGTTGAAGAGCAGTGATATCAGAAGTGGAACTTCCCCCACACCGTTGGAGCCATCAATGGCAAGCACGTGGACTGCAAAGCTCCAGCCAAGTCAGGGTCCACTTATTTCAACTACAAGGGCTTCTTCAGCATCATCCTCTTCGCCATGGTCGATGCTGACTACAAGTTCATGTACATCGATGCTTCAGGCAATGGCTCATCTTCAGATGCACCTCAAGGAGGGGCTGGAACGCAACCTCATCATGGGCTTCCCAGATCCAGACCCCCTGCCCAACGACACACAAGATGTGCCCTACTTCATCATGGGGGATGACGCCTTCTCCCTCAGAAACTACCTCATGAAGCCCTAGACTTCCAGATGCCTCACCCGTGAAGAGAGGATCTTCAACTACAGGCTGTCCAGGGCAAGGCGGGTGGTGGAGAACGCCTTTGGCATCCTGGCCAACAGGTTCCAGGTACTTCCCACCACCATGCAGAATCACCCAGAGACCGTGAGGAACATCGTGGAAGCTTTCTGCATCCTGCACAATCTCATGCACACCCGCTACCCAGTGTTGCAGAACAGGCTCGTGGACCTCCAACAAGGCAATGGGGACATGGAGCCTGGTGACTGGAGGCAAGGGCGAAACCTGATAGACACTCTGGATGTGCAAGGCCCCAACAGAACTTCACGTGAAGGGAAGAAGCAGCGCAACCTTCTGAGACACTGGTGCAACTCCCCAGCTGGAGGAGTGGAGTGGCAAGACAGGATGATGGATGCTTAATGGATGCTTCCTTGAGGCTGTCGCATAACACTGATGATATTGTGCCATGTATGTTGGGTGGCCCTACAAGGAACAGGGCATTTAATAAAGAGTTGTGTTTATGTTGAAATGTGTGGATCAATGATTACATTGTTATTGATAATAAAGGGCCAAAGGTGTGGCACCTGGGAGGGTGGACCATACAGTCCCACTATGCTTGCACTGGAGGTTTATCTATGTCACAGCTATCCTTACCCATTCCAAAGGTATCCCTGCCCATCCCACAGCTATCTTAACCCATCCCACAAGCATGCAAAGGCTTAAACCATTTCTAAAAGTTTCCACCAAGACTTTATTGACTAAAATAAATGAAGCAAGTGTGTGAAGCAAAGATAATCTTTATTCATAACAAGCTGTAAAAAAAAATGACCCAAGTCAAGTGTCCAAGGCAAAAAAAAAGTCAAAAGGTAGCCACCCAGTCTCTGGCACTCTTCTTGGTCACTCTGAAGCATGCCCAGTCTCAGGGGTGAAGGGTGCAGGTGCTGTGGAGGTGGCTGCTTGTGGAGTGCTGGTCTGAGGCGTCATTGGGGTGCCTGGCCCCAAGAGGACAACAGGGGACGGTGTGTGGAGGAAACTCTCAGACAGCTGGCTCAGCCCCGTGATGTTGAGAGCCCCTTCCTCCATGACATGGGGGTGTCAGCCCCAATACCGATGACAGATGTTCTGAGGCCAGGCTTGGCTGTGGGGTGGAGGAAGGAGCAGTGTGGTGGGGATGTCTGGTCTGCAGCTGAGCGAGGTGAGGTGTGGGTGGCATCTGTGGCATGGGTGGCATCTGTGGCATGGGTGGCATGGGTGGCATGGGTGGCATGGGTGGTATGGGTGGCATCCAGTGGCATCGGTGGCACCGGTGGCATTCGAGGTACCTGTGCCTGGACTGGGAAGGGCTGCCTGTGCTGCTGGAACTCCTGGTAGCCATAGCCGTGGTAGGTGAGGGCTTGTGGAAAGCCTTGGAAGGGCTGTGACACCACCTGGGGTAAAGGAGCAGGCCTGGACTGGGTGGGAGCAGGTTCAGCTTGGTCTGGAGGGTTGTGAAGAAGATCGGTGATCCTGTCCTTGATCAACTGGTACTGTGATTCGGACATGTTCATGAGGGTCTGGTTGACGTAGGTGAGGAAGAGCTTGCGGTTGGAGAATGGGATGTCGGTGTGTACCAGCTGAGATAGGAGATCTACGCTGCTTCTGATGGTGTCCCTGATCTCCAGCAGGACCGTGTGGCTCTGCCCCTCTGGTCTGGCTCTCTGCCCGCTTTCTGTGGAGGTGGAGCTGGGGGTGGATGCGGGTTGGTCTCTGGTGGAAGTGCCCTCTCCTTGCTGTGTCAGGGGGTCCTCCACATGCTCTGCCACGGGTAGTACAGCTGTCGGGGGGGTCTCTATCGTGGCACGCTCCACAGATACCTGCCTGGACACAGGAGCTGACTCTTGGCCAGAAGAGGACTGGCTCTCAGCAGGCTGCCTGAGAGAGAGGGTTGTGAGAGGGCTGCTCCTCGGTGGCGGACCTCACCCTCCAAGAAGCTGCACTTGGCCATCACGTAGGTCTCTCTGTCCGTCAGCTTGACCGCGGCCTGGTCAGATTTCTTGAGGTGCAGCTTCCCATACCAGGTGTGCATGTGCTTCCACCAGCCGAGGAGCACCTCCGAAGTGTAGCCCAGGCTCTCCGCCTTCTCTCTCCAAGCAGCCTGTTTCCTTTTGGTGTCTCGATAGAGCCTGTGTCCTTTCCGCCATATATACTCATTCTCCCTCAGCCATTCCAGCACCTCATCCTCATGTTCCTCTTCGATTGAGTATTGCCTCCTCTCCCGTTCACGCATCTGCCTCTTCCTCCCTCTGGCAGGGCCATCTGGGCCCTCATCAGAGGGGCTTCAAGGTTGTAGGGGCTGCTCCTCCACATCACCACCACCAGCAGCAGCAGCAACAACAACAGTAGCAGCAAAAGCAGGACCAGAAGCAGCAGCACCAGCACCAGCAGAACCAGGAGCACCAGCAGGACCAGGAACACCAGCAGCACCAGCATCACCAGCAGGACCAGGAGCACCAGGAGCACCAGGAGTACCAGCAGGATGAGGAGCAGCGCCAGCAGAGTAAGCCCCAGCAGAAGCCCCAGCATCAGGAGCAGTGCCAGCAGAGTAAGCACCAGCAGAAGCACCAGCACCAGGAGCAGCACCAGCAGAAGCTCCAGCACCAGAAGAGCGAGCCCGAGCAGCAGAAGCCCCAGCAGAAGCAGAGTCAGGGCCAGGGGGTGGGATGGTGGCCCTGTCCCTCTTGCCAGGGCTGGCAGCAGATGGCTGAGGCTTTCTCTTCTTCCCAAGGTTGTTGGGTTGTTGGCTTGCTGGCTGGCTAGCTGGAGCTGTGTCTCGCAGCAGGTCTTTCCTCTGAATGGTGACCTTCTTGCGAGCTGCTTCCCTTTATATCTGCGGTGCTGACGCAATGCATCCTCCCTGCATGCGCAGTGAATGCTGTGCATCTGCTAGGCATCCGCTAGGCTTCCGCTAGGCTTCCGCTCTGCATCCGCTTCATCCGCTCTGCATCCTCTCTGCATCCGCTCTTTCCGCTGCGCATCTGCTTCGCTGTGCTCCCCCGGAAGCCCTGCGGAAGTGCCAACTGCTCCCATCCACTTCCATCCACTAGGCTTCCATGGAGCATCCGCTTTACATCCCCTCTACATCCTCCCCACGTCCGTTCCTTTCTGTTGTTGTCCGCTGTGCTTATGCAAATTCGGGGGACTTTTGAGAGCGGATAACAACAGATGGAAAATTTTCTCGTTTGCTATGTCCTTTTTACAAACGTTTTGCATCCGTCGGCCAATGTGACAAGGCCTTATGCTTGCACTGGAGGTTTATCTATCCCACAGCTGTCCTTATCTACCCCACAAGCATGCAAAGGCTTAATCATTTGTTAAAAGTTTTCACCAACACTTCACTAAGGTAAAAAAATGAACCAAGTGTCTTCAGCAAAGATGACCTTTATTAACTTTCTTAGGTAACCTTTATGACTTTATTAAATAAGCAAAATGAACCAAGTAAACTGAATTAAATGTGTTAAGCAAAGATAACCTCTATTAACTTTCTTAAGTAAATTGTACGACTTTATTAAATAAGCAAAATGAACTGTCCGTTGACCTTGGCATAGTTTGATAACGGGTTGCAGTTGCGCAGAGAGAAGAAAGCTAAGCGAGAAATAGAAACCTAACTCTATTTTATGCTCCCCCCTTCCATTTATACATCAGACGAATGTAACTCCTCCAGCTCACTTCCCCAGCTATTCCTACCTCCCTTTTCCACCCCCCGTTACTTATGGCAGTCGAAAAGATGCAAAGCAATAGCAGAAGATCTTGAAGACTGACATTCGGCCCTCCTAGAAAAAGGGAAATCATCAGTCTTAGAAGTCCTAGAAGAGAGAGAGAGGAGAGAATATAAAGACAATTATTAATCATTAAACAATTTCAAAACAATACACTCCTAAGGCTTATCAGGATACTTGGAACGAAATGCTTTGATCAACTTAGGGGCTTTAACATTGGTTTCATTAACCCATTCGGCTTGTGAAGAAGGGAAATGTTTCCAGGCTACAAGATACTGGAGTCGACCCCTCCATTTGCTAGAATCCAGAATTTCTTTAACTTCAAAATGTTGTTCGCCTTCAATCAATATTGGTATGGGAGAGTCAGTCTGAATGGGCCTTAGGTCAGAAGTACGCTCAGGTTTTATCAAACTAACATGGAAAACCGGATGAATTCGTCGAAGAGTTTTGGGTAAGTTCAGCTGGACCGTTACAGGATTTATAATCCGTTCAATTGTGAACGGACCAACGTATTTAGGACCAAGCTTCTTTGACTTTTGAGTGGTCTGCAGGTATCTGGTGGACAGGAAAACTTTGTCGCCCACTTTATATCCTTTCTGTGGGGATCTTTTCTTGTCTGCAAATTTCTTATGAGCTTGATGGGCCTCATCTAACGCTTTGCGTGTTACTGGCCAGTTAAGTTGGAGTTGAGTTATCCATTCATCCAACGAATGGATGTTGGGCTTTTCACGAGGAAGTTCAGGTATGGGAACGAAATCTTGTCCCGAAGCCACTTTAAATGGAGTAAATCCAGTACTGCTGTGTACGGAGTTGTTGTATGCCACTTCGGCAAATGGTAGTAATTCGGACCAGTTATCTTGTTGATAGTGTATGTAACATCTGAGAAATTGTTCTAACACTGAGTTAGTCCTCTCACAGGCCCCATTGGTTTGGGGGTGGTGGGCAGAGCTTAGCCCCTTCCAGGAAATGTCTCCAGGTCAGCAAGGCCCAACGAACTGCAAAAGCTTCTTTCTCCCAGGCGGCCCATCTTCTCTCTGTTTCAGACAGTTTACAGGAGGTATACGCACAAAGCTGTAAGGTCCCTTTCTCATTGATTTGCAGTAATACCGCTCCAATAGCTACATCACTTGCATCAGCTTGAATCATGAAAGGAGTGTCCATATCCGGGTGTTTCAGCACTGGTTCTGCAGCAAATAGTCGTTTTAGCTTTTCAAAAGTGGCTTGGCACTCCATGGACCACTCCAGCAGCTTTCCTGGCCTCGGCTTCACCTCCCCTTTTGTTTTTAAGAGATTTGTGATGGGCATTGCTATCTTAGCAAACGTCGGGATGAATTGCCGATAAAAATTTGCAAATCCCAAAAAGCTTTGAAGTTGTTTTCTGGTGCGTGGTGGAGCCCACTCCAGAACGGCACGCACCTTCTCTGGATCCATCTCTATGCCTTCGGATGAAATGCGATATCCCAAATAGTCAATTTTGTCTTGGTGGAATTCACACTTTGACAATTTAGCATACAACTTAGCGGCACACAGTTTCTGTAAAACCGACCGCACTAACTTCACATGTTCATCCAGGGTCTCCGTGTAGATAAGGATATCATCAAGATAAACCAAAACCCCCCTGTATAAATGTTCATGTAACACTTGATTGATCATTTGCATGAATACAGCTGGGGCCCCTTGTAAACCAAAAGGAAGAACGTTGAATTGGAAACATCCCATCGGGCAGTTAAAAGCGGTCTTCCACTCATCCCCTTCCTTAATTCGAATCCGGTAGTATGCTTCTCTCAAATCCAACTTCGTGAAGATCTTTCCCTTCGCTAAATGGGCCAACATGTCCTTCATCAAAGGAAGGGGGTACACATTTTCCACAGAAATAGCGTTCAAATTTCGGTAATCCACCACCAAGCGTTTGGAACCATCTTTCTTTTCACGGAACAACACTGGGGCCGCTACCCGGGGTCTAGCGGGTTGAATAAAACCATGTTCCAAATTTTTATCAATAAACAATCTTAGCTCTTTCAATTCCCGTGGGGTCATTGAGTACAACTTTGGTTTCGGGAGTTTCACCCCAGGCAAAATCTCAATAGCACAGTCTGTTGGTCGGTGAGGTGGAAGCTCATCCGAGGCCTTCTCACTGAACACTTCTTTTAAATCCCAATACTCTTTAGGAATTTTCTCCTCATCTTTGATGGGCTCAGTACTTGTGGAAGCTATTTCAATTAGGCCCCCAGGCTTCGGCTGCGATCTGGCCCCTCCTCCCAGTCGCTGCTTTGTGCGTATGCGCAACAACCCCTTTCTCCAGTTAACCTGGGGGTTCCATTTCCGGAGCCAGGGAAATCCCAGTATTAATGGTTGCTCCATCCCAGGGACCACAATAAAACGCAGAGTCTCATCATGCTCTCCCATGATCATTTCTATAGGTTCCGTGACATAACGTGCAGGGCAACCTCCAGCCACTGATCCATCTAGTTGGCAAAAGGAAATGGGCATCTTCAAAGGTTTTAACTTTAGGCCCATTTTCTTCACTACTTCCGTGTTTATTATACACCTGGTGCACCCAGAATCTAACAGGGCTAGCATTTCCCCTTCAACCCATGAATTGGGTACCCTCAACTTCACCAGAATGGTCATAGGGCCCACGCTTGGACTTACCAGGAAGTCGTCTTCCTAGTCAGAAACCTCCTCCTCAGGGGTCACTGGGGTTTCTGATTCCTCTCCTGCGGGACGGGCGACCTCTGCTGTCTCTTTCGTCTTTAGTGCTGTTTCGCGAGGCTTCGCTGGGGATTTTTCAGGTTTCTTTCCTTCCTTTGGTGCCCCCTTTGGCTCCAACTTGACTCTGCAGTTCACAGCCCGGTGACCTTCTTTCCTGCATCGAAAGCAGGCCGAGGGGTTGGGTCTTGCCGCCACTCCTCCCTTCTGAGGTTTAGGAGCCTCTTGAGGGCGCGAGGGGGAAAACTTGCTCCACCCATAACCTCCCCGTCGTTTACTTCGGATTAAATCAATTTCCACTTCTTCTGCCAACAGGTACCACATCTGCAAGTTATTGGGGTCTCTTCTAGCAGTGCATCTCTGGTACACATCTTCATTTAAACCATCTTTAAACAGTTCTATCAGGGCTTCTTGGGGCCAGCCTCGGAAATGGCCTGCTAACTGCCTAAATTCTTGAGTGTAATCAGCCACAGACCTCCGCCCCTGTTTTATGGTTTTCATCCTAATTCAGGCCTTGCGCTCCGCCAGTGGGTCCTCAAACCTAGCCCGCAGTGCAGCCATAAATAGGTTATAATTCAGCAACTGAGGAGCATTATCATTATGCAAAGTCACCATCCACTCTGCCACTATTCCCTCCAGAGCCCTGGTAACACACCTCACTTTGGCTGCTTCTGAGGGAAAATCCTCCCCATACTCCTCCATATGGCTCCATACTTGAGCTAAGAAAAATCCCAAGGCTTTGGGATCCCCTCCATATTTTACTTCTAACGGAGGCAGCCTAGGAGCTTTATGCCTTCTAGGAATCACACCTCCCGCCAAAGGCCCCGGGGCTGCTGCTGGATCGGGTTGATTTATGGGAGAGGGAGTTGCTCTGCTTCTTTTGGCTGGGGCTGCCTCCCCTCCCCCTTCATACCTTTGTGGAGCTTGAGGTTGTTCAAAGGCTTCATTCAGGAGTTTCCTGGCTTGATCCAGCAAGAGTTCCCTCTTTTCCTTCTCTTGCCAAGGCTCCTCTTTTCCACGCCGGCGGGTAGTTGTGACCCCGAGGGGGGGGGTCCTTCTCCAGATCTTTCCAACCAACTCCCACCGACCATCTGGGCTTCACAGCTGGATCCTCTTCCAGATTGAGCTCTGCTAGCGATTGGGCTTCCTGCACCAGTAAAGAATCTTGGCCTCCAATGGCTCCCAGATCCTCCTGGTCACTATTTGAAGATGACATGATGTCCAGGCCCCCTCAGAAGAAAATTGGGTATTCTCTCCGGGTGGGCAGGTGGAGTGAGATTCAGAATAATGTCAGGCAGAGCTCCATTCAAAATCCAGGAAAGAAATACTTAGACTCTTTAGTTTAGAGAAAAGATATCTTTTACTGAAAGTGAAGTGGTAGCAACCAAAGAATTCTGAATCTGAGAATTTAGGCGCGCAATTCACATATAGAAAATGATGGAAATGTCCCCACCCCCAATAGTTCAAATGACACTTCCAATCAGAAGTTGTGGATATGATCATGTGGCATCTTCAGGTGATGATGAGGCCTCTGTCCGTTGACCTTGGCATACTTTGATAACGGGTTGCAGTTGCGCAGAGAGAAGAAAGCTAAGTGAGAAATAGAAACCTAACTCTATTTTATGCTCCCCCCTTCCATTTATACATCAGATGAATGTAACTCCTCCAGCTCACTTCCCCAGCTATTCCTACCTCCCTTTTCCACCCCCCGTTACTTATGGCAGTCGAAAAGATGCAAAGCAATAGCAGAAGATCTTGAAGACTGACATGAACCAAGTAAAATTTCTTAAGCAAAGATAAAGTGAACAAGTCAACAACTCAGTCTCTGGCACTATTCTCAGTCACTTTGAGTAATGTCCATGGTCTCAGCTGTTAAGCAGGCAGGGACTGTCGAGGTGGCTGTGGCTTGAGTGCCTGGTCTGAGGCGCCATTGGGGTGCTTGGTCCCAAGAGTACAACAGGGGATGGTGTGTTCAGGAAGCTCTCTGAGAGCTGACTCAGTCCCGTGAGGTTGAGAGGCCCTTAATCAAGTACCTGAGATGTGAGGCACAAGGACTTGAGATGTCAGGCCCAATACTGATGACAGACTGTCCGCTGACGGGCTTGGCTGTGGGGTGGAGGAAGGAGGAGTGTAGTGGGGCTGTCTGGTCTGCAGCTGGGTGAAGTGTGGCATCTGTGGCGTGTGATGAACCTGGGCCTGGCCTGGGAAGGTCTGTTTTTCCTGTGGGAAGTCCTGGTAGTCATAGCCTTGGTAGGTGAGAGGCTGTTGAAAGCTGTGGAAGGGCTGTGACATCGCCTGGGGTGGAGGAGCAGACCTGGACTGGGTAGGAGCAGCTTCAGCTGGGCCTGGAGGGTT
This sequence comes from Laticauda colubrina, assembly GCA_015471245.1. Classification (NCBI taxonomy): domain Eukaryota; kingdom Metazoa; phylum Chordata; class Lepidosauria; order Squamata; family Elapidae; genus Laticauda; species Laticauda colubrina. Next base: position 8,195,405 of record BLBF01000052.1, on the reverse strand, counting down.
GTGCAGAAGTGCTGTTATCTTCTCCTTCATCACCTGGTACTGGGCCTCGAGCAGGTCCCTGAGGGTGTGGCTCACGTAGGTGATTAACGTGTTCCGGCCCGAGGATCCTCTGTCCAAGTGGACCAGCTGAGAGAGAAGTTCTGTGCTGGTCTTCATTGTCTCCCTGATCTCCAACAGGACACTGTGGTTCGGGCCCTCCAGTCTGCCTCTCTGCCAACTTCCTCTGGAGCTGGGGGTGGGTGTGGGTTGGTCTCTGGTGGCTGCTGCTTCTTCCTCCATTTGTGACAGGGGATCCTCCAAGTACGCCAGCATGGGGAGTGCAGCTGTCGAGGGGGTCTCTGCCGTGAGGCCCTCTGAAGACACCCGCCTGGACAGGCTCGCTGGCTCCTGGCTGGAAGAGGACTGGCTGTCTGTGGGCTGTCTGAGGGAGAGGGGTGTCAGAGGGGCTGCTCCTCAGTGGCGGATCTCACCCTCCAGGAAACTGCACTTGGCCATGACGTACATCTCCCGGTCAGTGAGCTTGACAGCAGCCTGCCCAGATTTCTTGAGGTGTAGCTTGCCATACCAGGTGTGCATATGCTTCCACCATCCCAGGAGTATATCTGCAGTATAGCCCAGGCTCTATGCCTTGTCTCTCCAAGCTGCCTGCTTTTTCTTGGTGTCGCGATAGTCTGTGGCCCTTTCTCCAGAGTACTAGTTCTCCCTCAGCCATTCCAGCACCTCATCCTCATGCTCCTCAAAAATGGTGTACTGTTTCCTCTCTCCCTTCTCCTTCCCTTGCTTCTTCCTCCCTCTGGCAGGGCCTTTAGCAGCAGGGCCTTCAGGGGCTTGAGCAGCAGGGCCTTCAGAAGCAAGGCTTTGAGGTCCTTGGGGCTGGTCCACCACCGCAGCAGCAGCAGCAGTTGCAGCACCAGCACCAGCACCAGCAACAGCAGCAACAGCACCAGCACCAGCAGTAGAAGTTGCACCAGCATCACCAGCATCACCAGCATTACCAGAAACACCAGTAGCACCAGCAGCACTAGCAGTACCAACAGCACCAGCAGCACCAGCACCAGCAGGTTCAGAGTCAGTGCCAGGGGGTGGGATGCTGGTTCTGTCCTTGCCAGGGCTGGAACGAGTAGGCACGGGCTTCTTCTTCTTGCCTGACTGACGAACCATGGTGTTCCTTGAAGAGGTATGTGGCAGCATGTCTTTTCTGTGAATGCTGACTGCATGCGTGCTGCATCCTTTTATATCCGCGGAGCTGACGCAATTCATACTCCCCGCATGCGCAGTGAACGCTTTGCATCTGATATACATCCGAGCGGCATCCCCTTTGTTTCCTATAGGTGTCCGTAATGCATCCGCTTCATCCGCTATGCATCCGCCCCTTCCGCTATACGTCAGCTTTGCAATTCTCCCCCGGAACCCCTTCGGAGGTGTCATCCACTTCCATCTGCTGTCATCCGCTAGGCTTCCAATGAACATCCGTTTAATATCCCCGCTATGTACTACCCCCGTCCATTCTTTTCCGTTATTTTCCGTTCTGTTTATGCAAATTTTTGCCACTTTTGGGAGCAGATGACAATGGATGGAGCCACCCCCGAAATATTGCTCATCCGCTGTGTCCTTTTTGCATACGTTCTGCGTCCATCGGCCAGTGGGACCTAGCCTTAACCATGTTTCAGAAGAAAATTTGTCAACTGTTTTACTAGTTAGTCTGGTTGGATTGATACTATTTTCTGAGACCGACTGGTCTCATATAATCTGTTATATAATTTTCATATGATCTTTTGTAGATAGATCATTGCAATCATTGCATCTTGGTATTTTAAATAATAATAATAATTTAAATAAAAATTTAAATGAAAAATAATAATAGCTAGTGGCTATGGGAGCAAGCTAATTCCTAACTGCAGTTCAAGATATTGGATAAGACCAGATGCTGCTTGTGTGGTTTGTTGCCTTTAGAAGCACAGTTTGCATGACAACACACAAAAGGCAGGTTATGTCGATATGATTTGCTGTCCCCAAAGGTTTCTAATCTTCCAGTATTCAGTTGGAAATGAGAAACTATCCCTGCGGTGTTGCTTAATTTTATTTCCTGAGTGTTAGTTTAATTTTATTTATTTCAATTGCTTTGTTTAGTTTGTCAATATATTTCATTCTTTTTCTGCATTTACATAGGGCTAATCTGAGTTTTTTGCTGAGGAATTGTGGGGTTTCTTTTAAAGCATAGATAAACCACACTTCTAGGCTGCCTTTGAGGGCTTATGCTTCATACATGATGTGTAATTGTCTAAACCTTCACAACATACCTCACCTCTCAGAAAGCACAAAGCTACATTTTAAATTCCAAAATCACCTCAGTAGTGCATTCTTCGAGTTGTGGGTTCCGCAAGTTGTGGTTCACTCAGCCGGCAGCATTTGTGTGAATATTCACTTGTCCCCTCAGGGATCTGAATTCTAAATGGAGATGCAGCCCTTTCTTCAGAGAAGCTGTCTGAAATGGTGTTCAGAGGGTGCTTTTCTTTCCACGTTAACCTTTCATTTGTCTCCTCAGCATTGTCAAAGCTTTTGCCTAAAGTCCATTTCTCATCTGTTGTGGCAGTAATTGAAAGCTGAGTTTCAGAGGGTTAAAGAACAGCTGTAGGGAGATAATTAATGCTCTCTAACATTTTGTGCAGCCTTTAGCACCTTGCTGTGACACAACCTTTAACATATGGGCTCTTGGCAGCTAAGCTGTTAAAAAAATGCACCAGAAATCTGCACCCCCCTTTTGCCCTTTATCAAGGAGTTGTCACCCATCTAGGGCAAAATGGACAAAATTACTTGGAAAATAGGATAAAATATAAATTTGGAAATGCATCTGTCAGAATTGCCCTTGAGAACTGTAAACTGGTACTTGTAGAGATTCTTTCCAGGTTTTTACAGTTCTCCTTAAAATATAGAAGACTCGAGAAGGACTTTTGGGCATGCTCTGGCCTAAACAGAGAACTTCTGTTCTCTGAGAGCTTCCAATCTGAAACAGATTTTGGTTAATATTGTCAGCTGGGTTCTTCCTACAAACAGAATCACAGTGGAACAATGATTCTTTTTCATGTAATGAAAAAATAGAATAGAATAGAATAGACTATTCAGAAGAAAGTTCTGTTAGGTTCGGCTGATTTCCCCTTGGAAATATAAATTCTAGCAAAAGTGACAGAATCTGGCTCTGGTACCAAATTAACCAGTTAGCCTGGGATCCATCAATTGCGATAAGTTCTCTTGTTTATCCCATAAATCAATCGTTGCTACAAACTCTCTTCATTCCAGGAACCTTTTGAAGCAAACTGAAATAAAATAAATTGGGCCAGATTAGACAGTTTTATTAGGTGGATAGAGAGATTGCAAGACCCACTTTTAATATGAACTTGGTGAATGGAAAGTAACTCATTTTATTTTTGATTTTATTTAGAGAGTCACTAATTTGATTTGGGCTTGCATCCAAAATATTCTACAAACTACTGTTAGAAATTAACAATGTATATGACTTTAAGCCCATGTCACACTGCACCAACGGATGGAAAGAGGATGTAAAACAGAGAGAAACACTTGCCATCCGTTGGTTAACGCGATGCATCCATTCTGTACTCACTGCATAAGTTTTTCATACTCTCTATCCGTCCAGCATCCGTCTACTGAGATTTCATCCACTCAAAAAGTTTTGAGCTGCACAAAACTTTTTGAGCGGATGAAGTATCCAACGCGTCTATTCTACATCCGCTACGCATACGGGGAACATCCGTTATACATCCGTCATCATCCGTTACGCGTCCGCTATATCCGCTAAGCATCCACTGCACATCCACGCAACTCAAAAACTCAACTCGTTTTCCAGCGGAAAACAGACACAGGGAGGAAGCGCAACAGATGCGGAATGGACACGCAGCATTAGTAGCATGGATGTAGAAAGGATGAAAGCGGATGCAGCTGCATATAAAGCATTAAAATGGAAAAAAACATTCGTATAGGGGATGTATCTCGGATATTTAGGATGTCTGCAGGATGTCTAGAGGATGCAGAAGGACACCTAGTGGAAAAACGATATTTCCTAAAAAAAGGGGGAGAAATCACCTGGATCTCACTTTCAGTCCAGCAGCCCTGCTGTGCAGACCTCTTCAGCCTTCATCTTGCTCTTGCTCTTCCACAGCATCCAGTCATCTCCACCATGGATCGTCGCACACTCCTTTTGGTAGCCGCCATCATTCTACAACAGTGCGAAGCCCTCCATAGGCTCTTTCACCTGTTCTACGGGAAGAAAAGGAGGCATCCAAGAAGTGTCTGGGGACGAAGATGGATTGCGAGAAGATCCGAGTATGGACTGTATAACAAGCTGATGGTGGAGCTGAGGAACGAAGACCCTCGTGCATTCCAGAACTACATGAGGATGCCATCAGCCATGTTTGACGAAGTTGTGGGGCGGCTGAGACCCAGGTTGACCAAGGCAAACACCAACTTCCAGCCCAGCCTGGACCCTGGGCTGAAGGTAGCACTGACTCTGCACCACCTGGCCTCAGGGACCATGTACAGGAACATACAGTACGCCTGGAGGGTGCCACAGAACACCATCAGCATTGTGGTCAGAGAAGTGGTGCCGGCCATCATTGAAGAATACGTGGAGGAGCTCCTCCAGTGCCCCGCCACTGAAGAAGGCTGGAAGAAAGTTGCAGAGCAGTGGTATCAGAAGTGGAACTTCCCCCACACCGTTGGAGCCATAGATGGGAAGCACGTGGCTTGCAAAGCTCCAGCCAACTCAGGGTCCACTTATTTCAACTACAAGGGCTTCTTCAGCATCATCCTCTTCACCATGGTCGATGCTGACTTCAAGTTCATGTACATCTTCAACTACAGGCTGTCCAGGGCAAGACGGGTGGTGGAGAAAGTCTTTGGCATCCTGGACAACAGGTTCCAGGTACTTCTCACCACCATGAAGCATCGTCCACAAACCGTGAGGAGGATCGTGGAAGCTTGCTGCATCCTGCACAATCTCATGCGCACCCGCTACCCAGTGTTGCAGAACAGGCTTGTGGACCATCAACAAGACAATGGGGACATGGAGCCTGGTGAATGGAGGCAAGGACGTAACCTGATAGACACTGTGGATGTACAAGGCCCCAACAGAGCTTCCCGTGAAGGGAAGAAGCAGCACAACCTACTGAGACACTGGTGCAACTCCCCAACTGGAGCAGTGGAATGGCAAGACAGGATGGTAGATGCTTAATGGATGCTTCCTTGAGCCTGTCTCATAACACTGATGAGATTGTGCCATGTATGTTGAGTGGCCCTAAAATGAACAGGGCATTTAATAAAGAGTTGTGTTTATGTAGAAATGTGTTGATGAATGATTAAATTGTTATTGATAATAAAGAGCCATAGGTGTGGCACCTGGGATGGTGGACCATACAGTCCCACTATGCTTGCACTGGAGGCTTATCTATCCCACAGCTATTACCCATTCCGCAGGTATCCTTGCCCATCCCACAGCTATTACCCATCCCACAGGTATCCCTGCCCATCCCACAGCTATCTTAACCCATCCCACAAGCATGCAAAGGCTTAAACCATTTCTAAAAGTTTCCACCAAGACTTTATTGACTAAAAGAACTGAACCAAGTGTGTGAAGCAAAGATAACCTTGATTAATAACAAACTGTAAAAAAAATGACCCAAGTAAAGTGTCCCAAGCAAAGATAAAGTCAAAAGGTAGCCACCCAGTTTCTGGCACTCTTCTCAGTCACTCTGAGGCGTGCCTATGGTCTCAGGGGTGAAGGGTCCAGGTGCTGTGGAGGTGGCAGTGGCTGGAGTGCTGGTCTGAGGTGCCATTGGGGTGCCTGGTCCCGAGAGGATAACAGGGGATGGTGTTTGGAGGAAGCTCTCAGAGAGCTGGCTCAGTCCCGTGAAGTTGAGAGCCCCTTCCTCCAGGACATGGGGTGTCAGTCCCAAGACCGATGACAAATGTTCTGAGGCCGGGCTTGGCTGTGGGGTGGAGGAAGAAGGAGTGCAGTGAGGCTGTCTGGTCTGCAGGTGAGCGAAGTGAGGCATCTGTGGCGTCTGTGGCATCGGTGGCATCGGTGGCACCTGTGGTGTGCGATGTACCAGTGCCTGGACTGGGAAGAGCTGCCTGTGCTGCTGGAACTCCTGGTAGCTGTAGCCTTGGTAGGTGAGGGGCTGTTGAAAGCCTTGGAAGGGCTGTGGCATCACCTGCAGTGGAGGAGCAGACCTGGACTGGGTCGGAGCAGGTTCAGCTGGGCCTGGAGGGTGGTGCAGAAGACCTGTGATCCTCTCCTTGGTCACCTGGTACTGGGATTTCGACATGTCCATGAGGGTCTGGTTCACGGAGGTGAGGAAGGGCTTTCTGTTAGAGTATGGTATGTCGGAGTGTACCAGCTGAGAGAGGAGATCGACGCTGGGTATCCCTGATCCCCAAGGGTATCCCTGATCCCCAAGCAGGACAGTGTGGCTCTGTCCCTCCGGTTTGGCTTTCTGCCTGCTTTCTGTGGAGGTGGAGCTGGGGGTGGGGGTGGGTTGGTCTCTGGTGGCAGTGGCCTCTTCTTGCTCCAACTGAGTCAGGGGGTCCTCCACGTGCTCTGCCATGGGGAGTGTAGCTGTCGGCGGGGGGGTCTCCGTCATGGGGCACTCCAAAGATACCTGCCTGGACACAGGAGCTGACTCTTGGCCAGAAGAGGACTGGCTCTCTGTGGGCTGCCTGAGAGAGCGGGTTGACAGAGGGGCTGCTCCTCGGTGGTGGACCTCACCCTCCAAGAAGCTGCACTTGGCCATCACGTAGGTCTCCTGGTCAGTGAGCTTGACCGCGGCCTGACCAGACTTCTTGAGGTGCAGTTTCCCGTACCAGGTGTGCATGTGCTTCCACCACCCGAGGAGGACATCCGAAGTGTAGCCCAGGCTCTCCGCCTTCTCTCTCCAAGACACCTGCTTCCACTTGGTATCTCAATAGAGCCTGTGTCCCTTCTGCCAGAAGTATTCGTTCTCCCTCAGCCATTCGAGCACCTCCTCCTCATGTTCCTCTTCAATGGAATACTGTCTCCTCTCCCTATCTCGTGAATGCCTCTTCCTCCCTTTGGCAGGGCCTTCTGGGTCCTCATCAGTAGGGCTTTGAGGTTCTAGGGGCTGGTCCACCACACCACCAGCAGCACCAGCAGCACCAGCAGCACCAGCAGCACCAGCAGTAGCACCAGCAGCAGTAGCACCAGCAGGACTAGGAGCAGCAAGCACCAGCAGAGTAAGCACCAGCAGAAGCACCAGCACCAGGAGCAGCACCAGCAGAGTAAGCACCAGCAGAAGCACCAGCACCAGGAGCAGCACCAGCAGAAGCACCAGCACCAGAAGAGTCAGCACCAGCAGTAGAAGCCCCAGCAGAAGCAGAGTCAGCGCCAGGGGGTGGGATGGTGGTCCTGTCCTTCTTGCCAGGGCTGGCAGGAGTAGGCACAGGCTTCCTCTTCTTCCCCATGGTTGTTGGCTGGAGCTGTGTCTGGCAACAGGTCTTTCCTCTGAATGGTGACCTGCTTGCGAGCTGCATCCTTTTATATCTGAGGGGCTGACGCAATGCATCCTCCCTGCATGCGCAGTGAACGCTTTACATCCGCTAGGCATCTGCTAGGCATCCGCTAGGCGTCCGCTCTGCATCCGCGTCATCCACTTGGCCTCCGCTCTGCATCTGCTCCTTCTGCTGCGCGTCCGCTTCGCTGTGCTCCCCCGGAAGCCCTGCAGATGTGTCATCTGCTTCCATCCGTTTCCATCCGCTAGGCTTCTGTTGAGCATCCGCTTAATATCCTCTCTACGTCCTCTCCCCGTCCGTTCCTTTCTGTTGTTGTCCGCTCTGTTTATGCAAATTTGGGGCACTTTTGAGAGCGGATAACAACAGATGGAACATTTTCTCGTCCGCTGTGTCCTTTTTACATAAGTTTTGCATCCGTCGGCCGATGTGACCTAGCCTTTAGTTAAACAAACTCCATCAAGCTAGGATTGATGGAAAATAAATATATCTGGCTTGAATGCAGAGGCAAATTGCTGGCTCCTTGTTATCTCAGTTGCTTGCCTGGAAAATGAAACCTATACATTAAGTCTGACAAATCCTGAATAGAATTGTGCCAATTTGCATAGGTATCTCAAATTAGCACAGATATTTTTTCTATGGTCACACAGCTTCTGCACATAGGGCAGGGATTTGCAATGTTAAATACTCAAAGAGCCATTTGGATCTGTTTCCCACCAAAAAAAAAAAAAACCACAGGAAGTCATAAAACCTGGGTGGGTGTGGCCAACTCAACATCACTCACTCCCACCCAGTCACATGCCTACCCAGGTTTTGTGGCTCCCGGTATTTTCTTTTCTTTGGGAAAAAGGTATTTCTTGCGTCTCTGTCTCATCTCTCTCCCTCTCTTATCTTTTTCTCTTTTTCCCTCTCTCACATCTCTCTCTCTCTTTCTCATCTGTCTTTCTCCCTCTCTCTTTCTCTCATCTCTTTCTCCCTTTCTCCCTCTCATCTCTCTCCCTCTGTCTGTCTGTCTCTCTCATCTCTTTTTCTCCCATCCTCTTTCTCTCTCATTTCTTTCTCCCTCTCCCCCTCAAATCTCTCTCTCCCCCCCCCTCTCTCTCTCTCTCGTGTGTGTGTTCCCTCTTGAACCATTTCCAAAAACAGGTGAGGATTCGGTTTGGGGGATTTTTTTTGGCTGATGTTGTTCTTTTTTCTTCCTTGGGTGCTTTTTACCATACAATTTAAATCCAGAGTCATTTCAGGTTCCCAGATAAATGAAGCTGTTCTGTCCCCCTGCTGTGGCTCCTTGCTGGCTGAACTGTCTGGCCCTGCCAGTTGCCCTCCCCTCTCACTCACTCCTCGCCTGCCCTGAGAAGAGAAGGGTGACAGCGGCGGATGGAGACTCACTTTGTATTCCAGAGCGGGAGTGAAGCACCCCTCTACTTGCCTCTTCTTTCACCCTTGTTGGTTCTGCATGCACTGGGGAGACACGCGACTTTCTCTCTGCCCCAAGACACTGGCTGTGACAGCTGGGTGGAGAAAAGTTGTGTGCTTCCCCCAGCGGACAAGGTGTGCACAGAACCAACAAAGGCTGAAAGAAGAGGCAAGTAGAGGGGCACTTCGCTCTCGCCCTGGAATACAGAACAAGTCTCCATCTGCTACTGTCGCTCTTCCCTTCTCAGGAAAAGGCCATGTCACACTGCACAACGGATGCAAAAAGGACACAACAGACGAGCAAAATGTTCCATCCGTTGTTATCCGCTCTCAAAAGGAGCAAAAATTTGCATAAGCAGAGCGGATAACACGGAAAGGAACGGACATGGGGAGGATGCAGAGCGGTTGTATAGAGGATGCAGAGCGGATGTATAGAGGATGCGTAGAGGATGCGTACAGGATGCAGAGCGGATGCATAGAGGATGCAGTGTGGATGCAGAGCGGATGCAGAGCGGATGAGCTGCATCCGCTTTCATCCTTTCTCCATCCGTGCTACTAACGCTGCGCGTCCGTTCTGCTTCCTCCCTGCGTCCGTTTACCGCTGGAATGGATTTGAGTTGTGCGGATGCACAGCGGATGCCTAGCAGATATAGCAGATGCATAATGGATGCAGAACAGATGTCCCCCGTATGCCAAGAGGATGCAGAACGGATGCATTGGATACATTTTCCACTCAAAAGTTTTGGGCAGCTCAAAACTTTCTGAGCAGATGAAACGTCAATAAACGGATGCTGGACGGATAGAGAGGAAGCAAAACGGAGGCAGTGAGTACATCGCGTTAACCAACGGATGGCAAGCTTTTTTGTCCGTTTTACATCCTCTTTGCATCCGTTGGTGCAGTGTGACATGGGCTTAAGGGGAGGGTGAGGGGTGGGGCCAGCCAGTGGTGGGATTATATGACAGGGAGCCACAGGAGAGGGTCCAAAGAGCCACATGTACCTCGAGAGCCATACATTGCCACCCCCCAGGCCCCAACATAGGAGCTACCCTATCTGGGATCAGTATCATCCCTTATCCTTGTGGAAATTAGGGACATCTACTCTAGTTGTTCTGACCCAACCGGGTCCCCAGAAAGCAAACACAGACAGAGGCAGCAGCCCGTACCTTTCAAGGTTTAATCATGAATGCTGTTCCTTTACAGATAAAAGGCTGCTTTCCAACAATTATCTCTGACAAGAAAGAGCCTTGCCAAGTTGTTTGTCAAGGCTGCCAAAAACCCAGAGATAAGAACTAATTTACAAGATTCATGAACTAAGATGTCCACCAGTTGAGCTAAGAGCTTCTTTGCTGTCTGCAAAGAATGCTTTTCCAAATCTGGCTTTTATCCTCTAGAGGGAGGGACCATTACCTTGCAGCCTTACTCCAGAGTTGCCTGTGCTGCTGTAATTGTTGTTTCCTCTGAGTAATCCTTTGTGCACGTGCACTTGACACAGGCTCCTTGGGAATCTCCCCGTCACTGCTGCCAGCCTGCACAATCTCTGAAGGCAGCAGTCCACTCCCTGATGGTTCTGGCCTCTCATCAGAGTCATCACTCTCCTCAGCCATCTGCACCCGCTGCCGGCTAACCACAACAGTAGCTGAGAAGCTAATTCTGGTTCAGATGCAGCTCCCGAGAAGATACTTTGTGGAAGGGCTGCAAGATTTAGGCATTTTTTCCCATTGGCTGGAATTCCTATCCTAACATTGGAAACCCCCCTTGCCTCTCTCCATGAGAAAATACTATGGGTCCTTGCTGCCATTCCATATTTTTTTAATGGACTGAGGGCTTGTTTTTCTTTCTCCTACTCAATGGCTGCTGTTTCCTCCTTGTCTACAAAACAAATATAATGAAACAAAGTTGACATAGTTTATTGTACTGACTAGAGTGCTGATCATTATGCTTCTCCTTTGGCAGATAAACTTGGTTCATGAAAATCTTCAGCAGCCAGAAACAAAGATATTCCTGAGATGGATCAAAGACCACTTTGAAACTTGGGAGGCAAATACCCTGGAAGTGCCCCAAGTTAATCATAGAATGGAACTGGCAAATTTTGTCCTCTGCATTTATGGCAAGAAGTTCCATGGAACAGGGGCCTGCTTTACATTGTTGATCATATTGCCTGTAAGACCTCTTCTTGAGACTAATGCTCTCTGGATAAATTGGATTGCAACTTCTAGAATCTCCAATCTGCCTTGGAAATGTAAAAGTTGCAGTCTGGGAAATAATGGAAGACTCCAAATTGTGGCAAAGTAGTTTATTATCAGCATATGCAGAACTTGCTTCATAAAAAGTTCTCAGTAGGGGAGGTTTAGGGTAGGTTAATCAAAGTTTGCAAACCCAATCTGTTGCAGCAACCTAAATACCCGGGCTTATATATAATGTTAAGCCATATTAAAAACATTCTTTACAGGTAGGATTGTGAAAATGAAGTGCTTTGGATACTGTATAAAGTATTATTTAAATACCATGCATTATTATCCAAAGATGTAATTATCCTGCATGTCAACAGACTAGGTATTTTCAAATGTCAGTATGCTTTAGGAAAACAAGCACACAGAAATGTTGATGCTTCAGGGGGAATAGAAGTACAATTTTATAGCTACAAGGGAACACAATTACTTGAAAAAACTGAGCATGCAGAAGAGGCAATTAGCTACCACCCAGCTGCTCTACATCTGTTTCATATTGAGTAAAGAAAAATATACTGGCTCAGATTGCTTCCAAAGAGTCACATTGGAGTTATTTTGCTATACAGACCCCCCTGCCCCCACTTGTGCCAATTGCAGCTGGGCATTTTTGAATCTATTTCCCTGCAGGCATGATACCCACTGGGCTGCACTTCCAGGAGAAGAGTCTTTAATCAAGCAGTTTCATTGATCCAGAGTCTAAAGAGACTGCCCATTTCCAATGGAAATTTCCTAACTGTACTTCTATAAAATTACAAGGAAATAGGGAAAGTTCCACCAGGCAACATGAAAACATTCTGAAATTCCAGTATCAAATCTGAGATCTATTGTCAAACTGGTTCTTGAACTGCTAGTGGCCTACTGGCAAAATATTAAAGATGTTAGTGTCCTATAATGGTTGTAATATCCATTTGTGGGGTTCTGGGAGGAAGTAAAATTTTTAACATGCTGGTCTTGAGATGAAGATATATAAACATAAATGTCTATGACTAGTAACAGTAAGATGAAGAAATGAAGTGAAGGATTTCTAGGACTTGCTGTTTTCAAAATGGTCCATCAAGGAAACTGAGAGTCTAAGATATGCTTGAATTTGCTTGAGAATATACTCAACATGCATGAGTGCAAGAAAAAGGTACGCCTTGCTTCTAAATAATTAGTAATAACTTTAAACTTCAGTATATGCATGTGATCTAACATCTTATAAAAGGTACATTCATGCATAACATTATGCTGAAAGGGCTAAATACATGATTTATGGTTTACTGGGCTGTTCATAGCAAATATGATGCAACCATATGATGCAAATATTCATAGCAAATATGATGAACACTGGGCTGTTCATAGCAAATATGATGCAACCTAAGTTTGTAATTGCAACATATATGGATATGTCACAGAAATGGAAAGCAAAAGGATCATAGTATAAAGTTACATCTACAGATTTAATATAGAAATGTATACGTATGCATGCGTAGATATATGTGAGTTACAAGAAATGTGTATTAGAAGAAAGAGAAAGTTTATGGTGTAAAATAGGCTCATAAATTGAACTATACTTGGAAAAATAATTCCCTTACTATGAATTCATAGGAACTTTTCTTGTATGACCTATATTCTCATTTCTGTTTTGATGGTATATTATGGACATTTGCTTAATTCTGTTTCCCTTTTCAAGAAGTATTTAGCCAAACTTAAAATCTGCATGTTGGTTTTGAGCTGAAACAGCTGAACTGTTCAGGAACAGAGATCATATAACGTACTCTTTATACAATGTTGGAATGCTAACGGTTCTGCCTGGCTCTATAGAACTGGTAACTCTGAAGAGCAGCAGACACCGAACTGTTTCTGTGTTTGTTGCTGTTTGGGCCACCCACCTGCCCGGGCTCTTACCTGTCCTTTATTTACTGCTTTTTCAACCTCAGCTGCTTTGCGTGGCACAGCTGAGGTTGAACAAGCAGGGAAAAAGAAGCTTTTTGAACGCTGCGCACCTGCGTGCAGCACTTTTCAGCTGTCTGGAAACATAATCACCGAACCGGTAGTAAAGCCTGTAATGCCTGTTGAATCTCACAAATTTCTTTAGAGGCATGCAGCATAAAATAAAAATATAATAATCAAGCCAATAGTACAACTTCATGAGGCTTTTTGTAATTTGAAAGCATTGTTTGGAAAATACATCAGTTGCAAACAAAGGACAGCTTTTTCCAAATGGAGAAAAAATATTTCGAGAGAGATGACATTTGTATATCTCTCAAATGGGGGATTAAAAAAAAGGACACATGACAGATTGATATACATTTCATAAAATTTAATCTATCTACTGTACTAATTCAAGAAGCCACCGATACTGATAATTTGTTAACATGTATGTTTATTAAGCTTAATTATTTCCAGACCAACGATCAATGAATTGGAAATCTTGCTCTCATATATTCTTGTCCATTCTCCTTGGTGGTTGTTCTTGGGTCTGTTTATTTGTATATGTATGGATCCAAACACGGTGTTTGATAGTGTCATTAATTTGTGCCTCACTATGGTAGCTGGATGTAGATACTGTGCTGAATATGAATTATGGCTAGTTAAGGCAGTTAATTGCTTTGTTATGCTTGTCAATATGCCTTTTGGATGAAAACTGCATTGATGGCTTAATTGCACACAATTTTTCAACCATGCCTCAAGGTGATGCCTTCCAGATAGCTTAACCTACAATTCAACTTGTGGGAATTGTAGTACAACTCATCTGAAAGGTGCCTATATGAGGAAGGATAATCTAAGTTAAATAACTTGTATGTTCTGAATGTGATGAAATGTGCACTCAGAGAGACAGTAGAGAGGAGCATTGGCAGCACAGAGTTTTTCCAGGGAGGAAGGAGGAGTACAATCCATCAGAGAGGAGCCCAAATTAAGACACTGCAGCTCCAAGCTGGAAATGGAGGGCGGGGTGGTGGTGGTAGTGCAAGAGTTTTAGTCACATCCTAGAATCTCTCAGGTTAGATGGTTATAGCTTTAGGCTGGCCAGACTCTGTCCATTAGGAGTAAGCAAATAACTAAATGCCTTACTTTTTAAAAAGTATTGTTTTTTTCTCTGATCTAACTGATTCACTTTGTCATTTCTTCTGCAAGTTAACTTTCTATAAAGTTAACTTTATAATCCAGTCTTCCACTGTAGACATTTCATTGCTTTTCTAACTTTTTGCTTACAGTAATCTTGCCACATATTCCATATACAGTATAATATTAATTCCCCACATCTCCTGTATTTCTTTTCTAATTTTGTCAGTGTATAAGGATTCATGAACTGGAATAGGCATGGCAACAAGTTAGCCAATGGAGGCTGTTTGGTGACTGAGGCACAGGATTTTTTGTGTGATGGCTTGGAGCCTGGGCGTGGCTTAGTTTAACTGTACTGTGTATAAAATAGTTCATTTTGTCTTTACTTGAGTGTTCTAGTGCTTGTTTGTGTACTTGCTACTTCTTCTCTCTTCCACATTGCAAGAGCTTCATGGATATTATACACATGCATCATGTTTTTTATTATTGTATATAAAGAAGTTTCTTCTTTATAATAAATCCTGCTGAATTATTTGTTTGAGTGCTGGCTGGATTGCTACAAACTTCGACAAATTTCTTGTCCATAAAATCCAGGAAAAATAATGGTTCCATTGTGGTTGAAACCACAATGGTTCCATTGTGATATAAGTCTGTAATATTTTTAGTATCATTCTATGAATTTGTGTCAGACTTTGGTTTGCTTTTTCACAAATGCATGACAAGAAGTCCCCACTTGCTTTTCACACTTCCAACACTGATTTGGCATTCTTGTATATATTTTTGGCAATTTAGCTGGTGTCATGTACCACTGGTACATCATTTTTCTCTTAAATTATAACAAATGTAACACATGTGTGTTATTTAGGAATTTCTGCATGCAAAACATGTGCCCTCTAGTTATGACCCTTCTCTAAGGCTTAATAAATCCTGGAGAAGGATCATAACTAGAAGACAGCTAAAAATAATCCTTGAATTGAGCTATAATAAGGACCAAAAGCTTTTAAAAACTAAGCCATGCTTTTTATGTGGTGAAATAGTTTTCTCAGGGTGATAAATAAACACTTAAGCAAATTGCTAAAAAAAAGCATTAAAAATGTTGAAGTTTTGAACACAGAGAAAAACTTCAGCTGGAAGGCTTAACACAGAAACACAAGATTATCAGTAAAAATTCTCTGGATGATCCTGGTGACATACAGGGCTGGGATCTTCCCACCTCAAAATTAACAAACATCATACACTTTCCCTTTTATAATATGATAGGTTTCAAACCAAGGACTAGCTTGGGGATAGGCATTATTCATTTATTCAGAGGATTAAGAAAGCTTTTTTTTGACTTGGGACTTGTAAAGCTTCCCTTTTTGCTTATCTCTCTGAAATGTGAAAGGTTTTATTCTTAAAAAAAGGGGAAAATATGTTGGTTAATGTCTTCTGAGTTATAAATGCTTTCCCTTTGGCTTGGAAAAATAAGGGTTAAAAAAGTCCAGAGATATTGAACTGTGTGATGCTTTAATGTGGAAGAGTTTTCACCGTTCTTAATTATTGTAGCAGATGTAACTCTGCTTCATGCGATCTCCATGCATGTTTGTGCTTTATCCTGTGCTACGGCTATTGTTTAGCTATCATTGCATGTGATCTGTTCTGAGTTGCATTTGTATTTTCAGGTTCAAAAGACAGATAATTGTAGCAACATGTTTGAGCAGTAAAAATATTTCATTCTTTCTCTTAAACACACACAGATAACTGCATACAATACAAATATATATGTGTGTATGTGCGCGTGCACGCACGCATACACACACACACACACACTATAAATGCACCCTTCTGTTGTCCACAGTTCGGGTCTGAGTCTGGTGCTGAAACAGATGAAGAACACCTGACATGAAGTGCAGGTTGGTTGCTTTTATTGAAATGCTCCAAGAAAAAGGATCCTGGCTGGAAAATGCCAAGGACCTTCAAATAATAGAATTAAGAAAGCCTTATTATACATTTTCACTAAAGCAAGGGGTAGAATAAAGCAGGTTATATAAAACAAATCATCTAATAAACATTTTAGTAATGATCTAACACTTGGTCTCTAGCCATCCCCATTCCTAAGTCTTGGCTAATGAATGTTCCAGGAGCTATCTAACACAGGGGTCTCCAACCTTGGCAACTTTAAGCCTGGAGGACTTCATCTCCCAGAATTCCCCAGCCAGCTTTGCTTATTATTATAAAAGGGAAAGCTTTGCGGGCTGGGGAATTCTGGGAGTTGAAGTCTGCCAGGCTTAAAGTTGCCAAGGTTGGAGACCCCTGATCATTCTATTTGCTCTGGGCCATTCCTATTCCTAACTTCTAGCTGGGGTATGCAGGATGTCAAACTCTGTTACTGTTATCAGTCCTCTAACAATCTTCCACATAGTGACTAAATTAATGGACCAGCAAAATACTGTGGACATAATATATTTAGATTTCAGCAAGGCATTCAACAAAGTAGACCACAACCTACTTCTTAGTAAGTTAGAAAAAAGTGGAATAGACAGCACCATCACTAGATGGACTTGCAACTGGCTGACAAATTGTACTCAACAAGTAGTCCTGAATGCAGGGGTTGCCAACCTCTTGAACCTCAGGGACCACCAAACTCCTAATTTTAGATCCCTGGGACCACAAACTCCTAATTTTAGATCCCAGGGATCACCAGTTTGTAGTCCCTGTGGGTGTGGCCTAATTTGTGGGTGTGGTTTGGTGGTCATGTGACTAGCTGGGCATGGCTTGTGTGTAAATATTATAAATATTTATATAAATATTGATTTTTTTATGAAAAAAGAGCAACTTTTACACAAAATCAGGCAAATAGGCAGTTAGATTGAGTTGCTCACAGAATCACAGATTCATTCAGAAATCTAACTATCTGCCATTGGCTAGCTCAATCTGTCACATAAAATTTGCTTGCAAGCAAACTCATAAAATTTGCTAGCAAGCTAACTCATAGCACACCATGTATATAAATATTGAATTCTTTTATAAAAAAAGCAATTTTTACCCAAAATCAGGTGAAGCAGGCAGATTGACTTGCTCACAGAATCATTCAGTGATCTATCGATCTGCCATCGGCTAGCTCAGTCTCTCAAATTTGCTTGCCATGAGTCTGCACTGAATTTGCTTGCAAGCATGTCTTCAGTCCTAAGGGAAACAGAGCTGAAGATCCAAAGACTAGCTAGAAAGCAAGAAATCCAACCATTTTCTGCTTCCTACCTAATCTAAATCTCCTAGCACAGCAGAACAGATGATGGTCAGAAAAAGGAAAAATAGCAATTTTAGCAGGCAAGTTTGCCGGGTAAGGAGTGAGTGGGTGGGGAGCATTCCTGTGGGCCATGTGGGCAGCGCAGCCTTGTGTTTCTGCGCAGCCTGGATTAATTGTTTTGGGAGGGTGTTCTGGGGGTGAGATTTCTCTGTGGCCCATCAAAATTTTCTCAAGGCCCACCAGTGCGCCCACTGGTTGGTGACTGCTGCCTTAATGGGTCAAAGTCTACATGGAGGGAAGTAAGCAATGGGGTGCCACAAGGTTCTGTCTTAGGCCCAGTACTCTTCAATATCTTCATTAACAACTTAGATGAGGGAATAGAAGGGGAACTTACCTAACATGCAGATGACACTAAGCTGAATCTTGACAGACTAGAACACTGGGCCATATCTAACAAAATGAAATTCAATGTAGAGAAAAATAAAGTACCATACTTAAGCAAGAAAAACCAAAAGTACACATATAGACTGGGTGAAACCAGGCTCAATAGCAGTAACTGAGAGGGATCTTGTAGTGTTAGTGGACAACCAGCTAAATATGAACCAGCAATGTACAGCAGCAGCCCAAAAAGCTAATGCAATCCTAAGCTGTATTAACAGAGGGATACTATCAAGATCAAGGGAAGTACTAATACCACTCTATAAAGCCTTAAGGCTAGGTCACTCTGGCCGACGGATGCAAAACGTATGCAAAAAGGACACAGCGGATGAGCAAATTTTCCATCCATTGTTATCCACTCTCAAAAGTGCCCCAAATTTGCATAAACAGAACGGACAACAATGGAAAGGAATGGATGTGGGGAGGATGTAGCGGGGATGTAAAGGGGATGTTCGTAGGAAGCCTAGCGGATGGAAGCGGATGGAAGCGGATGATACATCTGCAGGGCCTTCCGTGGGAGAACAGCGAAGCGGACGTGTAGCGGAAGGAGCGGATGCGTACCGGATGACGCGGATGAATCACGGACGCCTATAGGGTGCATAGCAGATGCGTAGCAGATGCAAAGCGTTCACTGCGCATGCAGGGAGGATGAATTGCGTAAGCTCTGCGGACATAAAAGGATGCAGCTCGCAAGCAGTCAGCATTCAGAGGAAAGACCTGCTGCCAGAGACATCTTGAGAGAACACCATGGGGAAGAAGAAGAAGCCTGTGCCTACTCCTGCCAGCCCTGGCAAGAAGGATAGAACCAACATCTCACCCCCTGGTGCTGACCCTGAAGCTGCTGGTGCTTCTCCTGCTGCTGCTGCTAGTGTTGCTGCTGGTGGTGCTTCTCCTGCTGGTGCTGCTGGTGCTGCTGATGCTTCTCCTGCTGCTGCTGGTGCTTCTCCTGCTGCTGCTGGTGCTGTCTCCTGCTGCTGCTGCTGTGGTGGGACAGCCCCAAGGCCCTCAAAGCCCTGCTGCTGAAGGCCCTGAAGCCCCTGCCAGAGGGAGGAAGAGGCAAGGCAAGGAGAAGGAGGAGAGGAAACAGTACTCCATTTCCAAAGACCATGAGGAGGAGGTGCTGGAATGGCTGAGGGAGAACGAGTACCTGTGGAGGAAGGGCCACAGGCTCTATCGTGACACCAAGAGGAAGCAGGCAGCTTGGAGAGAGAAGGCGGAGAGCTATATTTATATAGGAAGGCTATATTTCAGATGTACTCCTTGGATGGTGGAAGCACATGCACACCTGGTATGGCAAGCTGCACCTGAAGAAATCTGGGCAGGCCGCTGTCAAGCTCACTGACCGGGAGACCTATGTCATGGCCAGGTGCAGCTTGCTGGAGGGTGAGATCTGCCACCGAGGAGCAGCCCCTCTGTCAACCCTCTCCCTCAGACAGCCCACAGAGAGCCACTCCTCTTCCAGCCAGGAGACAGCTACCTTGTCCAGGCAGGTGTCTTTGGAGGGCCCTACGACAGAGACCCCCCCGACAGCTGCACTCCCCATGCCGGAGGATGTGGAGGATCCCTGTCTCAGATGGAGCAAGTAGAAGCAGCCACCAGAGACCAACCCACACCCACACCCAGCTCCACCTCCACAGAAAGCAGGCAGAGAGGCAGACACAGAAAGCAGGCGGGGGGACAGAGCCACACTGTCCTCTTGGAGATCAGGGACACAATAAAAGCCAGCACAGATCTCCTCTCCCAGCTGGTCCACTTCAACATACAATCCTCTAACCACAGGCCCTTCATCACGTACGTGAGCCAGACCCTCATGGACATGCCCAAGACCCAGTACCAGGCGATGAAGGAGAGGATCACAGCTCTTCTGCACCACACTCCAGGCCCAGCTGAACCTGTTCCTACCCACTCCAGGTCTGCTCCTCCACCCCAGGCGATGTCACAGCCCTTCCATGGATTTCCACAGGGCCTCGCCTACCAAGCCTACCACTACCAGGACTTCCCACAGCAGAGGCAGCCCTTCCCAGTCCAGACCCAGGTTCCTCAGATGCCATAGATGCCACAGACGCCTCACCTGACCCAGCTGCAGACCAGACAGCCCCATTACACTCCCCCTTCCTCCACCCCACAGCCAAGCCCTTCCTCAGAACATCTGTCATCAGTCTTGGGCCTCATATCCCAGGTACTTGAGGAAGGGCCTCTCAACCTCACGGGACTGAGTCAGCTCTCTGAGAGCTTCCTGCACACACCATCTCCTGTTGTACTCTCGGAGCCAGGCACCCCAATGGCACCTCAGACCAGCACTCCAGCAACAGCCACCTCCACAGTCCCTGGCCCCTTGACATCTGAGACCATGGGCACGTCTCAGAGTGACTGAAAAGAGTGCCAGAGACTGGGTTGCTACCTGTTCACCTTATCTTTGCTTAAGACACTTTACTTGGGTCATTTTGCTTTTTAATAAAATCATACAGTTTGTTATTAATAAAGGTTATCTTTGCTTCACACACTTGGTTCATTTTTTTTACTTAATAAAGTGTTGGTGAAAACTTTGAAAAAATGGTTACGCCTTTGCATGCTTGTGGGATTGGTAAGGATGGCTGTGGGATGGATAGCTATGTGATGGGTAAGGATAGCTATGGGATTGATAAGGATAGCTGTGGGATAAGGATAGTTGTGGGATGGGTAAGGATAGTTGTGGGATCGATAAACCTCCAGTGCAATAGTGGGACTGTATGGTCCACCTTCCCAGCTGCCACACATATGGCCCTTTTTTTATCAATAACAATTTATTCATTGATCAACACATTTCAAAATAAACAAAACTCTTTATTAATGCCCTATTCATTGTAGGGCTACTCAACATACACGGCACAATTTCATCAGTGTGATGAGACAGGCTGAAGGAAGCATCCATTAAGCATCTACCATCCTGTCTTGCCACTCCATTGCTCCAGCTGGGGAGTTGCACCAGTGTTTCAGGAGGTTGCACTGCTTCTTCCCTTCACATGAAGCTCTTTTGGGGCCTTGCACATCCACAGTGCCTATCAGATTTTGTCCTTGCCTCGATTCACCAAGCTCCATGTCCCCATTGCCTTGTTGATGGTCCACAAGCCTGTTCTGCAACACTGGGTAGCAGGTGTGCATGAGATTGTGCATGAGATTGTGCAGGATGCAGCAAGCTTCCACGATGCTCCTCACAGTCTGTGGGCGATGCTGCATGGTGGTGAGAAGTACCTGGAATCTATTGGCCAGGATGCCAAAGGCGTTCTCCACCAACCCTCTTGCCCTGGACAGCCTGTAGTTGAAGATCCTCTCTTCATGGGTGAGGTATCTGGAAGTGTAGGGCTTCATGAGGTAGGTTCTGAGAGAGATCAGAACTTCATCACCCACGATGAAGTAGGGCACATCTTGTGTGTCGTTGGGCAGGGGGTCTGGGTCTTGGAAACCCATGATGAGGTTGCGTTCCAGCCCACCCTTGAGGTCACTGGCGTTGTATATCTGGGCATCTGAAGCTGACCCGTTGCCTGAAGCATCGATGTACATGAATTTGTAGTCAGCATCAACCATGGCAGAGAGGATGATGCTGAAGAAGCCCTTGTAGTTGAAATAATTGGACCATGAGTTGGGTGGAGCTTTGCAGGCCACGTGCTTCCCATCTGTGGCTCCAACAGTGTGGGGAAAGTTCCACTTCTGATACCACTGCTCTGCAACTTTCCTCCAGCCTTAGACGTAGAATTAAGTTTGACATGTTCTCTTTGAATAAGCATTCTTTGTTCTTGCCAGTCAGACTCCATAATTACAGGCATCCCAGATTTCTTTGAAGTGCATGCCATAGCCTTGCTTCATTTTAGCAGATAGCCCATCACTTTCCACGCACAGAACTGTGTGTTGCTTTCGTGATTTTCAGCCATATTCTGTCTGAAAGGGCCTCCGAAAGACATGGCACTTCCCAAACCTGCCCTCTGAGGCCTCATTTCCTCTGGTTCCCTGTGAAAACTTATAAGGATTTTATGTTGTCATTCAAGCAAGCACAAATAGATCTCTCTTTCAGTATTCTTGCTCCAAAGAGGAAGATTGAAGGTAGTAATGTCTCTGTGCCACCATTCCATTATCTTTTGTACTTTAAACTAATGTTATGCTGGAATTGGAGAATTTCAGTGGTACCACAAATATTTTTTCCTTACTCGGGGGATTTCAAAAAGGAAAGAACAAACTTGATCAGGGCAGGACATTTATTTGAAGACAGCATACTTTGAACACACAGAAGTTCAAACTACAGTCCAACTACAGCTGACCTGAAATGCAAGCTACTCAATGCAAGAAGCCTTGTGAATAAAAAACCTGAATTTCTCCTCTTACTAAATATGGCTAAATTTGACATCAATTTGTGAAACATGGCTCAACGCATCTCTCCCTGACTCTATTACCACAGTAAGAGACTATCATGTTTACCAGTCAGATCATGAAATCCGTAGAGGAGGTGGTGCTGCTATCTTCTATAAAAAGTCCTTACATCTAAAAAACATCCAAGTTACCCAGGAGCTTGCTATTCCTGAGACCATCGTCTGTGAACTGTCCTTAAATATCACATTTCGGTTCTTACTATGTTACAGAGCCCCTGATTATAACATGGAACATGACAACAAGCTAAATACATTACTAACATGGGCAGCATCCTGGCCACATGCTTTTATCTTACTTGGTGACTTCAAACTACCTCATATAAACTGGACCCTGAATGAATGTACAATTGAACCCACACATGCAAGCTTCTACAATGCTGTTACAAATCTGGGATTGGAATAACTGGTAACCAACAATACTAGACTTAACAACTGCCTCGATCTCATCTTCTTCAATAGTTTGAATTTAATTTATGGAATACAAACTAAAGAACCCTTTTCCAACAGTGACCACAATATGATTGACTTTTGTCTCAACATACACCCACACAAAAATCATCACAATGACATAATCCCCAATTGTAACTTCAAAAAAGGTAGCTATGATCTTATAGACAATGATCTCTCATCCCTTGATTGGCAATCTCAATTCACTGGATGCAATACTGTTGAAGACCATTACAACATATTTTTACTTGAAGTCAAAAGAGTCATCAAACTATATGTACCAATAGCAATTCCCAAAACAGAAATAAACAGATTATCCATAACAGTAAGGAAACTTCAATCCAAAAAGAGATCACTCTGGAGGAAAAAGAGATCACTCTGGAGGAAAAACAAATCTGGTCATGTTGCCAATTTCAAAAGCCGATACAAAAAATTATGCCACCAGATAAAGACTGAATGCACCAATTAACACATCAAACAAGAGGAAAACCTTCTATGCACCAATTCTACCTGCAGTTTTTACAATTTTGTAAACAACAAACTAAAAGACTCAAGGTCCATCCCACCCCTGATAGGACCTAATGGTAAAGACTGCAATGATGATACCATTAAAGCCAACATCTTAAACACATTCTTTGGCTCAGTATTTGTAAACAACAATGGATCATGCCCAGTATTTCCTAGCCGAACCACAGAAAACTACAATGATCTAATACATATAGATTTTACAGAAGACAGTGTTGAAAAAGCACTGCGCAATCTAAAGCCATCTCTATTGGACCAGACGGAATATTGCCTACTTCTTTAAAAAGCTGTCCGCTGCCATAGTAGAACCTCTAAGCATAATCTTTGAAAAATCTTTCAGGACTAGCTCCTTGCCTATGGCACCTATGGTTACAAGCCATGGTCATCCCCATCTTCAAAAAGGAAGACCCCAGCCTAGTTGAAAATTACAGACCAATCTCTTTATGCTGCGTCACCTGTAAAGTCATGGAATCAATTATAACCAATCCATTATTCTCCACTTAGAGACAAACAACCTACTCTCTAATAAACAATTTGGTTTCAGAAAAAAAACTATCCTGTAATCTGCAACTCTTACACTGCAAAAACATATGGACTACACAACTTGATCAGGGTAAAACAATAGATGCAATCTACCTCGACTTCTGCAAAGCCTTTGATTCAGTGGTACATGAAAACTACTCCTAAAACTAAAATCTTACGGTATCTCTGGACAACTGCATAATTTGATAGAAGCATTCCTGACAAACAGACAACAAATGGTCAAAATTGGGAGTGCCCTATCAAATTCTGTACCTGTCAATAGTGGTGTCCCCCAAGGCAGGGTTCTAGGACCAACTCTCTTCATACTCTATATAAATGACCTCTGTGATCATATTAAGAGCAACTGCATTCTCTTTGCTGATGATGTAAAGCTGTTCAATACCACAGACAATACTGCTACCCTTCAAAAAGTTCTTGACTATATATCAGAATGGTCAAACAAATGGCAACTTCAAATCTCAACAAATAAATGTTCTGTCTTACTTACTGGCAAAAAAAATCAGAAAATAAAATACAAGCTGAATAGTCAAGACCTTGTTGATGATCCAAGCTCTGTAAAGGACCTTGGAACACTCATATCTAATGATCTAAGTGCTAGAGCCCACTGTAACTACATAGCCAAAAAGGCATTAAAAGTTCTTAACCTAATCCTACATAGCTTTTTCTCCGGTAATATCACACTACTAACTAGAGCATACAAAATATTTGCTAGACTAATACTTGAATACAGCTCATCAGCCTGGAATCTTCATTACATAACGGATATTAATACAGTCAAGAAAGTCCAGAAATATTTCACAATAAGAGTTATCCACTCCTCTACTCGTAGCAGAATACCTTATGCCACCAGACTTGAAATTTTAGATCTAGACAACCTAGAACTATGCCACCTTTGGTCCAATCTAAGTATAGTACATAAAATTATCTTCTGCAATGTCCTACCTGTCAATGAATACTTCAGCTTCAACCATAACAATACAAGAGCACACAATAGATACAAACTTAAGGTTAATCGCACCAAACTTGATTGCAGGAAATACGACTTCAGCAACAGAGTGGTCAGTGTCTGGAATACTCTACCTGACTCTGTGGTTTCTTCTCCAAAGCCCAAAAAATTTAACCTTAGACTGTCTACTATTGACCTCACCCCTTTCCTAAGAGGTCTGTAGGGGGCATGCATAAGCACACCAACGTGCCTAGCGTCCTTGTCCTATTGTTTCTTTTATTTTTCTTATATGTACCCATTTCATGTATTCATAACTATGTATATACTTATACCTATTATCTTGTAAGCGATTGACAAATCAAATAAATAAATAAAGTTTCTGAGTCCCAAGCTGAGTGTCCTTCCAAAAGTGCTGCGGCAGATTATAACCCAACCACACAACTCAGATGAAATCCCCACATATGATAGCTGAACTCACTCTCAAGAAAGTGTGCAGAGGATTTAAAAATAACAATAATCAGAAGTTAACATTGCTAGATAAATGAAGTATGAGCTGATTTTTTTTAATAAAAAAATTCTTTGGAGAGTTTACAACACTTTTCTCAAAAGCAGTGATTAAATAAAGTTTTTCCCCAATGCAATATGTGAAAATATATTCTAAAATATTTGAATGTATAAGGTGTTAATTATGTATTTTCCTGGTAAAAGCACACCATTATTTTGGCTGCATTCTTTGAAGACCTGTTTAGTCTGGAATCATTATACTTTTTAGGAGCACATGTGAACTTGCTTTGGTATAAAAATTCTAATTGGATGTTCTAATCTGTGCACAGTGCTAGAATTGCAAAAATATTATGCTGGACTATTTCTGTTCCTAATAAAGTTAAAGCAATTGTGTTTGTATGTGTGGGTAGATGGTTCATTCAGTGTTTGGTGCCAAGCTTCCATATGGTAAGCAACAGGAAAGAAAAAAGTTGAACAGATTTTTCCTTATGCATTAACAATGTGTCCATAGAGAAGGAGATAAAAAAGTCAAATGGGCAGTCATAATTTCACAATTGAAGGTTTGCCTCTTACAAATGCTATGCACAGGACACATAAAATAGGGGCAGGGCTTCTATTACACAATTACCATGATTTTTTTAAAGCCTGTGTATTTGTTAATAAATTGGAAGTGAAGAGGCCTGTGTGTTTATTTGTGTGTTTTATCTCAAGAAATAGGTTGTGTGTTGCTTACGTATCCCTGTTGGCAAGGAAATTTTGGAACACACATCCTATGAGAATGTGAGAGTTCAGATTTATATAGAAGATTGAAAACTCTCCTCCTTTTAAGGGATAATGGCTGAGGATTGGTTGCAGATGCTCATCTGAAAGGAAAAGGCCATTCTGTATGTGCTCAGAAATAGTTTGTCACTTTGTGTTTCAAAACTCATCTCTCATTGTTTTTGGAATCTTCAGATGCAGAAGCTGGAGAGCTTTCACCAGTTGGACATCAGCCTGAATTCGAGGAATTAGCTCAAAGGGCCCCTGAGCAGATACTGATGTAGGCTAAGTCATCTGTTTGAGAACACAACAAGGTCATGCAACTGATTGCAATTTTGACACAGAAAAGCAAAGTCAAGTCAAGAAAAAAAGTACAACTCAGCAATTATATCATGGAGAATTGTAACTGGAGTTGTTCTTTTGGTCAATTAAATGCCCCCCACCCCCACTTTTGGTTTGCAACTGGATCTGAATGCTGTTTTGTTTTTAATGTGTTTTAATGTGATTTTTACTGAACATTTTAAAGCAATAATAACAAATACAAAATAAAACTGAACAAAGAAAAAGAGATATCAAGAAAAAGCTCATAATGCAATTATGAGAATTAATAAGAAAGAAGAAAGTAGAAAAGGACATATAAAAGTATAAAGAAGTAGTTTCTGATATTCTTCACATGGCAGGTATGAGCAACCAGTCCACATATGAAGAATTCAATAAGAGGTTTTATTGCTCAAGCATATTCATAGAAATCTGGGGATTCTTGGCAAGATGGGTGGCACAGAAGTTTAATAAATAAATCCCAAATGTTTGTGCCTGCGTAGGATTAGATAAGGTTCATCAGCATTCAAGGGTGGTTGGACTTTTGTGACCATATAGGGGTTCCAGACTAATTCCTTGCTTGACTCCTCTGCCTGATTCTGCCAGTCTCTCTCCAACATGTCACCTTGACAAATAGTAGTAAATTCGAAAGTTACACAATGACCTTGTTCTTTGTATAATCCATTCTGCTTAACCCACCTGAGTTAGGACCTGCAGATACGTAACTACAAGAGTTAGTTTGGCTATCTTTGAATACATAGAGCATGAAGAAAAAAAACCTCAGCGTAATCAAGATATGTCAAAAAATTAAAAACATTTAAAAAATTTAATAATGAGCATATTTTTGAACACTACATTGCCCCAATAGATTCACCAACTGATTCTGTATTTATAATTAATACCTCTCTGCAATAATATTTAATGTTCAACTGCTTGAAGTCTGCTTTCTTATTCGCTGGCCTTGTGAAGCAAGCTGTAGTTTTCCTCTACATCTTCTTGCTAATAATATAGGGAGCCAAAGACATAAAGGGCACAGTCTGTCAACTATGTGAGTGAAAAGGTGATATCAGAAACAAACAAAAGGCATTTGAGCAGATAGAGAAGATTTCCATATAGAACTGTCCCTTTCTACTGAAGCATCAAAAAGAGCAGAAACTGGAAGAAGGAAAGGGCAAAGATTGAGCTTCAGTTAAGTACAGTGGCCTAACAACATTGATGTAAGGAGGCACTATCATGTTACAGATCTAGAAGGACAATTAGATCAGATGGCCCTCACAAAAGGGATGTCTCTGAGAATTTAATCACTGTCTTGTAAGATGCTTAAATCAAAAAAGGCTATCAAATGATATCTCCTTTTTCCCATTTTTCTTCTCACAACTACTGCTAGGTAAAATAGGTCAGATTGAGAGAAACTGTGTGGTTCAAAGTCATTTTGTGAGATGCCATGTTTCAAGGTGGGCTACAAACTGGGTTTGTCCACTCATGATTTAACTTAATTTTTAAATCATAAAAAGTCTATTTTACATGTAATAAATCTTATATCTATAGATTGATACAAGTGTTTATCCAATTTTCTAATACTTCGTTCCAGTTCAAGTACGAAGAATATCTGAAATGTCCATTGTTAACATTTCTGTTTTTCATAAAACTCTTAATACTTCCATCTCTGGTAATTATTATGTCTGTTTTAATAATTTCCTATGTTAGGAGTTTCTGTGCGGTCTATTCAAGACCCAAATCTGGCATTTGTGGATTTCATATTATGACACTTGGAACTGAAACTGTAAATAAGAAAGTTAAATTTATCTTGATTTATGTTATCTTTGTCCCCAGACATGTAGCCTAAAGAGAAAGCAACATTTCTGAATTTATTCCCAATGTTCCAGCATCATGAATTTTTCCCCATGTATTGCATGTACAAGAACTCTTCATCAGAACCTATGGAAAGATGTCTATGGAGATTCTTAGTCATCCAGGTCATGGTTGTCCCAAAGGTGCTTTTTCAAGAGGCAACTGGACTTTCTTGGTTTTTTTTTGAAGACATTGTGCTTTTCTTCCAAAAAGGTTCTTCAGTTCTAGTGGGGAATGGAAGGATTTATATTCCCTGCAGACAACTGATCATTTGCGTTCTTTTAGAGAGAGTTGTTTAGGCCATTTGGATGTGGATTATCTGTGTTCAGGGTCACCTGAGTAGTGCAAATGGGTGTAGAGCCTTCTTGGAACTGCTGAAAAGACTGTGTTATAGACTGGAGATAGATGATGTCATATCCCTCCCCCTCTGTTGAGAGAGGGATGTTCATTTTCTTTTTTACATAGATGACTCTTTGACCTCTCTTTCAGATCAGTGGCCCTCTCTGTACAAAATGTGGGCTTTGCTGTCTTCAAAAGAGTGGCCTTTGCCTTTTAAAAGCAGATGGACTGCTGAATCTTGTCCTGATGGGTTTGTTCATCTGTGTTGTGCCATGTGTTTGTGAAGTGATTGTTTTGTTTCACCAGTATGCAAATCTGCACACAAGTCTCACTGCATTGTACTGCATATACCATGTTTATTTTTATTATAAAATTTATTTGATGCCCAACTTATATCCAATGACTTTAAATAATTAATTCCTCATCTTTGAATTTTTATTACTTTTAAAATGATAGCACAAAGATGCAAAACAGACAAATATATTATTAAAAATAGATAAACAATTTTTTAAAAAAATATTCATGCAAAATACAGTAGGCTAAAAAAGTCATATAATTACATACATATATTCAAAATAATGTTCTAATGTTTCATAATGTTGCAGAGTCACTTTATAGGGGAGATGGGTGGCATAAACATTTAATTGATAAGATAATATAGATAAGTAAATAATGACTATTATTTATTGGAGTCATTTTCTTCTTTTTGGCCAAACAGTTTGTAAAATAAGAGCATACAAGGGAACAAGATAGGATGTGGAAAAAAAGAAAAAAAGAAAAGTGAGCATTCAGGCACTAGTGGACTAATCCTGCTTCTCTTCTCTTTCTTTCTTTCTTTTTTTAATAAAGTTTTATCGAGTTTTAACAAAACAAATAAAACATCTTATTTGAGTACAGCATAGTTCCGGGTTATCACATTTCCATACAGACACAATTGCGTATGCATATTCATCTTATGTATTCAACTTCATATCTTATTACTCTTTTTCCAACTTCTCAGTACTTCTCCCTTTACTACTCTTAATATTCTTTTATGGTTATCTCATTTTCTTCTTATACAATTTTACTTCTTTTACCTAAATTTCTATATCTTTTTATTCATTATACTTATACTTTCGTCTGTCTTGTTTACAATTTCATATGTTCTCTTCCAACATTCTTAAGAAGCAAAATTGCCCCTATGATTGCTATGAATATATATATTCTTAGATTTTTGCGGGTACTTATATGTATGCTGTTCAGCTTCCTTTGGGTATTATCCCACGTCATTGTAGTTGTGCTTTTAAAGTTGTAGCAGCATTTCGGCAGAATCTCATTTGCCATCATCAGGCTTCTGTATTGAGTTCGTCTGTGAGTCAGGCAATCACAGCCGTTTCAGTTTCAAATTTGAGGCTAGCCTACTGTTGAGCCAGAATGGTTTTTTCTTCATCCTGATTGGTTGAGAGTCTTGGTCTATGTTTATTGGTCTTGGAGTTTGCTGTGTTCTGCTTCATTGGTGTTTTTAGTTTCTTCTGTCTGTTTTGTGGCTTTGATTGGCTGGCAATACTGTGTTCCTGTATTGGAGGCTTTCAGTGCAGCTTGGCTTCGAGAAAAAGGATGGCTATCATCTATTAGGAAGCTAGGTTTCATGTGGGTGCCTGGTTGGGGTGTGTTTGAGCTGGAGGTATCAGGGGGAGTCTGTTTATGCCCAGGCGTTTGCCTGGCTTGTGGTGTGGAGATCTTTCTATTTGTGAGTGCAGGCTTCCAAATGATTGACAGTCTGGTGGAATGATCTCTTCTATTCATGCTTTCAGGTCTTTTTTCAATCTCTATGGCTTCTTTGATGATTCTGTGGCTGGGGTTTTCTATAGTGGCTAGGGTTTTGGTGCCATTGAAGCTGATGTTATGACCTGTGGCTTTCATGTGTTGGACTAGTGAGGAGGTGTGTTCCAGCTTTTTTACTGCATTTTTGTGTTCATCCAGGCAGGTACTTATTCTTCTATTGGTCTGTCCAATGTATGTGGCTGGGCATGAAGCACAGGAAACTTTGTATATGCCTTGGTTTTCCAGGTCAATTTTATCTTTGGGGTTTCTAAGGATGGCTGCTATTTTTTTGTCTGTTTTGAAGGCAGTCTTGATGTGATGCCTGTGTAGTATCTTACTGATTTTGTCTGTAGTACCTCTTATGTAGGGCAGGACAGCTGTTCCAAAGGTCTTTTCATCTTCTGGCTCTCTATTATGTCTTAGTGTTTTTTTGTGGATCAAGC
>BLBF01000052.1:8020543-8159637 GCA_015471245.1 Laticauda colubrina | reverse complement strand
TCTTCTCCTTTTTAGGGCTTTAAAATAACCAAGAAAAAAAAATCTTTATTCTCCTTTTGACACTTAGATTTCAGCTTAAGGTTGCCTATTAGTGTCAAAATAAATTAATATAAATTTCTTTCATACCATTTGTAATTGTCAATATAAAGGTTAAAAAAGGGGTTTTAACCTCCTTTTCTCTCTCCTTCGCTGCTTAACTTCCTTTAGAAGTATCTCTCTAGGAACTTTTAGATTCAGGGTACCTTACTTTGATGTTCTCTGTTGTTTAGCCTGGTATGTCCTGCTTTCCTCTTTGTCTTCCTCCTGCACAATCTTATCCATTCGGGTTCTTCTTTGAGGTGGCCATTTCTGACCACCGCTGCAACTGCCTTTGGGGAAGGGAATTTAGACCAGCCAAGGAGGAGAGATGCGGCTCCCCTCCACTTGGCTAGCAATCTCCCCCTTCTTCACCAACTTTACAGGTGACTTCAGCCCCGAATCCAAAGGATTGGGGTGCTCCAGTGGTGAGCACAGATTGAAACTGCTCACAATCGCAGATTTTGGTCTGTCACTAAAGAGACCCAAACCGGAAGTCCTCTTCTCTTTCTGTTGGAATCTCATGCAATGAGTGCTTGCGCCAGAGAGATTAAAGGGCTTACCCATTGGCTCAACCCAACATTGAAGCACAATGCAGCCCTCAACAGACCCCTTTTGCAGAAATATGTCCAGCCCTCTTTTAAAACATTAGTGCTAGATCTTAAGAGATAAATGATTTCAGTAGCAGATTTTAGAACAGAAATAATAGATTTAAAAATGAATAGAAGAAAAATCATATAGTAATCAAAATGGATGGTGTTCATGAGCAAAGACAAAGATAGGTGAGAAGGACATAATGTATCCATCACTGAGCAAGGGAAAGAGATGTGACTACTGGCAGTAACAGTTTGGATAAGGATAAACAGATCACTGAAATGATTAGCTACCGAACCAAAACATATATCCTATAGTTAATTTTTTGCTCTGTCATATTCCAGTTTTTCTGTCTCTGGCTTTCCCTAAATCCACAGTTCTGAGAACTCAGTGATTGTTTGCATTGTGATGTTTAAATGAGATTATCACAAGGTGTCCGGTTTTTTGTAATACATAGAGGAATTTGTCATGCCATGTTTGGTGTCATGATTTCCCCAGAGATTCTTTACAATAGCAATTGCTGTAAATAAAGGACAAAATCAAGACCTGTCTTGTAATAATATTGTGTTTGCCTAAAGGCTGGAAACACATTCCCTTGACTGTATGGAGTATAATAGTATTTTGGTGCTGTATAACAAATTGAACAAAAAGTATTGCAGCCTCAGCAGGGTAAGATAAAAACGCAATCGATAAATATATGTATTTAGGGAATTCAATCTGTAGTACTAGGTCTATAGACCTAGTGCCTTGTGTGAGCTGCTTAGACGTAATTCTTTCAAAAACTTTATGGATTAAGTTGGGTTGTTCCTAGGTCACCAAATGAATTGTGTATATAAGGTTGGAACTGAATGTCACAGAGGTCTCTGGAAAGAACAATCTGCCACCTCTTCTTCCATTCCACACTATGTGTTTTGGCAATATAAAATGCTCTACTAACCATCCACTTCATTGCTTGTGCCCAGCATAATTGATGGTTACTTGTTATTGTTTAAATACTGTGGGGTTATTAAAAAAAAAGAGAAGATTCAAGACACAATAGCAATCATTCTGGCCTGAGTTGGAGGTAAATCTCCTCAGGTAAATTCTCCTCAGTCTTGCCCTTTGCTAGGACCTCTGGGCAATGTAGTGCCAACACATTTGAAGTGCATCTGATTGGGAAGCTCGACTCAGCTGTACTATCTTGGTGAAAACTGGGTCTCAGGGTGGCCTGAAATGAGATGATCCAAATAATTGTTGGAATTTAGTAGAGAATTAATAGATCCAAGCAAAATCTATGCAGTTGAGCATGTAGTTGCCAAACCACATGACTAGAAAGCATGGATCAAATCTTCTCTTAATTGGAATAAAGGGTGGTAGAGACAATCTTCCCAAACTTCTGCACTTCATCTTCCATAATTATTAAGCATTATAGGAACCCAGAGACTGGAGTACAGATAGAGGAGAAGGCTATTTTGCATAGCTGTATATTCCTTCTGAACACTTATTTCTGGGTACGTCTGGTGCCTATCATTAAAACATGTTGACTTTGTTTGATTTGATGTGCTAGCTGATTCCCACTGATCTCCACTCCATCCTCTGATCCATAATTTAAATTCTTCCTTATTTTTTTCAATTAAACATCCACCACAGTTACAGAGACAAATGACAAAAATGTTATTATCATAATAAATCTGCAGGATATGGATTATACATGCAAGCAACTGAATTTCTCTGAGTTTTGCTCAAGCAATTAAAAGGACTTGCTATGTTACCAGCTGTGACTACTAAAAACTCAAAAGATTCTGCCTCTGGCTCACCTTTATAGGTATTATTATTATTATTATTATTATTATTATTATTATTATTATTGTTGTTGTTGTTGTTGTTGTTGTTGTTGTTGTTAGAAAAATATTCTAATAATGGAATAAATTAAAAAGTATTGAACTAAAAATAATTTTAGTACAGTGTTTCAAATTAATCCAGATCCAAATTGAAATGGTTGGTATCAAATATTAAAAGAATACCCTTCTTGGATACAAATAGGTTGAAGGCCTGGTCCCACTGCACTTATAGATGCAAAGAGGATGTAAAACGTTAAAAAAAGCTTGCCATCTGCTGGAAAACGCTATGCATCCATTGTGTACTCACTGCATACGTGTTTCATACGCTCTATCCATCGAGCATCTGTCCACTGCAATTTCATCCATGCAAGAAGATTTGAGCTCACAAAACATTGTGAACGGATCAACTTTCTGCCGTGTATGATGTACATCTGCAACATATACAGCCAACAAACGTTCTATGTCCGTTATCATCCGTTAAACGTCCGCTGTATCCTCTCTGCATCCTCTGGCCATCCCCTCAACTCACATCCGCTGCAGCTGAAAACAGAAAGAGGGAGGAAACAAAAGGTACATGGAATGTCTACGCAACGTTAGTAGCACAGAAATAGAAAGGATGTAAGTGTATGCATCTCGTATATAAAGTATTAAAAACGGACAAAATGTTTGTATCTGGGATGTATCTCGTATATTTAGGATGTCTGGAGTATGTCTAGAGTATGTAGAAGAACACCTAGCGGACAACCGATATTTTCTATAAAAAAGGGGAGAAAATCATCTGGATCTCAGTATGAGTCCAGCAGCCGTGGTGTACAGCCCTCACCACCCTTGGTCTTGGTCTTCAACATCATCAGTTGTTCTCCACCATGGATGATGACACAGTACGTATGATAGCTGCGCTCATTCATCACCAGAAGCAAAACCTATTCATACTGTATCAGGTTTTACACAGCAGGAGAAGACGGAGACGTCCAAGAGCTGTGTGGGTCCAAGGATGGATCGTGAGAAGAATGGAGTTTGGACTGTATGACCAGTTGATGGTGGAGCTGAGGAATGAAGACCCTCGTGCATTCCATCACTTCATGAGGATGCCACCAGCCATGTTTGACGAACTTGTAGAGCGTCTGAGACCCAGGTTGACCAAGCCTAGCACCAACTTCCATCCCAACCTGGACCCTGGACTGAAGGTGGCACTGACTCTGCACCACCTGGCCTCTGGAACCACATACAAAAACATGCAGTATGCATGGAGGGTGCCACACAACAGCATCAGCAAAGTGGTCAGAGAAGTGGTACAGGCCATCATTGAAGAATACATGGAGGAGCTCCTCAGGAGCCCCACCACTGAACAAGGCTGGAGAAAACTTGCAGAAGAGTGGTATCAGAAGTGGAACTTTCCCCACACCGTTGGAGCCATAGATGGGAAGCACGTGGCCTGCAAAGCTCCAGCCAATTCAGGGTCCACTTATTACAACTACAAGGGCTTCTTCAGTATCATCCTCTTTGCCATGGTTGATGCTGACTACAAGTTCATGTACATCGATGCTTCAGGCAATGGGTCAGCTTCAGATGGCCAGGTATACAACGCAAGTGACCTCAAGGATGGGCTGGAACGCAACCTCATCATGGGTTTTCCAGGTCCAGACCCCATACCCAGTGACACACAAGATGTGCCCTACTTCATCATTGGTGATGATGTATTCTGCCTCAGAACCTACCTCATGAAGCGGTACAGTTCAAGATACCTCACCTGTGAAGGGAGGATCTTCAACTACAGGCTGTCCAGGGCAAGAAGGGTGGTGGAGAATGCCTTTGGCATCCTGGCCAACAGGTTCCAGATACTTCTCACCACCATGCAGTATGAACCAGAGACTGTGAGGAGCATCATGGAAGCTTGCTGCATCCTGCACAATCTCATGCACACCTGCTACCCAGTGTTGCAGAACAGACTTATGGACTGTCAATAAGGGAATGGGGACATGGAGCCTGGTGAATGGAAGCAAGGACGTAACCTGATAGACACTGTGGATGTACAAGGCCCCAACAGAGCTTCCTGTGAAGGGAAGAAGCAGCGCAACCTACTGAGACACTGGTGCAACTCCCCAGTTGGAGCAGTGGAGTGGCAAGACAGGATGATAGATGATTAATGGATGCTTCCTTGAGCCTGTTGCATAACACTGATGAGATTGTGCTATGTATGTTGAGTGGTCCTACAATGAATAGGGCATTAATAAAGAGCTTTGTTTATTTTAAAATGTGTTGATCAATGAAGAAATTGTTATTAATAATAAAGGTCCATGTGTGTGGCAGCTGGGATGGTGGACCATACAGTCCCACTATGCTTGCACTGGAGGTTTATCTATCCCACAACTATCCTTATCTGTCCCACAAGCATGCAAAGGCTTAACCATTTTTTCAAAGTTTTCACTAACACTTTATTAAGTAAAAAAATGAACCAAGTAAACTAAGTGTCTTAAGCAAAGATAAACTTTATTAACTTTCTTAGGTAAACTTTATAGTTTTATTAAATAAACAAAATGAACCAAGTAAACTGTATTAAGTGTCTTAAGCAAAGATAAACTTTCTTAGGTAAACTTTATGACTGTATTAAATAAGCAAAATGAACCAAGTAAAGTGTCTTAAGCAAAGATAAACTTAACAAGCAAACAACTCAGTCTCTGACACTATTCTCAGTCACTCTGAGTCATGTCCATGGTCTCAGCTGTTAAGCAGGCAGGGACTGTGGAGATGGCTGTGGCTTGAGTGCTGGTCTGAGGCACCATTGGGGTGCTTGGCCCCGAGGGTACAACAGGTGGTGGTGTGTTCAGGAAGCTATCTGAGAGCTGACTCAGTCCTATGAGGTTGAGAGGCCCTTCATCAAGGACTTGAGATGTCAGGCCCAATACTGATGACAGATTGTCCATTGACGGACTTGGCTATGGGGTGGAGGAAGGGTTGGGAGGAGTGTAGTGGGGCTGTCTGGTTTGCAGCTGTGTGAAGACTGGCGTCTGTGGTGTCTGATGAACCTGGGCCTGGACTGGGAAGTTCTGCTTCTGCTGTGGGAAGTACTGGTAGTCGTAGCCTTGGAAGGTGAGGGGCTGTTGAAAGCCGTGGAAGGGCTGTGACATCGCCTGGGGTGGAGGAGCAGACCTGGACCGGGTAGGAGCAGCTTCAGCTGGGCCTTGAGGGTTGTGCAGAAGTGCTGTGATCTTCTGCTTCATCACCTGGTACTGGCTTCGGGCAGGTCCCTCAGAGTCTGGCTCACGTAGGTGATGAAGGTGTTCCGGCCCGAGGATGCTCTGTCCAAGTGGACCAGCTGAGAGAGAAGTTCTGTGCTGGTCTTCATTGTGTCCCTGATCTCCAACAGCACACTGTGGTCCTGGCCCTCCAGTCTGCCTCTCTGCCTGCATCCTGTGGAGCTGGGGGTGGGGGTGGGTTTACCTCTGGTGGCTGCTGCTTCTTCCTCCATTTGTGAAAGCAGGGCATCATCCTCCATGGGATCCTCCAAGTTCGCCGGCATGGCGAGTGCAGCTGTCGGGGGGGGGGGTCTCTGCTGTGGGGCCCTCTGAAGACACCTGCCTGGACAGGGTAGCTGGCTCCTGGCTGGAAGAGGACTGGCTGTCTGTGGGCTGTCTGAGGGAGAGAGGTCTCAGAGGGGCTGCTCCTCGGTGGCGGATCTCACCCTCCAGGAAACTGCACTTGGCCATGACGTACATCTCCCAGTCAGTGAGCTTGACAGTGGCCTGCCCAGATTTTTTGAGGTGTAGCTTGCCATACCAGGTGTGCATGTGCTTCCACCATCCAAGGAGTACTTCTGCAGTGTATCCCAGGCTCTCTGCCTTGTCTCTCCAAGCTGCCTGCTTCTTCTTGGTGTCGCGTACAGTCTGTGGCCCTTTCTCCAGAGGTACTCGTTCTCCCTCAGCCATTCCAGCACCTCATCCTCATGCTCCTCGGAAATGGTGTACTTTTTCCTCTTTCCTTTCTCCTTCCTTTGCCTCTTCCTCCCTCTGGCAGGGCCTTCAGCAGGGCCTTCAGGGGCTTCAGCATCAGGGCATTCTGGAGATTATTCAGGGCCTTCAGGGGCTTTAGCAGCAGGGCCCTCTGGGGCTTAAGCAGCAGAGCCTTCAGCAGCAGGGCTTTGAGGGGTTTGAGGGCCTTGGGGCTGGTCCACCACAGCAGCAGCAGCAGCAGCAGCAGCAGCAGCAGCAGCAGCAGCTTCAGGGTCAGTTCCAGGGGGTGGGATGCTGGTTCTGTCCTTCTTCACCTTGCCAGGGCTTGAGCGAGTAGGCACAGGCTTCCACTTCTTGCCTGACTGACGAACCATGGTGTTCCTGCAAGATGTATGTGGCAGCACATCTTTCCCCTGTATGCTGACTGCATGTGTGCTGCATCCTTTTATATCCATGGAGCTGATGCAATTCATACTCCCTGCATGTGCAGTGAACGCTTTGCATTTTATATACATCCGCGCGGCATCCCCTTTGTTTCCTATAGGCGTCCGCGATGCATCCGCTCCATCTGCTATGCATCCGCTCCATCTGCTATGCATCCGCCCCTTCCGCTATGCGTCCACTTTGAAATTCTTCCCCTGAACCCCTTCGGAGGTGTCATCTGCTTCCATCTGCTTTCATCTACTAGGCTTCCTATGAACATCCGTTTAACATTCCCGCTACATACTACCCACGTCCATTCTTTTCCATTCTTTTCCGTTCTGTTTATGGAAATTTTTGCCACTTTTTGGAGCGGATGACAACGGATGGAGCCACCCCCGAAATTTTGCTCATCTGCTGTGTCCTTTATGCATATGTTTTGCGTCCGTCAGCCAGTGGGACCGGGCCTTAAAGATCTGAAGTTGCAAGAATGCATAAATCTTTTTTTGAGCAATGCCTTGCATGACATACAACTCTGTTTACAGTTTCTGTCTTGGATTTTGAGAGAAGATATGGGTAGTTGTCACTAAAACTGCAATCTCTGATAATGTTCCACAAATGGCTTCACATCCTTCAAAATGTTAAAATGATACCAGCAGATTTCAGATTAAAGTTGATCTGTGAAAATATGTAGTTAAAGTGTATTGGACTCTGCAAACAATGTACTTGAAAATATTGTTTTCTCAATTGAAGATATAAAAAAATTTAAAGGTTCATAAGCCCATGTAATGATAAAGTCAACACCAGTCAGCAAATAAGCAGCTTTATTGGTAACAGCTTACATCCTGCAACATGTAACAGATTATATCCTGATGCCTTAAAATACCAGCAAACAACATTTACCTATCCCAAGTCCATGGGAAAGGTGCAGTAGGTGGATAAAAATTCCAAATCCAGTCTAAATATCTGGCTGACAATGTGACCAATTATGACAATAAGTTATTTAGAAGCAGTAATCTAAAATGGTTTTTGGAAAATTGCAAAAGCCAAACAAAATCAGTTTATGTATGGTCTGTATTGCTTATAAAAAGCATTTGATTCATCACCACATAGTTAGATCATCAAAGAATTGGAAGCAACTGGTATCAGTAAAATCATTAAAATATTTATAGGAAAAATACTGAAGCTATAGAAGGTAAAACTGGTTTCTGGATATAAAAATATGGCCTTGTCAGCATTAGAAGAGGCAACTTCCAGGATGACTCATTATCCCCCTTAATTATTTGTTATTGCTTATGATCAAACTTTCAGTAATTTCATCAAACAGAAAAAAAAAACCAGGAAAAAAACCCCTTACCTTTGCTCTCTGTGGATGATCTGAAGTTTTATGGAAAATCAGAAATTGAAACTGATAAATACTGTAAGAATTTTAGCACAGATACAGCAATGGAACTTGATGTAGAGATAAATCAAGGTAAATCAAGGTAAATTACCTGTAAATCAAGGTAAATTACCTGTAAATCAAGGTAAAATCATGAATAGTAATGGGATTGAAATACTGAATGGCTAAACCATCACGAGCCATCAGGCTTATAGGTATCTGGGCATTTTACAGTTGGTACCTGGGCATTTTACAGTTGGATAAAATCAAGCATGGAGAAATTAAAACTGTGATTAGAAAAGAATGCCTCCAAAGAGTAAGAAAATTGCTAAAGGCAAAATTAAATGGTAGAAACCATATTGATATTTATTTATTTCTATTTATTAGATCTCCCCCCCACCGCCTTTATTAGTTTATAAGTGACTTAAGGCAACAAACATACATAATACTCCTATTTTTCCTACAACAACCACCTTATGAGAGAGAGGTGGTATTCAGCAAGTTCTGACCAGTTGTGGAAAACCAGTAGTGGAACTTTTGAGTAATTCAGAGAACCGGCAAACACCACCTCTGACTGGCCCCATCTCCATCTATTCTTTGCCTCCCGAGTCCCAGCTGATCGGCTGGGTGTTCTTTTGTTGCCCTGCACAGGAGAATGGAGCTAGAAAGCAGGTTAGTGGGGTGGAGAGGGAATGGAGATTTTGCAGTATCCTTCCCCTGCCATGCCCACCAAACCAAGCCATGCCCACACAGCCATGCCCACACAACCGGTAGTAAATTTTTGGTGTAAAGTCACCCAGCTGGCTTTCATGCCTACAGTGGGACTATAATTCACAATCTCCTGCTTTCTAGGCCATCACCTTAATTTCTACACAAAACTAGCACAAACTTGCAAATTGTGTAATTTGTCCAGCTTTTCTTGGTGAATTAATTGAAAGCATGGTATTAAGACAAAAATGCATGGAATCATATTCATTTAAGCACATTATTATATTCTGCCAGGTTGGTCTTGCATCAATAATAAATTACTCAATATTTCTAGAGGAATTGATGAGATATGAGATAGCCATAATTGGCTCTCTCAATATATCTCAGATCAGAAACACTGAGGTATAGGGTCTACCATATACTTCACAGAAAAATACAGTGTGTTTGTGAAAGTGTAGAAAGGGTGTAGGATTGCTAGAATATTTTGAAAGACCTCTGTGCAGAAGAATGAAAGAGGGAAAGGCTCAGAGGTGGTATTCAGCAGGTTCTGACCAGTTCTGGAGAACCAGTAGCAGAAATTTTAAGTAGTTCGGAGAACTGGTAGCAGAAATTTTGAGTAGTTCGGAATACCATCTGACTAGTCCTGCCCCCATCTATTCTCTGCCTCCTGAGTCCCAGCTGATTGACTGGGTCTTCTTTTGTTGCCCTGTACAGGAGAATGGAGCTGGAAAGCAGATTCGTGGGTTTGGGGAGGGAATGGGGATTTTGCACTTTCTTTCCTTGGAATGGGGTGGGAATGGAGATTCTTCCCCTGCCAAACCCTCCAAGCCACGCCCACAGAACTGGTAGTAAAAAAAAATTGAATCCCACTACTGGAAAGGCTTTGTCATTTATGGTCCATGATATGTTGAGGAGAGTGAGTAGAATTTAGTATGGGTGTGCTCGTGATATTTTAGGAAGGAAATTCCAGATTACTAGCAAGGTGGTGGGGAAAAGACTGAAAGGTAAACATCAAACTGTCAAAGCCAAGTAACTAATACATAAAGTATTCAAATTTTTTTACTACCGGTTCTGTGGGCATGGTTTAGCAGGTGTGGTGTGGCTTGGTGGGTATGGTAGGAGAAGGATACTGCAAAATCTCCCCACCCCATTAATTTGCTTTCCAGCTCCATTCTCCTGTGCAGGACAACTAAAGAAGATCCAGCCAATTAGCTGGGACTTAGGAGGCAGCAAATAGATGGGGGTGGGGCCAATGAGGTATTTACCGGTTCTCAGAACTACTCAAAATTTCCGCTACTGGTTCTCCAGAACCTGTCAGAACTGGCTGAATATAACCTCTGATAAAGTTTTGTAAGTATGTTTTTTTTTCATATTTGCAAATCTTGCTTGAATTTTTATTATATGGGTCTTTGTTTGCTTATTGTTTATGATTGCATGTTCATCTCTTTGTAAAGGAAAACTTTCTGCTTGATATATGAGACGCTTCCACAGAAAGTGAATCCACATTCCTGCAGATCTGCTCAGAAGAGCTATTGTTTTCATAGCACGTAGTCATTTTTGACAACTTCAGAGTCTTTGTCTTCTTTTCATAAAGAAAAAGACATTTCTTGGATTCAATAACTTAAAAAATGAAAATACCAGTAGAAAGTGGCACAAACAAAATCTGCAGACACAGAAATTCCTTTTTTTATATATAAAATGCATGCTCTGAACACTATGCTTAGAAACTGTAGCTATGGCAGCACAGAGATTTTCTTGGAATTGCTTACAGCTCTTTCATTGTTACCATTTTCATTTGTCCTGACAGCTGGAACCAAAGCTTTCTTGTAATGCCTGCCTCCTTTTGTAGTTCTGATCTTGCCCTTTGCACCCCAACTTTAAATCTTTTTTTTTTTTTCTGAACCTTCTATTTGGCCTAAGAGCTTGATTTTTATATGGACTTTCTTTAGAGTGTACCTATGATTTCAATGACTCTGTCAAGCCAATCAGAAACCTTCCAGGGAGTTATAAATAGTAGCAGGATATAGAAAGAAGCATTGCCCACTGACAGAATATTAAAAACAATGAATTTAGTTTTTGGAAAGGGAGTAAAAAGCTAGATATGTCAAAATTGGGAAACCCACCTTAGAAAATAAACTAGCAAGAAGTAGCATAGTTTAGTTAATTGGATATGTGTGTGGAAAGGGAACTTCACAAAGACAGTAGTGTCACAAAAACAGGAAAAGCCCAAGGGGAACATCAGGTCAACCATAAAACAAACTTACATAGGAAAAGGAATCAAATAAAAAGATATTAAAGAATCCCTATAGACAAAGCCTGAGTAATTAAGAAAACTAGACAAATAAGAAAAGGAAACAAAAATATAATTTAGAAAACCCTTACAAACACAGGACATACCAAATAAGCAAAACAAACAGACAAAAGACACAAAATATAAATTACAAAAGGGAGAGACAGGAGATTGCCACAGAACAAATATGAAAAACTATCTTAAAGCTAAAAGAGATGAGAGAAAACCAATAATACAATCTGACCACCCCGCGGAGTTTGCCCTCCGGCGGGAATAAAGACAAACTCAAACAGGATTTGAAACATTAAGCACAAATACAAACATTCAGACAAAATCAACTTACAAAGGGAGAATAGGATATAAAAAACCAGGGACTTACCATAAGAAGCTAGCTAGCCCAGGAATGCAGACTTCTTGCTGTTCTCTGCCTTCCTGAAAAATAAAAAGATCCAGCTTTCAAGCAGTTGTCTGTACCCTTACACCGGAGCTCTCCCAGCGGGAAAATCGAATCCTTGAAAGAAAGGCATTTTGGCACCTTTCAACTTGTGTTATGAATTTAGAAGCCCCTCGTTCAGCCACAAATAAATTAGAACATTTTGTGGATTTTGTGCACCATCTCTAATCTCAGCCTGATAGTACCAGAGACATCCATTTGGGGGGAGGGGGAGGGGCAGATGCATTTTAAAAATTCAAGATAGCAGCCATGAGACTACGATTAAACTTCCACCCCTTTTTATGTAAAGAGGGGACAAGGATTCAATTGAAGGACTGCAGCCTCCA
This sequence comes from Laticauda colubrina, assembly GCA_015471245.1. Lineage (NCBI taxonomy): Eukaryota > Metazoa > Chordata > Lepidosauria > Squamata > Elapidae > Laticauda > Laticauda colubrina. Next base: position 8,147,619 of record BLBF01000052.1, on the reverse strand, counting down.
TCATGAGTTTTTGGATTTCCCTTGCAGAGACCCAGGGATAATACTCACCTTCCTTCCTTCCTGCAGGATTCCAAGGATTCTGAGATAGCAGTCTCTGCGCACTTTAAATATTGTAAGCATTGCTGAATATATAAAGAGCATTTAGGGAAATTTAAAGAGGGAATCTACTAGGATAATCAAAAGATGCCTCGTCTTGGACAAAACTGTAGCTGACAAGATCAGCATCTATTTAAATATATCAATTGGAGACTCATTTGCAGACTTGAATGGCACATATCAGTTTTGGGGATTGCAGTGTATTGCAATTTTCTTTTTTGACCGGCACTGGCCGGTCAAAAATATCATGATAATATCATGATAATCATAACAAAGGACAATTGAGGAAAAATGGGAAAGGATTTCAAAGCTATCTTTCTTACAACTTTCCCTCATCCAAAAAGCACACTGGAATATTTTCTGCCTCAAGTGCTGTTTGGGAAACAAGGGAAGGAGCATGCAGTCCCAGAGTGCATGTAGTTGGCACAAATGCTAGAGGACCCTGTTGCTTCAAAATGCTTGTCCTTGCTGCATCTCAGGACTTGCCCCAGGTCCCTTTACTTTGTCCCTCTTGAGCTAAACTGTTGAAATTGAAGAAATAGGGTGAGCAGCATATTGTTTGGGTGAAGTCCTGCCCATTCCCCTCTACCCCTGTGTTCTGACCCATGCCCTTTTTCAACAAATCAACACAACCCAAAAGGAACAGAAAACTTGTAATGCTTTTACAAAATAATTAGCTGTGATAAGCACAAGTCTTGCCAAATTGTGCAAGATTTGCCAAAAGATAACAGACAGGAAATAATTTGCAAAATAAGAATCTTCAAATACAAACTCATGATACTGGAATGTCCATGAGGTTGGAGTTTTGAAACGTTCTTGCCTTCTGCAAAGTACATTCATTTCACAGCTGGCTTTTATATTCTTGAAAGAGGGGCCATTATCTTGCAGCCTTACTCCCGAGTTGCTCGTGCTGTTGTAACTGCTCTTTCCTCCAAGCAATCCTGCATGCACGCGCACTTAGCACAGGCTCCTCGGAAACTTCCTCATCATTGCTGCCAGTCTTCATAATTTATGAAGGCAGAAGTCCACTCCCTAATGGTCCTGGCCCCTCATCTGAGTCCTTGCTCTCCTTAGCCATCCGCACCTGCTGCCAGCTAACTACAACACCCTGTAAGACATGATTACTTTTTGCATCATGAGTTTCTAAACTCTCAGCTCTTATGATACAGGTAGTCCTTGATTTATGACCATTTAAAGTTACAATGGACCTCTCTTGGGATACTTACCACCTGATTCTGAAATTCTATACCTCTCTCTCTCCCACATCACATTTTTGAACCACCCATCTCCCTCAAAGAGGAATTCTGGGTGGTGTCTTAGAAAGACTGAATGAGAAAACAGCCTGAAAACAACTTAGTTCCCTTTTTTGTCGAAACGTACAGGTTAACAGATCTAAATTCTAAAATCAAACTGAGTGGCTTTGCTACTATTTATCATATAGTCCTCATGTTTTTATGGGAACTGGTACAAAAGACTGAATATTCTAGAACACTTCAGAGTTGCTCCAATTCCTTGGTTCTCTGTTGGCTATATTAGGTTTTGTACCTTGGACATAAATGGTATAAGAGAGCTATACGTGTTACTTAAGATGAGGATAGCAGCAATAAAGTAGTATGTTGTAAACCCACTTATGTGTCTAATGTGTCATGCAGCTTGAGACAGGGATCAATAGCTAGGTGAATACAAACCATTTCTCAAATCAATGATGCTGAAATATTAAAAGGAGTCTTGCAGTAATAACAAAACAGAGTGAAGAACACTTAATTATTTCAAGAAATTGTTTGCTCCAAGAAGAGCCTAAAAGGCCTAGTGTGGATGATTGCTATTTACTTACTAGCAAGAAGCATATTTTGAATAGGTAACAACATAAAATGTCTTTTATAAGACATAAAACATGTCTTATAAACTGCTGGGTTGTCAACACAGTGCTAATTATATTATGAGAAACTGACTTTTATGAAAAAGTAAGGAATGTATGAATAAGCAACAAAGCTTTAGGGATTGGCCACATCTCAGTTAAGCTGACATAAAGTGCTTCAGAGCTGAATGGGGGTAAAAGAGATACAATATGGAATGAACATCAAATCCCAAATATTTGGAATGAAACAAAGAGTTTTCTTAGGACCAAACCCGAGCAAACTAATAGTGCTAACTAAACACTAATTTGGAGATAAATAGTCTGCCTGTTGGCTACCTTTATTACAAAATGCGCTCAGGGAATGAAAATGAATCTTCCATTCTCTTCTTTAACTTTTCCTGTCCAGCTGTGTGAAGTTGCTTTTCTCCACTTGGTTCATTTCTATTACTGGACTTTGATTTTGAAAAGAAATAGCAGGTCCACTATGGCAACTTGTTTAGTTTCAACATCAAATAATATGCTTATTGTTCAACCCAATTAGTGAGTTTTGAAATGAAGTTGTGGACCATGATTGAAGAGTTGGAATTAATTGCACAAACTTGCACATAATCTCTATACAAATATAGTATATCCAGAAAGTTTTTCAAGTTTAGTGTTTAATTATCAAATGCCCTATTAATAATGAAATTGGGGTTAAATAACATTTGGCTCTCCTTTAAAAATAATGGAGAAGATAAGGTTACAATTGTTCATTAACTTTCACATCAGGAAACACCTGAAATTTCAGAAAATGGGAATTGTTTGCCATAGTTCAGATGAATTGAATCTTGTTCAAAGTGGGGAAACATCCTTTCCAAAATATTGAAGAAAATCCTGAAGTTTCTTTAATTGTCTAAGGCTTTTTGGTTGCTTGATAGAAAACCCATTTGGTCAAGCACACAGTATAGTTTTATTGTTCATATGCATCTCCTGGGTCCATAACAAGCAGAGACAAAGGTTTTCTTCCTGTTACCGCTAGAACAGAAAAAATGATTGGTCATTAGACCAGGAGCCAGAAGTAGGTACGTCAATACCACATAGTCCTTTTTAAGGCAGTAGTTCTGGTCAGTAGCAGAACTAAACAGAAATAGGTAATATTGAAAATAAAGGGTAGAATTTATAGTAGATTGAAAAATCGATCAAAAAGACCAATAGTTACTTGACAGAAGTAGGATATGAATGTAGAAAACAGAACAATTGAGGTTTTAGTTATATTTTAAGAGGCTCTGTCATACTTTGTTTTTGTCTTACAAAAAAATCATGTGATTAAAAAGATGTGATTAAAAAGAATTTCTCCAGGGAACTTTTTTATTTTTATTTTTTTAAGGTTTTAAAAACAATTTTTAAACAATTTTTTTTAAAAGGGAACTTTTTTAGAATGGCAAGAACTTGGAGGTATGAAAGGGAGAATACAGCAATGTCATTAGGTTCTTTTCCTCCAAAAAGTTTTCCATGTCCTTATTAGATTCTTGTTCTTCATAGCTCAGATCAACTGCAATTTTGGAATCATGTTTTGCTTGAAGTATTGGCTTTCATCAACAGCAATAGTATTTTGTACAACTGGAAGGACTAAAAAATATCAGTGTAGGCATACAAAATTATTTAGGAATAGGACTGTAGTTTTACTGAACCACTGCTTATCCCTCCCAATTTGATTATTTTCCTGATTTAAATATCATGTTTGTATTGTCAAAACAAAATGTACTCAAGCCGTATTGCACTGGGTAATATTTTCTTCAGTCTGGGTTGTTTCACCTTCATGTACTGAAATATGTGGGAAAGAAAAGATGTATGATGACAACCACATTTGTTAAGCAGTGTATTTAAACTGGTTATTTGCATTGGAAAGGAAAAATAACTGCAGTTTCCTGACACTAGTTTCCTTCTGAAAATCTTCTAGCTCAAAAGTGCAAAAAATTTTTCAAAAGCAACTAGCAATAGAAGAAATTTGCAAGAAAACAACAGAAAGGTCCTTATTAAATTCTTTCTAAGAATGAGCTGAGGCAGGCATTGATGAATGAAACAATGTTTATTGTAAAGAAACAGGTTACCCGAGTCTGCTGATATGCTGCCGAATTGGCCAGCTGATGGGTAACAGCTAATGCCGTCTGACAGCTTCCTTTTATAGTTCGCTGTCAGGCTGCTCAGCCAATCGGAACAAACAAAACTCCCGCTCAAAATGCAGACCAACAAATAGAACTTCTGTAGAACACAATACTCCTTCCCCCCGGCTAGGACCATGCGTAATCGTTTAAATAGGCGGGGCATTGTCTCTCTCACCCCTGACCTGCGCAGTTCAGTCTTTGCAGTTGGTTGGAATGGATCAGCTGTCACCAAACGCTCCAGATGTGGCGGCACTGCATGTCTCATTGAAGATGAATTGGACTCTCTTCGGAACTTGTCATCAGGTAAGTTTGTGTCAGCATGCGCATCACTCATCTGTGTCTCATAATACATGAATTGCCATAATAAAATGCATTGCAGAAAAAGCAGCTTATCTGTTAAAGCTCTGTTGTCGTCTGACAGTGTGTTAATACAATTTGACAGGGATTTACCTTTGAAACTTTGCTGTGATGTATCCCCGTTTGGGATAGGCGCTGTGTTGGCACACACATTGCCAAATGGCCTGGAAGTGTCGATAGCAAAGTTGTACATATATGGCAAAAAAACTGGGAAAAGTACATGAATTTGTATACCTCCTTAAATGTTAATAAATATGAAAATTGATAAAATGGTTAAGATATACAAAAGCTAGTAAAGAGGAAATGGTTTGGGGCAGTGATTGAATGTTGAAAGGAGAGAAAATAGTGGTTTGTTAGTGTGAGCGTCTCTTGAATTTTTATATGGAAATGAGAGTTAGGCTAAGAGAAATGTGGAAGTAATTTGAATGCAGTAGGAATAGGGTGCTTATGAAGTGTGAGTGGCGAAATAAGAAGTGATAGGGTCAAAAGTGAATGGGTAATGAATAAATAAGTGACAAGTATGAAAGAGATACCGATAGCTTGATGTAGTTTAGTTTCAAAGAGAATGAATGAGGATCAGCTTGCAAACAAAAATACATGAAGGAAGAGTGAATGGGTCGAAAGGAAAAGGAAGACAGGACAAGAAAGGTATGGCTGGATGGAGATTCTCAAAAGTGGGAGGTGAAAAAAAAACAGAACACAAGTCAATGCATTAAGCACTGCATGGCTATGTTGCAAACAAGTTCAACTTGAAAAGCAAAAGAGAGATACAGTGAATGGTGTTCATGGAAACCAGATTAAGGAATGTTTCTTTTTCTTATGGCAGACCTTTACTTTCTTTGATTTACTATTTCTTATTTCATTTCTGGACTCTGTTCATTTTGTTCACCCCAAAATGAAATGGTGTAATGGGTATATTTATGTGGATAATAGTTCAAAAGAATGGATGTTTTTTAGTATTTCAATGCCAAAGATTTTTGTTTGGATGGAGAGTGATTGAAAGACGGATTGCTAGCTTTGATTTCAGTAATGGTACTCATAACCCATTCCCCATTCTGTTCCAAGAAATGTTGTGATCATATATGTAGGTCTTATTGTGCACTTTTAACATTACTTATTTTTCTGCACTGGAATTCCAGGATTTCAAAATTGATTCATAATATGTGCCATCAAGTTGTTGTCAACTATTAGCGACTACATAGACAAATTTTCTGTATGGTGATCTGTCCCTAACTTGGTCTTTCAGGTCTTTTAATGATTTTAAAATGGCAAAATACCATTTGGAATCCAGTGTTGCCTCTTTCCATTATTATCTCTTTGCCCTTACATACAACAAACTGACATTTCTGAATATATTCAGAGGTGGATCATCTATCTGCAATTATTTATGAAAAATGATTCCTCTATACCAATACGCCAGTATGACAATACACATTTGAAGAAGAAAAAGCAATTGTGAGTGTTTTAGCTAATATGCTTCAAAGCATTGTCCTCTTGGGGTAATTTCTTTTCACATCAGTCTGCTTTAGCTGACTTCATGAATCCTATGATTAAAGATGTTATTGCAAATAATACCTTATTTTATTGTTGGAATACTGATACCGTGTTTCTCCAACAATACGGACTCCACCAATTGGAAACCCCACCATGTTTTATTGGCATAAAATCAAATTAAGCCCCTCCCCCCAAATTAAGGCCCATATTAAACATGAGAAATGGGGGGGAATGGTGGGGGAGAGGGGCTTGCCATTAGGAAGTACTTTTGTTGCATGCCCGGATATGGTGCTGCCTGTGCTGGTGGGGCACTTCATATCGGGAGACCTTCCGCCACCATTGCTTTTCCTTCTCTCTTGCTGCCGCGGCATTAGAGCAATGCCTCAGTGTTTGGCGCAGCCACATGTGACCAGTCAGGGCTCCTCCCTGCAACCTTTGCTTTCGTAGGTAAAGCCAATTATTTTAAAAATGACACCCTACTACAGCAAAGCCTCCCCTGCCTGAGAGGGCAGCACAACCCCACGTGGGGAGGAGAATCTCCCAGGGCCTCTTTGGTTCCTCCCCGACCTCCCTACACTGCACACCTCTGACGCACCAGTCCCTTCAGCCCAGCGAGCTCTTCCACCTCAAAGAAAGGCCAGGTGGGCAGGCGGGCAACTGTAGAGCAACAGCAGGGGTCCAAGCCACTTGCAGTGGAAACAGCCACCACCCTTAGCCCGACATGGGGAGAATGACTGAGGTTAGCGCCTGCCAGCCCGTCCTTCCTGCCTTTGGAGGCACCTGCACCGAGCGCCTCTGTGGCCAGCCTAGCCACACCACTTCCGACCAACTCCTTCGGGAGTGTCTGCTGAGGGAGTCTTTGTGGCTCGGTTTCCCCTACCCACCCCGGCTGGCAGGTCCTCCTTTCATGCTGAGGGCTGTGGGGGAAGGTGCTCGCCCGAGAGGATCTCTCCCTCTCCCTCCCACCCGAGGATGCAAGGGGGGGGGGGAATTAAGTCCCCCCCAAAAAGACGGCCTAGCCATTTTTTAGGGGGTCAAAAAAAATAAGGCCCGGCCTTATTATGTGAGAAACACAGTAGGTGATATTATTCTCATGCACTCATATCATATTGTATACACATACACAAAGATAAGCACAAAACAGCAGATGTTTACTACTATTGTGTTTCCCAGCAGAATGAAAATAGGAGGAATGAGAATAGGAAGTGGAATGTAAAGTGTTATTTCTTGCAGTAACAGGAATAAAATGTGTGTGTGTGTGTATGTGCTTCATTGTACTTCACTGCAAAAAAGCAATGATATAACATTAAGATGGCTCATGTGCATAGCTTTACTGAGAAATCACTTGATTGGCCATCATACTTTCATGAAAACACAAAAAGATGAGATCTGGGCTATGTGGAATATGAATGGAAGAGATTCTTGTGTAGTTCCAGCTTTTGTATTTAGATCAGGCCCCTTCTCTTAGCTCTAGCTGCAACTTTTTATCTTAATAGCTATGATCTCAGTTTTGAAGTTACTTCTGGAAAAAATTGAGGTTGTGGAGGAAAGTGGTTGGGGCTTTTGTTTCTAACATACTAAGTTTTGATGGAAAACAAATTTCATATAGAAATTTCAAACAATGCTTCATCTTCAACATGAAATATGTCTGCTTAGGATTTTTCCAGTTACAGTTTTCAGCTATTTGATTCCTTCATGTAAAACCATCTGGAAATGAAGCCAGTTTAAAAAAATCATTTTCTGGGTTTTCATCTGGTCCTCTATTTTGATCATGATAATGGGCTAATTGGTGGCTTCTCATGTTTCTTTCCCTTCCTGAAGCAGTAAAAATGAAAAGAAAAAGAAAATCTGACTAACCACTTCTATTGTTGTTTGGCTTACAAGATGAAATTGGCACAATTTTTGGTAATTTCAGTTTTTTAACTGCTTGTCTCATCAGAGAACTTGTAACACATGAAAAAGGTTTTGCATGACAGAGGCCAATGACAGGAAGGAAAGGAGCATTTTTGACAAGGAGCACATTTTGTACTGAATTGACAGGATTTATTTAAAAAAATAACGCATCTGGTGAACTGGACAACAGGATTTATTTAAAAAAAATAATGTATCTGGTGAACTGAACAACAGGATTTATTTAAAAAAATAATGCATCTGGTGAACTGGACAATAGGATTTATTTAAAAAAAAATGCATCTGGTGAACTGGACAACAGGATTTATTTTAAAAAATAATGCATCTGGTGAACTGGACAACAGGATTTATTTTAAAAAATAATGCATCTGGTGAACTGGACAACAGCACCAGCTGGTACAAATCTGAAAATACTTTTTATTCATAGCAAGAAAAGGTTAGTAGAGGTTGTGTTCTCAATTGTCTAGGGTTGAATAAAATACAATATAATTTGTTCCTGTACTCAAGAAATGCTCAGAGATCTGCTTTAGAATTGGGATAGACTGGTTATAGACCAGCTTTAAAATGCTGATTTTGCAATATTAGATAAAGAAATCCAGGTTTCTCTGATGACACTGTTTGAGAAAAGTGAGTTTTTGACATTATGGTTGTTTCGAGTATGCTTAGCCATGTTTCTGAATCTAAGTTTCTTTTGTACCATGAACCCAAAGAGTAGGTTTAGCTTTCACATGAACACAAACATAATTTGGATTTGAAGGACTATTCTACTATCTGAGTACCTGAGCACAGTTTGATAAGGATTATTCTGTTCATGTACATTAAACACATTAAACGGTCTGATGTTCTTTCTCTCATTTCCTCTATGTTGACTTAGTTGCACTGATTCTCCAAAGGATGTGTGAGATAGAAAATATATGATGATGTGCAATTTGGTCAATTTGGGAGGCTTTTCTATAGATATCTGGATCATGTTTAACTCCTCAATGATTTTAAGCTTAAACTGCTCTTGGAAATATCATTAAACATAGCATAATATAAAATCCCATCAGCAAATGTAAATTATTACATGACAAAGTAAGACAAATCTTACTCAGCATGCAGAAACTCTGAATGTAATGATCTGTTTTTACCAGCCTCATGGGCATTATCTGTTGACTCATGCACAGGGAAAGAAGAATAAATTTTGAATAATGCAGTCTTCAGGCATTTTCAGGATACATAGTAACTACAAGCTCTCCTTTGGAGATGCCTATAGATTTGCACTAATTTAAATGCTTTTGAAAATGGGACACTCAAACAAGCTCTTTATAGCTGCTTCACTCCAGGAAAAACAACTGAAATGATCTCATCACTTCAGAATTCCATTTGTGGGGTGGAGCTTTGGTGTTTAAAGAGCTCTTTCTACAGATTGTACATAAATGAAAACTTCTAAGCAAAGCTGGGAGAGCAGTATGGTATCCATAATCTTGCTCCCACCATTGCTTTCATATTTATTAACTTACTTATGGAGTCAACTTGTGCAAATGGATAGGATTTCCCTAAAAGAGAGGATCCTTTTTCACAGGAAGAAACAGCACAGACACCATTTATCGGCTTTTAGGGGGTCAAGGGCAATTTGACTGAGTAATGCGGATCACTTAGGACAATTGAGAACTGTTACTGTTAGATCGCAGGAAAGAGACTCGAGACCAGTGTGACTTTCAGCTCTTTATTTAGTTCCTAAAGTCTGTTCCAACCGCAGAGCTGCGGCAGCCTCTTTTATAGCGACTGCTCGTGGCTCGCGGCCAATGACGGCTCTTTAAATCTCCCACTGATCCGGTGGGCCAATCACAAGGCAACAATGTGAACCAATCAAGGTAGCACTTCTCAACCAATCACCAAGCAGTATTTGTGGGCCAATCAGAAGAGGGTATTTCAAGTATGTTAACATAGAACACCCCTCCCCTCTTGGTTTAGCCCGACCTATGTTACATAGTCCTGTAAGTAGGTGGGCTTTTTATGGTGTCTACTTGACCTGTGCAGCTCAGTTGCGTTGTTGTCTTCAGCTGGTTCGGATGGGATTGCTGTCTCTCCTGTCCTACTCGGTGGAACCTCCTGGAAGGGTGAGTCAGCCCTGCTGCTCCCATCTGGTCTATCCGGGCTGGTTGAGTCAGCTCGGCTGCCTCTTCCAGGAGTGGCTTCGTGTTGGTTTTCCGCTGCCAGTTCCCTTCTACCGAAGTCTCCTGCCAGTGAGTAGTTTTGGTTTCTTGATTGGCCTGCTGGTTGTGTTTGTTGTTGGTTTGTTTGTTGTTATGTTATATAGGGTTTTCTCCTCCCCTTTGATTTATGTTTGGGTGATCTCCCCCCTCTCTGGTTTTGTTATAGTCTTTTTGGCATGGTCTTTGTGTGTTTGTTTGTTCTGTGTTCCCGGTGTTGTCGGTGTTTCTTTCTATTGTTCTAGACCTTAGTTGGTCTATGTGTCTCTTCCAGCTCCTCCTGTCCTCTGTTTCTAATCGGTATGACCGGGGTCCCATTATTTGGGTTATTCTAGCTGGTATCCAAAGTGGGTCTCCCGTAAGGTTTTTTGCATATACCAGATCCCCTGTTGTAAAAGTGCGGCATTTACTGGAGGAGTCTGGTGTCTTTTCGGGGTTGTATGTTGGGTGTAATATGTCCAGGTGTGAGCATAGTTTCCTGCCCATCAGGAGTTCTGCTGGGCTCTTGTTAGTTGACGTGTTCGGTGTTATATGTTGGATGGTTAGCATTTTATAGATTTTGTCTTGAATTTCACCTGTGTCTATTTTATCTAATGCCTCTTTGGTATACTGGATCATGTGTTCTGCCTGTCTGTTTGTAGCTGGGTGAGCGGGCGCTGATAGGGCATGTCGTATGCCCAGTTCAGCGAGGAATTTTTCAAATGACAGCACTGTGAACTGCGGCCCCTTGTCCGAGACTAACAAGTATGGTAACCCATGCATTGTGAAAAGTTTTCTTAGCTGTCTGATGATGGCTTCTGTCGTTGTGGACTGCATGACTGTGACCACCAGCCAATTGGAGTAAGCGTCGACAATTATTAAAAATGTATATCCTTTTGTGGGTCCAGCAAAATCTATATGGATTCTTGACCAGGGGCCTCTCGGTGTCTCCCACTCGAGCGTAGGGTCGCTCTGGATTTTTGGCATTTATTGCATGTCCCCACCCATGTCTCAATGTCTTTGTCCATCCTGGGCCACCAGACGTAACTCCTGGCCAGGGATTTCATTCTGACGATACCCGTGTGTCCCTCATGTAGCATGCACAGTACTTTTTCCTGCATTTTTTTTTGGAATGACAACTCTATCCCCCCACAGTATACATCTCTTCAATATCGATAGTTCAGTTTGTTGGTTTCAAAAGCATTTAAACGTCTTGCTGTCATCGGTTTCCGGCCACCCTTTCCCTACCCAGTTTAAAATCTGCGCCAGTTGTCTGTGTCTTGCGGTCTCTTTTGCAAGGTCTGATGCGGTTATGGGTAGGTTTGGTGAGGTGTCTATTTGTAGTGTGGATGTGGTTGGTACCGGGTCATCTTCCAGATCAGGTAGGGGGGAACGGCTCAGGGCATCAGTGTGTGATATGCTCTTCCCTGGCCGATGGATTAATTGGTAGTTATATGCGGCAAGGAATTCAGACCACTTTGTTATCCGTGGTGACAATATGTTTGGGGTGGCCTTGTTCCCTGCGAATATCCCCAGGAGTGGCTTGTGGTCGGTAATCAGTGAGAAAGTCCTACCATAGAGATATTAATGGAATCTCTTTACTCCAGTGATCGCTGCTAGTGCCTCTCTGTCCAACTGGCTGTAGTTTCTCTCTGCCTTGGACAACGTCTTGGAATAGAACGCGATTGGTGCTTCTTTCCCATCCGGTAGTGTGTGGCTGAGTATGGCCCCGATGCCGAAAGGTGATGTGTCGCAGGTCACTGTCAGTGGTAGGGTTTTGCTGTATTGAATGAGTACCGATTCGGATGTCAACAAATCTTTTATTCCTTGGAATGCGGCTTCTTCCCATCGGCCTCAGGTCCAGGTAGCTGTCTTATCAAGTAGTCTATGCAGTGGCTCTGCTGTTGTTGCTTTCTGTGGCAAAAAGACATTATAAAAATTAATGAGTCCCAGAAATGCTTGTAGTTTTGTTTTGTTTTGTGGTCTGGGGGCTTCTTTTATAGTTTTTATTTTCTTTTCAGTGGGGTGAATTCCTTCTTTGTCTATTAGGTACCCCAGGAATTTGACTTTCTCGGTGGCTAGCTGGCATTTTTCTTTTTTTACTTTGAGTCCCGCCTCTTTAAATCTTTGTAGGACTTCGCTGAGGTGACTTTCCAATTGTTTTTTGTCCTTAGTGGATACCAGCACATCATCGAAGTAGGACCCACCCCTTTGATTCCCTGTAATAGACATTCCATCAAGCTTTGGAACACCCCTGGGGCTATGCTGACTCCGAATTGCAATCTTTTGCATTTAAATGCCCCCCTGTGAGTCACAAAGGTTTGTGCCTCCGCTGTTTTGGAATCGACGGGCAATTGCTGGTATGCCTGAGCCAGGTCGCGCTTTGCGAAGACTTTTCCTCCCCCCAACAAATGTAACAGATGTTGCACCAATGGAATGGGGTATGCGCTTTGTTGTAGCACATGGTTGAGGGTGGCCTTATAGTCTCCGCAGATTTGCACGGACCCATCTGGCTTAATCGGGGTCACAATTGGGGTTTCCCACCATGCGTGGTCTATTTGTTCCAGTCTTCCTTGTGCAATGAGCTTATCCAATTGCTCATCGATCTTTTGTTTGAGTGCGAAGGGGACTCACCGTGCCCTTAACCGGATTGGTGCTATGTTTGGGTTTAAATTAAATGAAATAGGGGACCCTCAGTACTTGCCTAGCTTCCCATCAAATACGTCCTGGAAGTCCTTCATCAGGCTCTCCTCCCAGTCTGCCTCAGTGACGCTGTTTATGCCGGTCACTTCAGTCCCCAGAGGCGCAAACCATTCTAGCCTCAGCAGGCTTGGGTGATCCCTGTCCACTATTGTTAATGGGAGGATTTCTGAGTGTTCCTTGAAGGTTATTTGAAAATGTCCGACTCTGACTACGGGGATCCTGTTCCCCTGGTAGTCCTTCAAGGTCAGTCTTTGGTTCTCTAGTTCTCTTCACCATATGCTGGGTATTAGTCATTTTATGGTGTCCCAGGATACCATAGACAGGTATGATCTGGAGTCCACTTCCATGTTGCACTGTTGGCCTTCAATGTTGACCTGTACATGTACCTTTCGGGCATCTATCGCGCTCGAATGTCCAATGGTAATCATTTGGTGGGTCTTTTCCCTCCAGTAGGGTTCTCTGGGCCGCTTATTTCTGCTTTTGCAGCTCCAATGGCTCCCTGCCTGCCTGTCTCTGGTCCTGGGGGTGTGTGCTGTCTCCTCGCCTAGGGCTGGAGCTCTTTTTATTTCGGCAGACCCTAGCAATGTGTCCCCGTTTCTCACAGTGCAGGCAAATAGCATCTAGAAAATGGCACTTGGATTGGGGGTGGTTTCCTCCGCACCTGGCGCATTGGAAACCCAACATATATTCTCTCCTTTCCTGTCTGTACCTTTCCAATTGGAGTCTATGTATTTCTTCCTCCTCGTCGTCGGTCTCGGATAAGAACTCGATGTCCTTGTGGTGCGCGGTAGTGGTGGTGGTCTTTTGGTTGCCCTCTGGCTTCCTCTCTCAGAGTTGGCTTATTTCTGCTGGTATTTGCTGGGTCACCACATTCATTTTCTGCATGGTTGCTGCTGACTTCTTCGCGGCTTCAGCTGCGGTGGCCTCGGCGATGGCCTCGGTGACCGTGATGTTTGGCCGGGTCAGTAGTCAGCTCTGTAATGTGAGATTCCTCAGTCCTAGGACCATGCGGTCTCTCATGGCTTCATCCAGATTGAGAAACTCACATGCACTGCCAATGTCCCTCAGAGCCACTACAAATTCCCTGACACTCTTACCTTCTCTCTGGTCTCTTTTATAAAATTCGTGTCTCCGGATAAGGTTGGAGACGCCCAGTGCATAATGGGCTCTCAGTAGTCAGTCCAGCTCTGGCCACGTCATCTGTTTAACATCCTGAGGTTTGGCTAATGCTTTGGCCATTTTGAACACTGTGAGCCCACAGTGTGTCAGGAACACGGGTCTCATCCTTTTATCGGTGATTCCTTGCAGGTCGTTGCTCTCGAGGAACATGAGGAATTGGTCGATGTACGATTCCCAGTCCTCTGTCGTGGGGTCAAATGGTGTGGGTGGTGAGTTGCTACCAGCCATCTCATCGGTTGGTCAGTCCTCATTGCCATGTGCTCGATGGTCTCCTTTGTCTCAGAATCCCACCCTTGTTGCCAGTGTTAGATTGTGGGAAAGAAACTCGAGACCAGTGTGACTTTAAGCTCTTTATTTAGTTCCTAAAGTCTGTTCTAACCGCGGAGCTGCAGCAACCTCTTTTATAGCGGCTGCTCACAGCTCGCGGCCAATGACGGCTCTTTAAATCTCCCACCGATCCAGCGGGCCAATCACAAGGTGGCAATGCGAACCAATCAAGGTAGCACTTCTGAACCAATCACCAAGCAGTATTTGAGGCCCAATTGGAAGAGGGTATTTCAAGTATGTTAATATAGAACAGTTACAAATAGAGTCAGAGACAATAATTGTTGCTGAACAAAAAAAGGTTCCCCCTTTCCCCCAGTGAACTTGAGTTGGAAAAGACTCAGTCTGCATGAATTATACAAAAGAAGAAGAACAATGAAGATATACAACTTTGCTTTAATTAGAGGGTGATGATTTCCATTCTGTTTTCTGGAATTCTGATTGAAGAATTCACAATAAGAAAATTGGTACAGCCAAACTTTCTTGAAGGTCACCTCACCCACCAGTCATTATCAACCATCCCCAGAAGTGTGAAAAAGCTAGAGTTGAGTGTATTTTAAATTCTCACTTTGCAGTAGATAACCCAAAGGCCAGAGAATGTTGCCAGCTGGAACAAGCAGAATCTGTTGCAGTGTAGAGAGCTTCTATTCCATTCCAATTGATGTTATACGTGTTCCATAAATACAGAAAATGTAAGAGAAATTGTTATACAGCACAATATCTATCTTATGTGTGTAACAGTAGCCCATTAATTTGCTATGCTATACATTTTTAATTAAAATTGCTTTGGAAATGGTGGCATTGTTTACTTATGTCTCTTTCCCCATATTTAACAAACCAATGATTGTGCACATTAACTGATAGTATTAAATGCATTTAGCTCCCATTTTTACAAAGAGTGAGACATGTGGAGAATGGACTTTTTGTTGAAAGAAGACACTGACAGGGAAGTAGGCTAGTATGGCTGGTTGTCTTTGATAATAAATAATTAAATCAAATACAATTTAATCCCCAGCTACATTGTCTACATTTTACTTGCATGAGCAAGTTATTTAAGAACTAATTGCTCTTCCTATGTGCTGGAGGACATTTCTAGCACCATCTGTGCAAGAAATCTTTTATCATATCAGAACTGCCCCTCTGACTCAGTCTAATGAACTCTCTATCAGGGCAATCAGCTTTCGGTGGTGACTAGTCAGATGGTCCCCTCACAAAACTCAAGTAATCAGATCTCCTGGTTGTACTGTACATCTTAGGCTATAGCATTATTTGGAATTACATCTTGATGATTCAATCTATCTATCTCCTACATAGATAGCTATCTATATAGATAGCTCTAATCTATCTATAACCAATCCATTATTTAACTAATTTTAACTAATTAGTTAACTATTCATCTAATAACATGGATGTGAAGGTTGTCATTTAGACTTCTCTGCATGCTTTTTTCTCTTTGCTTTTTTTCCCTTCTTACCTAAAAGTATGATTTTTTTTTAGGGAGGGGAGTTTGTGGTAGCAAACTTCAAGGGCTTTCTTGTAGATGAGGATTTAAGATGAAAATGTAAAGTAAATAAATAGCTCACCATATTTATAAAGTACCCCTAATATGTGACTTGAAGTCCAAGAGAGGGCATGTAGGCTTATCACATCTGCAGTTTGCTAGTGATGTGCCAATAACAGCAAATCTGTTCTTTATATCTGATACATGGCATGGTTTTATTTCATTTTTTAAAATAGAGATATTTGTGATTGTAAGAAAAGTTCAGTAGTCTAATATAATTTGGTTTCTTTTACTGTCAGCATCTTTCAAGAAAGGCAATAGGCAAAGGTCTTATGGAAAGCTTTATGTGCTAGCATAATTGTGGTGAGCTGGCTGGATTATACTTTTCTCAGTACATACTGGTTAAGAGGATGTTGGGATTATGCAAATCATGCTATAGCAAATTATTTAGATTTTTTGTTCCTCTATGTTCAGGCCATGTAATTCATGTTAGAATAGTTTGTTAAAGTAACAGACGTTGGTCTTTGGGAAATTTTGTTCATAGAACTAAAACATTGCTGTTGCCAAATTGCAGTTTATAAAGCCATTTTTTTAAAAAAAAGATCACATATTGTTGATTGATCTTCCAAATAGATTCTTCTTTTAATGTGTTACCTGGAATTTTTTTTATTTTAGTTTTATATTTAGACTTCATAAGTTGCTTAGAATGTTGAGGAGAAGGAGATTCAAAGAGGCTTACCATAAGAAGATAAAAACAAAAAACATGAGGGAAATTTAAGTAAGTAGAGAAACAGAAAGTATGATTGCAGAAGGAGAAAGTATGGAACTTAGGTTCATCTTCCAATAGAAAACTGGATGTAGAACCTGCTTGGAACAGAATGAAAAGAATTACATTACGATATGCCACAGAAGGTTTGTAGTTATCTTAATGTGAAGCATGCTTGGTAAAATAAAGAAACAAAAGAGATTATGATAATGAAAAAAAGCAAACAAGAGAATTATTAATGCCAAATAAATTAAGGTTAGAGACAATGTTTTCATCTCTCTCTCTCTTTCTTTCTCTCTCCTCTCTCTCTCTCTCTCTCTCTCTCTCTCTCTCTCTCTCTCTCTCTCTCTCTCTCTCTCCCTCTCTCTCTCTCCCTCTCTCAAACACACACACACACACACACACACACACACACACACACACACACAAAGTTGCAGCAAATATAGTCCAAAAGAGCACATTGCTGCTAAGATTGAAAGAAGAAAAGATCCAGAACAAATCTGTTCTTTTGTGTTTTGCAAGTCATTGTAAAATGTATGAATGTGTGTGTATGGGGAGTTTATTGTACTTGGTTGATCTTAAGAAGCTATATGATGCAATGAACAGACATGAGTATGAAATGTTTTCTATGAATGTAGAGTTAAAGGTTGGTTACTGAATGAAGTAAGAGTAACATATAATCCTAGTAAAAGCCTATATAAGAATAATGGAATGCTTAGTGAATGGTTCAAGATTGAGCAGGGAATAAGATAGGAGTGTGTAATGTCCCTCTTCTATTTTAATGTGTTTTTGACAAATGTATAAGTAATGCTTATGATGATGCTAGAAGTGTTTTGGTTGGAGATATTTATTGTGTATGTATTTTTGTATGCATACGATGCTATGTTGAGCTCAGAACCCAAACAATTTGCCATAAAAGTTGAATTGATTGTACGAGGGCTATCCACAAAATAGATTACGTTTTCGTCTGTAGCAGGAAGGGGCAGAGCTAGCGTGGCCATCTTTGGTCTGTGCATCTGCCGCTTAGTCTGCATCTAGTTGTGCTCGTAGGAGGTTCGTATTGTTGCCCATTATTTCACAGCAAACATTTGAAATGTGTGCTGCAATTGAAAATCCCACGAGTTGTGAGGTGCGATCAGTGATAAGGTTTTCGTTGGCAAAAACCTATAAACTGATTGAAATTTTTCGGCAACTGTGTGAAGTGTACGGGGACAACATCATCACTGAAGGTGGAGTACGCCAATGGTGCATTAAGTTTAAAAATGGACGAACTAATGTTCATGATGAACAGCGGAGTGGACGTCTGAGCATTGTGACTGATGAACTGGTCGTGAAAGTCGATGACAAGATTCGTGAAAACTACCGTTTCACAGTAACGGAACTTTCGCTTAGTTTTCCACAAATTTCACGCAGTTTGTTACATGAAATTGTTACACAAAAGCTAGGCTACCACAAATTTTGTGCAAGATGGGTGCCAAAAATCCTGACAGAAAACCACAAGAGTCAGTGTATGGCCACATCATTGACATTTCGGTACTCTTACGACAAAGATGGAGATTCATTTCTTGATCGAATTGTAACTGGAGACAAGACTTGGGTCAAACATGTGAACAGCGAGACCAAATTGCAGTCTATGGAGTGGGGGCACACAAATTCCCCCCAAAAACCAAGAAAATGTTTGCAAATGTTCTCTGCAAGGAAGATTATGGCAACTGTTTTTTGGGATAGGCAAAGTGTGCTTCTTATCGATTTTCTGGAACATGGTGCAACAATAAACTCTGTGAGATATTGTGAAACGTTGCAAAAACTAAGAAAACCAATTCAGAACAAGCATAGAGGAAAGTTAAGCTCAAAAATTTTGTTTTTGCATGACAATGCCCAACCACACACAGCAAATCGCACCCGAGAAGTTCTGAATGCTTTCAAGTGGGAGATTTTTCCTCATCCGCCCTACAGCCCCGAACTTGCACCAAGCGATTACCATTTGTTTCCGAGAATGAAGACCTGGCTTGGAACACAGCGCTTTGATGACGACGCAGAACTGCGGGTGGGCATGACTGACTGGCTCAAATCTCAGGCGACTGAATTTTATGATAATGGAATTACAAAGCTTGTTCACCGCTATGATAAGTGCCTCAATTTGTTTGGTGAATATGTTCAAAAGTAGTATTTAAGTGTCACTTTCAAGTGTATATAATAATTTTTTTTTCCTACACTGTTTTTTTTCTATCGCAAAACGTAATCTATTTTGTGGATAGCCCTCGTATAATATAATAGAAAGTATAGAACTTAATATTGTATCATGTTGAATGGAGTGGATGAAATTTTTTAAAATTATGTAAGAAATTTAAAGAATGAAAGGAGATATATGAATCAGTCTGTTGTAAAACATATAGTATGTAGCATGTTTTTTTTTTCTTATCTCTATTTTGCATAATATTTATTCCACTGAAAGGATATAGTATGATATGTTTGCATCATACATAATATGTATTATATGTAAATAGTTAAAACAAAATAAAATAAGAACTCTGAGACTGGGCGTGATAGAGCCACTGACAAGATTCAGTTATGAGGAGTTTTGAAAGATGAAATACTGTTGGGAATATATTAATCTACATTAAGCAATGTGTTGACTGTAAAAGAAAGATTCTTTTAATTTTTTAAAAATATCAGTTTACATCAGGCCTCTAGGTGGCAATGTTACTATTCAGATGCCAAGAACAGGACCAACCTATGTAAGCCAATGGTATATAATATGAACTATCAAAATCATGGAGAGATTTACATTCAGCACCAAGGCTGAGGAACAGCAGCTTGCCAAGTGTCCACAAGGCTGGTTTATTCATCCAAGACATGAGGAATAAAATTAGAGGAGAAATTTTAGAAATCCTTTGAGTATGTCTTTTGGGGTGAGTCAAAATTCTGAGCACAAAGTGCTTTATTATCAATTTAGGACATCAAATATTCTCAAATGCTCCACCTATGTATATGTACATGAGTGACCGCTGATCTCCAAATTGGCAGCCTCACAGCTTGCCTTTTGTAGAGCAACCCAAACGGAAGAGCTACCCCAAAAGTTCTAATGAGAGAATCAGGAGTCACTTCAAAATAATTTTCAGAGAGTCAGAGAAACCAAGTGTCTTTTTATTTTGAATGCAGATACCTGTTTGTAATGGGATAATTATTAGAGCCTCATTGAAGTGACTGGGATTTGCAACTGGGGAATTCTACTCACATTTATTTAGCAAATATATAAGTTACTTTTCAATTTAAATATTTCAGACTCACATACAATTTGATTATTTATGTATTTATTTGTTTATGACTTCTCCTTCTGAAGAAGAGATGAGGAAAAATTCAAATGTGTCATAAACATATATGATAGAGATCAGCCAGATGTGTTGTAGCTCCCCAGGGTTTCCTGAATCTAACCTTTACTCTGTAAAGCAAGAAAGACAAAAGTCTTTGTAAGACATGGCAGCCCCTTGGAGAAATTAAGAATACAGGTTTGTTTTCCTCATTGGCAATCATTATGCCCTTCCATCTTCTCTCACTTATAACTAAATTGGGAATTGATCCATTTAATAAATTATTTGAGATGAGAATACTTCTTTTGACTGCTTTTTTCAAGGGGACAGTATAGAAGAGTTCTGCAAAAGAGCATGACATATTTAAGTAGTAATGTTTTAATGCCCAAAGATAATGCATATGTGTGTATTTGGACATCTAGAAAAAAGACGCTTTTTAATATCTATCTCAAGAGCTTTGGAGACAATCTTACTTGGGGCATCCAATGTTGATATCAACAGTGGACTGAAGAGTTCCCACCTTTCAAAATGTTCAAATTCCTTTGTTTCCAATAGGTTGTAGTTAAAGCAGAGTAACCAGAATGACCAGATTTGACTTGGGTTCTAAGGTGCCAATAATCTCTGAGGATTCTAGCTGTTCTCTAGCCAGGATTTAGGGATTCAGTCAATAATACCTAGCCAGGATTTAGGGACACTTATAATAATAAGTGATCATACCTATGATCTGGATTTAGTCAAATTTGAGAATTCTGGGAGTTGTAAGCTTAATTCATTTGCAGACCACCTAATTAGGAGGCTAGCATAAAATATGATTTTATTTCTTTAAATTACATGCTGATTTTCCCATACTTTTGAATTTGCTGGGTAATGAGGTGTGATTAACATTTTTTTCTGCTTGCATACTTAACTATTTCAGAGTCAGGGCAGCCTGCATTGCTCTTAGTCCTCAGGCCATGGAAAAGCTATTCCACAAAATCGTCTTGATTTAAATGTTGTCTCCTTTCCAAAATTGTTGGACTTCTATTTGCTATGATTTGGGCAACCCTTCAGGAACCAATTTTTCAATTGAAGATAACTAGAAAAAGCTAATGCAATGGCTCTCAAAGGTATGTTCTTATAACATCTTCATCAGGTTCATTCACACACAAGTGAAGCTTTGATTTGTTTTTATTTTGTTTTGTGATTGGGTATATTATATCTAGCCCATTTAGTTTATGAGTCAATGTATTATGCAAACACAGAAAATGAGTTAATTCAGTAATAAAATTAAGTATGATGTTGGAACACAGCCCAAATATTGAAGGCCTGGGATAACTCATCTGCATATCTTGCTTATCCCAGCACAGTGATGGCCCACTAACCATTTCTCAAAGGCAGGAATGTACAACAAAATTTGCACCTTGCCTGTGGCCTGTTCTAAAGGCATCCTCCACCTGCCTTTTGCTGCTGACACAGGCAATTTTTGTGCAGTCTGTTATGCTTCTTTATTATTGCAAAGTCTTAGATCCAATTAGGTAGTGTGAATTGTAGAGAAAATACATGAAATCCACACTAGCAGTGTGGAGTTCAAAGTCTCTCATAAGTGTTAAAAATTTGAACACCAGTAGCTTATATAAGTTGAAAACATAACAGCAAGATCCATTACGAATTAACAGTCGCCTTATGGAAGATTTATTAGTTTTCACTGGTTTATTGGTGGGCCAGTGGGAGAGTGGATGCATCAACAAAGAATGTGCAGCAATTTTGGGGAGCCTATAGTAGTTGCTCCTGGGAGCACCTTGGTAGCTCTCTATTTGAAAGACTATTCAGGACATAAGGACTCTGGGAGAGTTAGCATGGCTGGGCAGGGTGGGGCTGACCATAGAGTGACTGTGACCCCCACCTCCCTAAAGACTATTTTGCTTTCTTATTT
The DNA here is from genome assembly GCA_015471245.1 of Laticauda colubrina. Classification (NCBI taxonomy): domain Eukaryota; kingdom Metazoa; phylum Chordata; class Lepidosauria; order Squamata; family Elapidae; genus Laticauda; species Laticauda colubrina. Next base: position 8,125,889 of record BLBF01000052.1, on the reverse strand, counting down.
TTTAGCACAAAGAGAAAGAGTATGACATGCATTTACCATTTAGCATTTACCCTATCTATAGACATGTGTGGTGTATGGATTTCCCACTGAAGACTGATTCTCCCCTCTGGTTGAGAGCCAGAGGAGAGGAATGGTAAGGTTGTGGTTGATGAAACCCTGGAATCTTGGACCAATTAGTGAGACTGATAGAGGAGGGATTCCAATGTTATGAATGGGAGTGTGTTTTTGAGTGTGTTAACTGTAAGTAGGGATGGTAGTTATTGAGCTACTGAGGGCTATTGAAGTGGAAGTGTCTAAGATGGTGTAGGGTCACCTTACCTTCATGGCATGGTTGATATACTGATAGTCCTCTGGGAGTCTTTTACTAAACTACAGGCTACCAGATGGGAGTCCCTATTTCTTAATAGATCACTTGGGTTTGTTGTTGTTGTACCAACCTCTGTGTTGCATATCAATTCCCCTGGCTGAGCTCCTTGTTTCTATTTCTGGGTTGTCAGTGGAGTTACCCAGACTTATAAGCTTGGGAAACTTCAATCTGCCTTCTCTGGGAGTGAAGTCTTGGTTGCTGCTTGGAATGGGGGATAGCTGAGGCTTTGGGTTGGGTCACACCTATGTGACTTCTCCTCTCTCATGAATCCCATCACTCCATGAAATACATGGAACAGCTGAGGACATACATCGAGACCATTTTTGATGTTCAATAGAGGATGAATTAATATGAGTTAATGCTTCTATTATATCTTACCTTGTAGCTCTTAAGAGTGGTGAAATATTAGTATGTTCCCATCCTTATTGCATGTGTGGATAGCCATACTGCAATCCTGTTTTAGATTATGCATACCCTCTTGGATAGATGTGGACTTGAACAGTCCCCTTCAGAAGAAATATGAACAAGACCTGATATAAACCTTGGGAGTTATCCTGGACTCATGACTTCTGCTCAAAGAGCAGATAGTGTCTAGGAGAGTCTTTGCACAGCTTTATATTATGCACCAGTTGTGCCATTTATGTTCATGGTGCCTGATACTATAGTCACTTTCTAACTGGAGTACCATGATGTGCTCTATATGGCTATGACCTTGACAAGTTATCTGGAAGCTTTTGCTGGTGCAAAGTGCAGCAGTGTAGGCAGTTATATGTGTCTCTAAAACAGTGCATATTACTTTTCTGCCCTGCATACTACATTGATTGCCTGTTAGCTTCTGAAAGAAGCTGGTTTGCCTATTAGATATACTGTTAGCTTCTGAAAGCTGGTTTGCCTATTAGATATACTGTAATTTTATCAACCCTTCTTTCACAATGGAACAATAATCCTAATTTTCCTGATAATCTTTGTATGCTTGAGTTCTCAAATGTAAACAGCAATCTTATGTTAGTTCATCAGGGAGTAACCTAATTAAGCTCACTTGAACTTGGTACTGAGAAAGCATAACTGTATTCAGTATTGTATCTTCAATCTTCAATACATTTTGTTAGTTCTTCTAGGCACAGTGACTAAATGTTTTTGGCATATTTGTTAAGGGCCTTTACAAACTGGTTTAGGAATTTATTCGTTATTCCTTCTTTTATTGCAAAATTCTTTTATTGCAAAAAGGAACTAATATTTTCTAAAGGAGACTAATCTTCCCTGACTAAGGATAAATGCAATATAAAATGCAAAAATTACGCATTTAATTTGTCATGTGATGTGTGTTTTGCTTTAGTCCTTCAGTCATATGCACCATCTGTTTGCTTTTATTTTTAGTTTCTGTTGTCTTGTGGTGGCATTTATGATTTTTGATGTTGGTGATGAATAAACTACTGGCTACTAGCCCATTGTAATGGAAGATATAATTCTTCTTAAGCATATCCATTAATGCACAAGAATAACCTATGAAATACTGGAGGTATAAAATAAATATAAGAGGAGAAAAAACAGTGTGCAGAGACCTGTTAATAGATTTCTGTGCTAGCAAGCTGATTGGTGCAGCAATGAAGTTTCAAAAGTTTTAATCCAGGTCATATTGGACTAGGCCAGTTTGGTCTAGGAATTAAGATCCTAGAAATCAGGAAATCATGAGTTCTAGTCCTGCCTTAGGCAGGAAAGCTAGCTGGGTCACTCTCTCACCCCAACCACTTCACAGAGTGGTTGTTGTGGAGAAGATATGAGGAAGGAGGCTCCCTTATTTATAAAAACAATAAAGGTGGGATGCAAATAAATAAGTAAATAAATTGTACCTCTAAATAGGTTTAGAATACAGAGTGAATGGACCTTTGAAATCTGAAAATTTCTGCTGCCTTTCCTGGGAATCATTATAGCATCTAGATACTAGATCCTCAGCTACTCATTCCTATAGTAGCCATTCCTTTACCCAATTCTGGTAAACAGCTCCTGCTCTTGCTGCTACATGATGAATAAATTTGGTTCCTGTTCTGAAATTTCATTACCTTTCAAGCTGTGTCTCAGAAGAAATCAGAGCTACCTTTCTCAATTTGTGTAAAAAGTTTATGGGCTATTTTGTTTGTTTTTAATTGCTGGCTTTAAAACCTTCAAGCAATTTCAATCATCCTGAAAAATATATGATATTGTTGATTTGATGGCATGATTGTTCCTATCTGGTACATTAACCAACCATTGCTAAGGGAATGTCACTTATTTCAAGGGTGGTGGTGGTGGGGGAAAGAGGGGTTGCAGTTTAGGGATTGCATTAAGAACAACATGCAGTCCAGGCTTTAGCTGCTGCTAATATTAAAACAGAACAAATTGAACTCCCACTAACAACAGTAAGTAGGCAGCTTTCCTCAGTGAAGAGTGCTCCATAATGGCAATGGTGGTGAGATACTATGTGTCTTCTATTGAATGTTGTTGTGTGGAAACTGATCAGGACACACTGTAAATTTCACTGTACATTTCACTGTAAATTTCTGTAAATTAGCCCACTTTACTATATGTTCTTCCTGTGTTTCAGATTGCTAAAAAAACTTATAAATTTGAGCATTTTATGTTCATCATTGGTGCACAACTGTATTTCTAATTATTTTTGTCCATTTTGATCACTGTTAATGGGAAAACAGTTACATTTGTACTGTTACTATATTATTATTAGTTTATTGATTGATTAGTCTTGCAGCTTTATAAAAAAAAACAATATAGTACATAGTCTAATTTCAGAACAAGGTAAATAGAAAGCAATAAAATTGATGAAGTACAAATATCTTAATACAAACAGATAGTAATCAGATAAATGAATCTCCTTTACAGAGTACTGCAATTTGTTCAATATACTGAGTTCATAGGACAACTGCTTTAGTTATAAACTTAGCACTTTTATGTACAATATATACATTTGAGCATAGGAGGAAATATGACAATCTGTGATTGGGATCCCCCAGTGAGTTGTTCTTTCCAAATGGAATGATAAGTATTTCAGTAATTTGTTGTTATATAATTTTTCCTTCTACTATTAATTGCTCCCTTGACTAAACTTTAAATTCCTTTTTATGATTTTCCAATAATTCCCGATATCTCAACCACGTGTCCTTGTCTGCTATTCTCTTCTATGATATACTTTTTGGTTGAGACCCATAAGGGCATTTTTGGGTACAACCTGAGTTTATAGCTATTCTATACTCTCAATAGGTTGACATTTTTTAAATCTACATTAATTTTAATGTTATTATAGCATAAATACCCATGCTATCTAAATCTTCTAACTCTAGATATCTTCTAACTCTAAAAGTCACTTGTTTCTCAGCAACACCCATTCTTTTGTCAAGACCAAATAACAAATTGAGAAATACAATTTCAAATCTGGTAACTCCAAATTTTTCTCTGTATCTTGTAGCACTTTGTATTTATTTCATTTCCCCCCCTTGCCATATAAGTTTAGATATATCTTTTTACCATGGTTTAAATGGTACATCTGTTGTCAAAATAGATACTGTCTGAAACAAAAACACTGTTCTCAATAAAACATTCCTTTTTTTAAGGTTCTCCCTAACTTTAAAAATTGCAATTTGTCCCATCTTAACACGATTTTCTTAATGTCATTCCATGTCTCGACATAATTATTTTCAAATAACATACATTTCATATTTGTCATAGTAATATCCAATCATTTTATTTTTTTATTAATCTTAAAACCAGTTTTCTCCATCAGTTCTTTAATTTTCTAATTTCATATTTTTGTTAACAGCTTCATCTTCTATTTATTAATTTTAAAACCTGCTCATATATCAAAGTCCTTTCATTTTTTCATTATTGTTTCTATTCCCTCAACCCTCACACTAATACGAATCATCCACAAACACCCTAAACTTATCAGTTTCTTTTAAAATCTTAACTGCCATAATTTTTTCATCTTGTCTTATATCTCCATTCAGTATTTCATTTTTTAAGTAAAGTTTTTTTTATTATATATAAATATTTTGAATGCAGGGTATTGTCCGGTCATACCATTTTGCAAAAGAAAGAAAAACAAGAAATAGTAACATATATATTAATAGCAATAGTAGTATTACAACATAATGATTCTAACCATATTTATAATTATATTAGCTTATTTATAATCCTATTGATTATACTAGCATACTTATAGTTACAGACAACATTCATGTTTAACTGATATATAACAATTCTTTTTTCATCTAATTTCTTCCTCTTATCTCTAACCATTGATAAAACCTATTCCACATTAAGTAATACTCTATCTCCTTTATCTTTTATTTTCAATGTCAATCTATCCATCTCTGCACAATCCAATATTTTCCTAATTATATTTTCATCTAATGGGATGTTCTCATTTTTCCAATATTGTGCAAATACAATTCTCACTGTAGTCAGTACATGTAATATTAAATATATAGTCCCTTTACCATAGCTTTCTGGTATTATATCTAACAAAAATCTGGTTTCAAATCTATATGCTGTTTAATCATCTTTTCCAACCACATGTGTATTTTTGTCTAGTATTTTCTTGCTTTCATACATGTCCACCACATATGTTAATAAGTATCTGGGGTCTGATTACATTTCCAATATTTGGCAGACAAGTTGTTAAACATTTTTGCTAGTCTTGCTGGTGGCAAATACCACCTGTAAAACATTTTATAAAGATTTCCCTTATATGCAGTAGCCATTGTCAGTTTATAATTCCTGTTCCAAAGTTTTTGTCCTATATAGTATTCTATAGTATAGCCAAAGTTTTTTGCCCATACTATTATTTTTTCTTTTACTTGTTCATTTTCCATTTTGAAGCTTAATAAACAATTATATATTTTTCTTATCAGTTTTTCATCTGTCCCTAATAATATCAAGTGTTGTTCGTTCTTTATAAAAACCCTATATTTTTGCATCTTTCTCATATCTCAATTGTATTTGCACGTAGTGGCCACCAATCTAAGTCCACCCCTTGATTTTGTAATTCTTGTCTAGTTTTAAGTTCACCATTCTTATTTTGAATGTCTTTATAAAATACAATTTTTCCCCAATTCAATAAGATTTGGATGTATCAATGTTTCCATTGCAGAAAGCCAGACTGTTATTGTCCTATAGTTTTGTGATTTAATCACAAAACTAAAAGTAAAGTATGTAGTATGTAAAATCACATACTAAAAGTAAAGCAGTCCTCAATATTTCAAAATGAACAAAAGTCAAGATTGCGGAAATCCTTGTCTTGTTCCTCTTTGAATCTCAAAAGTTTTTGGTAATTCTCCATTAATAATTATTTGTGATTTCAGAGAAACATAAAACAATCTTGTTCATTTAAAAAAATATTTGCAAAATTCATATGAGCCATAAATAAAAAAATCCAATTCAAATTATCAAAGTCTTTCTCTACATATGAGAATATCAATGCAGATTGAGGTTTTTTTTTGCATTATGTTGCTCTAGTATTCCATAATATTCAAAACATTTCTAATATTATTTTTTAGTTCTCTTTTAAGGAAAAAGAAGCATTTCTCTTCATGAATAACATTCCATAAAATTATCTTCAACCTTTTAGACAAAACTGTCGTAAACAAGTTGTAAACATTATTCAATAAAGATATTTCTCAATGGTTTCTTGTTGAAGTCAAATATTGTCCCTCTATATTAGCCTCTTTCTAGTTAAGGCCGTGTCACACTGCCCAACGGATGCAAAAAGGACACAACGGAAGAGAAAAATGTTACATCCATTGTATCCGCGCTCAAAAGGGGTGAAAATTTGCATAATTGGAGCGGATAACACGGACGCGGGGAGGACACAGGGCGGATGCAAAGCAGATGCGGAACGGAAGCCCAGCGGATGGAAACGGATGGCGCATCCGCTAGGCTTCCGGGGGACCTCAGCAAAGCGGACGTGGAACGGAAACAGCGGATGCAGAACGGATGCACAGCGGATGAAGTGGATGCACAGCGGAAGCCTAGCGGATGCACAGCGGAAGCCTAACGGATGCCTGGCATTAATTGCGCATGCGGGGGGGATGCATTGCACAAGCCCCCCGGATATAAAGGGAAGCAGCTCACACGTGGCCAGAATTCTGAGGAAAGACCTGCTGCTGGATACCTCGAGTTCTTGCCTGCATGTCTGCCTGCAAGCCTTGCTGCCAGCCTGCCTCCAAGCCTGCCTCCCAGCCTGCCTCCCAGCCACCTGGGCAGCCTCTCTTCCAGGCTTCCTGCCAGCCTGCCTTCCAGCCTCCCTGCCAGCCTTGGTGCCTGCCTTCCTGCCAGGCTTCCTGCCAGGCTTCCTGCCAGGCTTCCTGCCAGCCTTGGTGCCTGCCAGCCTTCCTGCCAGCCTCCCTGCCAGCCAGCAACCCCACAACCATGGGGAAGAAGCAAAAGTCTCAGCAACCTGCCACCATCCCTGGCAAGAGGGACAGGGCCACCCTCCCGCCCCATGTCCCTGACTCATCTTCTGCTGGGGCTTCTGCTGCTTGGGCTCGCTCTTCTGTTGCTGGAGCTTCTGCTGTAGCTGCTCCTGGCGGTGGTGCTTCTGCTGCTGCGTACTCTGCTGAAGCTGCTCCTGGTCCTGCTGGTCCTGCTGGTCCTGCTCGTTCTGCTCGTGCTCCTGGTCTTGCTGATCCTGCTGCTGGTGCTTACTCTGCTGCTGCTGATCCTGGTCTTGCTGCTGCTGCTGCTGCTTATGATCCTGCTGGTGATTATGCCGATGATGATGATGCTGATGCTGATTATGATCCTGCTGGTGATGCTGCTGCTGCTGCTGCTGCTGCTGCTTGTTGGTGTGGAGGAGCAGCCCCTACAACCTGGAAGCCCCTCTGATGAGGGCCCATCTGGTTCTGCCAAAGGGAGGAAGAGGCGTATGCAACAATGGGAGAGGAGGCAGAACTACATTGAGGAAGCGCACGAGGATGAGGTGCTGCAGTGGCTGAGAGAGAACGACTATCTGTGGTGGAAGGGACACTGGCTGTACAGGGACACCAAGCAGAAGCAGGCTGCTTGGAGAGAGAGGGCAGAGAGTCTGGGCTACACTTCGGAGGTGCTCCTCGGCTGGTGGAAGCACATGCACACCTGGTACGGGAAGCTGCACCGCAAAAAATCTGGCCAGGCCACGGTTAAGCTGACGGACAGAGAGAACTATGTCATGGCCAAGTGCAGCTTCCTGGAGGGTGAGGTCCGCCACCGAGGAGCACCAGGAGCCCAAATCTCTACCCTCTCTCTCCGGCAGCCTGCTGGGAGCCAGTCCTCTGGCGGCCGAGAGTCAGTCCCTGTCTCCATGCAGGTATCTGTGGAGCGTGCCATGGCGGAGAACCGCCGGGCAGGTGTTGAAAGCATGGTGGAGAGCGATGAGGACTCCCTGGTGCAGTGGGAGAAAGGAGACATCGAGTCCACCGCTGCCGAAGCCGTATCCACCCACACCTCTGCCACCACAATAAGGCAGAGAGCCGGACCGCAGGAGGGGCAGAGCCACAAGGTCCTGGTGGAGATCAGGGACACCATCCGCACCAGCATAGGTCTCCTATCTCAGCTGGTCCCCATCAAATCCTCCTCCTCCAACCGCAAGCCCTTCCTCAATATTGTCAACCAGACCCTCAAGGAGATGGCGGATCCCCAGTACCAGGTGGTGAAGGAGAGGATCACCACGCTACTTAACAACCCTCCAGACCCAGAGGCACCTGCTCCCACCCAGTCCAGGTCTGCTCCTCCACCCCAGGTGATGTCCCTCCCATACCAAGGCTTCCCACAGCCCCTCACCTACCAGGGCTACAGCTACCCGGAGGTCCAGCAGCACAGACAGCAGCCCTTACAAATGCAGGCACAGAGTCATCGGGTGACACCGCTGCCACCGGTTCCAATGATGCCACCGATGCCAACCACAACAGTCCTCACCCCGCTGCAGAGCAGGCAGCCCCATTACACAGCTCCTTCCTCCATCCCACATCTCCATCTCAAGCCCGGCCTCAGTACATCTGTCGTCAGTACTGGGGCTGACTCCCCATGGCATGGAGGAAGGACCTCTCAGCATCACGGGGCTGACCCAGCTGTCCGACACCTTCCTCAACACACCATCCCCTGTTGTCCTCTTGGGGCTAGGCACTCCAATAACACCTCAGACCAGCACTGCAGCAGCACCCACCTCCACAGCACCTGTTCCCTAACACCTTAGCCTGGACACACACCTCTGGGTGACCAAGAGGAGTGCCAGAGACTGGCTGCCTGGATATTTGTGGACTTTATTTGGACACTTGACTTGGGTCATGTTTATTTTACAGCTTGTTATTAATAAAGTCTGGGTGGAAAATTTTAGAAATGGTTTAGCCTTTGCATGCTTGTGGGATGGGTTAAGATAGCAGTGGGATGTGCAGGGATACCTTTGGGATAGGTTAAGATAGCTGTGGGATGGGAAGGGATATCTGTGGGATGGGAAGGGATACCTGTGGGATGGGCAGGGATACCTATGGGATGGGTAATAGTTGTGGGATAGATAAACCTCCAGTGCAAGCATAGTGGGACTGTATGGTCCACCCTCCCAGGTGCCACCCCTATGGCCCTTCATTATCAATTAAAATGTAAGCATTGATCCACACATGTCAACATAAACACAACTCTTTATTAAACTCCCTGTTCATTGTAGGCCAACCAAACATACATGGCCCAATCTCATCTGTGTGATGAGACAGGCTGAAGGAAGCATCCATTAAGCATCTACCATCCTGTCTTGCCACTCTACTGCTCCAGCTGGGGAGTTGCACCAGTGTTTCAGGAGGTTGCGCTGCTTCTTCGCCTCACATGAGGCTCTGTTGGGGCCTTGCACATTCTCAGTGTTGATCAGGTTTTGCCCTTGCCTCCATTCCCCAGGCTCCATGTCCCCATTGCCTTGCTGGGGGTCCATGAGCCTGTTCTGCAAGACTGGGTAGCGGGTGCGCATGAGATTGTGCAGGATGCAGCAAGCTTCCACGATCCTCCTCATGGTCTCTGGGCGATGCTGCATGGTGGTGAGAAGTACCTGGAACCTGTTGGCCAGGATGCCAAAGGCGTTCTCCACCACCCGCCTTGCCCTGGACAGCCTGTAGTTGAAAATCCTCTCTTCAAGGGTGAGGTATCTTGAAGTGTAGGGCTTCATGAGGTGGGTTCTGAGTGAGAAGGCGTCATCCCCCACGATGAAGTCGGGCACATCTTGCGTATCGTTGGGCAGCAGGTCTGGATCTGGGAAGCCCACCATGAGGTTGCTTTCCAGCCCCTCCTTGAGATGACTGTCGTTGTATACCTGGGCATCTGAAGATGAGCCGTTGCCTGAAACATCGATGTACATGAACTTGTAGTCACCATCGACCATGGCGAAGAGGATGATGCTGAGGAAATCCTTGTAGTTGAAATAAGTGGACCCCGACTTGGCTGGAGCTTTGCAGGGCACATGCTTCCCATCTATGGCTCCAACAGTGTGGGGGAAGTTCCACTTCTGATACCACTGCTCTGCAACTTTCTTCCATCCTTCTTCAGTGGAGGGGCACTGGAGGAGCTCCTCCTTGTATTCTTCGATGATGGCCTGCACCACTTCTCTGACAACAAAGCTGATGGTGCTGGGTGGCACCCTCCAGGCATACTGCATGCTCCTGTAGGTGGTCCCTGAGGCCAGGTGGCGCAGAGTGAGTGTCATCTTGAGCCCAGGTTCCAGGCTGGGCGGGAAGTTGGTGCTCTGCTTGGTCAACCTGGGTGTCAGCCGCTGCACAACTTCATCAAACATGGCTGGAGGCATCCTCATGAAGTTCTGGAATGCATGAGTGTCTTCGTTCCTGAGCTCCACCATCAGCTTGTTGTACAGTCTGTACTCTGCTCTTCTCCCGATCCATCTTCAGATCCAGACGCTTCTTGGCTGCCTCTTTTTTTTTCCCATAGTAGAGTTCACAGAGCCTGTAGATGGCTTTGTACTGTTGCAGAAGGATGGTGGCTGCCAAAAGGACTGTGTTACGATCCACGGTGGACATGACTGGATGCTGTGGAAGAGCAAGAGTCAGATGAAGGCTGCAGAGGTCTGCACAGCTGGTCTGCTGGTCTGAAAGTGAGATCCAGACGAATTGCTCCCCCTTTTTATAGGCAGTATAGGTTTTTCGCTAGGCATCCTCTAGACATCCTGTAGACATCCTTAATATCTGAGATAGGTCCCCTCTGTGAACATTTTTTCCGTTTTAAACGCTTTGTTTCCGTTCTGCATCCGTTCTGCATCCGTTCTGCATCCGTTCCACGTCTGTTCCGCTTCATCCCTGCGTCCGGGCGGATGCGAGTTGCGCGGATGCGCAGCGGATGCCTAGCGGATATAGCGGATGCGTAATGGATGCGTAACGGATGCGTAACGGATGCGTAGCGGATGCAGAATGAATGAACTGGATACATTTTCCGTGCAAAAGTTTTAAGCAGCCTAAAACTTTTTGAGCGGATGAAACGTCCATAAACGGATGATGGACGGATAGAGAGGAAGCAAAACGGAGGCAGTGAATACATTGCATTTTCGAACGGATGGCAAGGTTTTTTGTCCGTTTTACATCCTCTTTGCATCCGTTGGTGCAGTGTGACAGGGGCTTTATAAGGAACACTTCCATTTTGTAGAGTAATATTTATTTTTTGTTTAAAGTTTGTAAAAATTCATCCTCAAAACATTGTGATATGAAAGTATTTGGTAATGCCTCCACTGTATAAACATGTCACAATTGTCTGCCAATCTAGATTTTGGATGTAGTTAAGAATTTACATACAAGCAGTCCTTCACTTAACAACCACAATTGAACCCAAAATTTATGTTGCTAAGTGAGGCAATCGTTAAGTGAGTTTTGCCATATTGTAAGACCTTTCTTGCCAGAGTTGTTAAGTGAAACACTGCAGTTATTAAAGGGCCTGTCACATAGGCCGACAGATGAAAAACGTATGTAAAAAGGACACAGCGGATGAGAAAATGTTCCATCCGTTGTTATCTGCTCTCAAAAGTGCCTCGAATTTGCATAAGCAGAGCAGACAACAACGGAAAGGAACGGACAGGGAGAGGACATAGTGAGGATGTAAAGCGGATGTTCCACGGAAGTGGAAGTGGATGGAAGCGGATGGCACATCCGCCGGGCTTCTGGGGAAGCACAGCGAAGCGGACGCGCAGTGGAAGGAGAGGATGCAGAGCGGACGCTGAGCGGATATAGCAGATGCATCACGGAAGCCTAGCGGATGCCTCGCGGATGCAAAGCGTTCACTGTGCATGCGGGGAGTATGCATTGCGTCAGCCCCACGGATATAAAGGGAAGCAGCTCGCAAGCAGGTCACCATTCAGAGGAAAGACCTGCTGCCAGACACAGGTCCAGCCAACAACCATGGGGAAGAAGAGGAAGCCTCTGCCATCTGCTGCCAGCCCTGGCAAGAAGGAAAGGGCCACCATCCCACCCCCTGGCCCTGACTCTGCTTCTGCTGGGGCTTCTGCTGCTCGGGCTGACTCTTCTGGTGCTGGAGCTTGTGCTGGGGCTGCTCCTGGTGCTGCTGCTTCTGCTGTTGCTTACTCTGCTGGTGCTGCTCCTGGTGCTGGTTATTCTGCTGGTGCTTACTCTGCTGGTGCTGCTCCTGGTGCTGGTGCTTCTGCTGGTGCTTACTCTGCTGGCGCTGCTCCTGGTGCTGCTGGTGCTGCTGGTGCTGCTGGTTCTGCTGGTGCTGCTGGTGCTTACTCTGCTACTGCTGATCCTAGTCCTGATGGTCCTGCTGGTGCTTACTCTGCTGCTGCTGATCCTGGTCCTGATGGTCCTGCTGGTCCTGCTGGTCCTGCTTTTGCTGCTACTGTTGTTGTTGCTGGTGGTGGTGGTGGTGTGGTGGAGCAGCCCCTAGAATCTCGAAGCCCCTCTGATGAGGGCCCAGATGGCCCTGCCAGAGGGAGGAAGAGGCATACGTGTGAACGGGAGAGGAGGCAATACTCCATCGAAGAGGAACATGAGGATGAGGCACTGGAATGACTGAGGGAGAATGAGTATCTATGGCGGAAGGGACACAGGCTCTATCGAGACACCAAAAGGAAGCAGGCTGCTTGGAGAGAGAAGGCAGAGAGCCTGGGCGACACTTTGGAGGTGCTCCTTGGCTGGTGGAAGCACATGCACTCCTGGTACGGGAAGCTGCACCTCAGGAAATCTGGCCAGGCCGCGGTCAAGCTGACGGACCGAAAGACCTACGTGATGGCCAAGTGCAGCTTCTTGGAGGGTGAGATCCGCCACCGAGGAGCAGCCCCTCTGACAACCCTCTCTCTCAGGCAGCCCGCAGAGAGCCAGTCCTCTTCTGGCCAAGAGTCAGCTCCTGTGTCCAGGCAGGTATCTGTGGAGCGTCCCACGATGGAGACCCCCCCAACAGCTGCACTCCCCGTGGCAGAGAGCGTGGAGGACCCCCTGATGCAGTGGGAGCAAGGAGAGGGCACTTCCACCAGAGACCAACCCACATCCACCCCCACAGAAAGGCAGAGAGCCAGACCGGAGGGGCAGAGCCACACTGTCCTGCTGGAGATCAGGGACACCATCAAAAGCAGCGTAGATCTCCTCTCTCAGCTGGTACACACCGACATACCATCCTCCAACCACAAGCCCTTCCTCACCTATGTCAACCAGACCCTCCTCAACATGTCCGAATCACAGTACCAGGTGATCAAGGACAGGATCACTGGTCTTCTTCACAACCCTCCAGACCCAGCTAAAACTGCTCCAACCCAGTCCAGGCCTGCTCCTCCACCCCAGGTGATGTCACTGCCCTTCCAAGGCTTTCCACAGGGCCTCTCCTACCAAGGCTACGGCTACCAGGAGCTCCAGCAGCACAGGCAGCCCTTCCCAGTCCAGGCACAGGTACATCGAACGTCACCGGTGCCACCGACACCAGTGATGCCACCGACGCCACAGATGCCACCCACACCACAGATGCCACCCATGCCACAGATGCCACCCACGCCTCACCTCGCTCACCTGCAGACAAGACATCCCCACTACACTCCTCCTTCCTCCACCCCACAGCCAAGCCCGGCCTCAGAACATCTGTCATCGGTTTTGGGACTGACACCCCATGGCCTGGAGGAAGGGGCTCTCAACATCACAGGACTGAGCCAGCTGTCTGAGAGCTTCCTCCACACACCATCCCCTGTTGTCCTCTCGGGGCCAGGCACCCCAATGCCACCTCAGACCAGCAATCCAGCAGCAGCCACCTCCACAACACCTGGACCCTTCAGCCCTGAGACTATGGGCACCCCTCAGAGTGACTGAGAAGAGTGCCAGAGAATGGGTTGCTACCTGATGACTTCATCTTTGCTTGGGACACTTGGGTCATTTTCTTTTACAGTTTGTTATTAATAAACATTATCTTGCTTCAGTTCTTTTAATCAATAAAGTCTTGGTGGAAACTTTTAGAAATGGTTTAAGCCTTTGCATGCTTGTGGGATGGGTTAAGATAGCAGTGGGATGGGCAGGGATACCTGTGGGATGGGAAATAGCTGTTGGATGGGCAGGGATACCTTTGGGATGGGTAATAGCTGTGGGATGGGTTAGGATACCTGTGGGTGGGTAATAGGTGTGGGATAGATAAACCTCCAGTGCAAGCAGAGTGGGACTGTGTGGCCCACCCTCCCAGGTGCCACACCTTTGGCCCTTTATTATTAATAACAATGTCATCATTGATCCACATATTTAAACATAAACACAATTCTTTATTAAATGCCCTGTTCATTGTAGGGCCACTGAACATACATGGCCCAATCACATCAGTGTGATGAGACAGGCTCAAGGAAGCATCCATTAAGCATCTACCATCCTGTCTTGCCACTCCACTGCTCCAGCTGGGGAGTTGCACCAGTGTTTCAGGAGGTTGCTCTGCTTCTTCCCTTCACGTGAGGCTCTGTTGGGGCCTTGCACATCCTCAGTGTCTATCAGATTTTGTCCTTGCCTCGATTCACCAGGCTCCATGCCCCCATTCCCTTGTTGACGGTCGATAAGTCTGTTCTGCAACACTGGGTAGCGGGTGCGCATGAGATTGTGCAAGATGCAACAAGCTTCCACGATCCTCTTCACGGTCTCTGGACGATGCTGCATGGTGGTGAGAAGTACCTGGAACCTGTTGGCCAGGATGCCAAAGGTGTTCTCCACCACCTGTCTTGCCCTGGACAGCTTGTAGTTAAAGATCCTCTCTTCACGGGTGAGGTATCTTGAAGTGTAGGGCTTCATGAGGTAGGTTCTGAGGGAGAAGGCATCAACCCCCACGATGAAGTAGGGCACATCTTGTGTGTCGTTGGGCAGGGGGTCTTGATCTGGGAAGCCCATGATGAGGTTGCATTCAAGCCCCTCCTTGAGATGACTGGCATTGTATACCTGGGCATCTGAAAATGAGCCGTTGCCTGAAGCATCGATTTACATGAACCTGTAGTCAGCATCGACCATGGCAAAGAGGATGATGCTGAAGAAGCCCTTGTAGTTGTAAAAAGTGGACCCTGAGTTGGGTGGAGCTTTGCAGGCCACGTCCTTGCCATCTATGGCTCCAATGGTGTGAGGGAAGTTCCACTTCTGATACCACTGCTCTGCAACTTTCTTCCATCCTTCTTCAGTGGAGGGGCATTGGAGGAGCTCCTCCAGGTATTCTTTGATGATGGCCTGCACCACTTCTCTGACCACAATGCTGATGGTGTTGTGTGGCACCCTCCAGCCGTACTGCATACTCCTGTAGGTGGTCCCTGAGGCCAGGTGGTGCAGAGTCAGTGCCACCTTGAGCCCAGGGTCCAGGCTGGGCTGGGAGTTGATGCTTTGCTTGGTCAACCTGGGTCACAGCTGCTCCACAACTTCATCAAACATGGATGGCGGCATCCTCATGAAGTTCTGGAATGCAAGAGGGTCTTCGTTCCTCAGCTCCACCATCAGCTTGTTGTACAATCCGTACTCTGCTCTTCTCCCGATCCATCTTCGGACCCAGACACTTCTTGGCCGCCTCCTTTTCTTCACGTAGAACAGTTGAAAGAGCCTTTAGATGGCTTCGCACTGTTGTAGAACGATGGTGGCTACCAAAAGGAGTGTGTGATGATCCATGGTGGAGATGACTGGATGCTGTGGAAGAGCAAGAGCCAGATGAAGGCTGAAGAGGTCTGCACAGCAGGGCTGCTGTACTGAAAGTGAGATCCAGGTGAGTTCCTCCCCCTTTATATAGGAAATATAGGTTTTCCGCTAGGTGTCCTTTTGCATCCTCTAGACATCCTGCAGACATCCTAAATATCCGAGATACGTCCCCTATGCGAATTTTTTTTCCATTTTAATGCTTTTTTATGTGAGCTGCATCCGCTTTCATCCTTTCTACATCTGTGCTACTAACGCTGCGTGTCCATTCCATGTCTGTTTTGCTTCCTCCCTTTGTCCGTTTTCTGTTGGAGTGGATGCGAGTTGCGCGGATGCACAGCGGACGCCTAGCGGATATAGCGGATGTGTAACGGATGACAACGGATGTATAACGGATGTTCCCTGTATGCGTAGCAGATGTCTAACGGACGCGTTGGATACATTTTCCGCTCAAAAAGTTTTATGCAGCTCAAAACTTTTTGAGCGGATGAAATGTCAGTCGATGGATGCTGGACGGAAAGAGAGGATGAAAAATTGATGCAGTGAGTACAGAACGGAAGCATCGCGTTAACCAATGGATGGCAAGTGTTTCTCTCCATTTTACATCCTCTTTGCATCCGTTGGTGCAGTGTGACAGGGGCTTAAGCTAGTAACACAGTTATTAAGTGAATCTGGCTTCCCCATTGACTTTGCTTGTCAGAAGTCAAAAAGAGTGATTATATAAGCTGGGGACATTGTAACCATCATAAATATAAGTTAATTGCCAAGCATGGAATTTTGATCATGTGACCATGGAGATACTATAATGGTTGTAACAGAGGTGGTATTCAATAAATTCTGACCAATTCTAGAGAACTGGTTTTACAGTATCCTTCCCCAGCCATGCCCACCAAGCCACGCCCACAGAACCCGTAGTAAAAAAAATTGAATCCCACCACAGGGTTGTAAGTATGAAAAACAGTCATAAGTCACTTTTTTCTGTTATAACTTTGAATGGTCACTAAATTAACTGTTGTAACTTGAGGACTAGCTGCACAAAACATGTCCATTTTTAAAAATCTTGCTGAAATAAATTTGTCTCTTGCTGAAATAAATTTGTGAGTTAAAAATTTATACCTTTTTTCCCTAATAACAAATTTCCCTAATAAACAATTTGGTTTCAGAAAAAAAATCATCCTGTAATCTGCAACTCCTACACTGCAAAAACATATGGACTATACAACTTGATCAGGGCAAAGCAAGAGATACAATTTAGATAGACTTCTGTAAAGCCTTGGATTCAGTGGTACATAAAGCCCATGTCACACTGCACCAATGGATGCAAAGAGGATGTAAAACGGACAAAAAAGCTTGCCATCCATTGGTTAACGCGATGTACTCACTGCCTCCGTTTTGCTTCCTCTCTATCTGTCCAGCATCCGTTTATTGACGTTTCATCCGCTCAGAAAGTTTTGAGCTGCCCAAAACTTTTGCGCAGAAAATGTATCCAATGCATCCGTTCTGCATCCTCTAGGCATATGGGGGACATCTGTTCTGCATCCATTACGCATCTGCTATATCCGCTAGGCATCCGCTGTGCATCCGCTGTGCATCCGCACAACTAAAATCTGTTCCAGTGGTAAACGGACGCAGGGAGGAAGCAGAACGGACGCACAGCGTTAGTAGCACGGATGGAGAAAGGATGAAAGCGGATGCAGCTCATCCGCTCTGCATCCGCTCTGCATCCGCTCTGCATCCTCTACGCATCTGCTCTGCATCCTCTACGCATCTGCTCTGCATCCTCTACGCATCCGCTCTGCATCTGCTCTGCATCCTCTACGCATCCTCTACGCATCCTCTATACATCCGCTCTGCGTCCTCCCCACGTCCGTTCCTTTCCGTGTTATCCATTCTGCTTATGCAAATTTTTGCCCCTTTTGAGAACGGATAACAATGGATGGAACATTTTGCTCATCCGTTGTGTCCTTTTTGCATCCGTTGGGCAGTGTGACATGGCCTTAACAAACTACTTCTAAAACTAAAATCTTATGGCATCTCTGGACACCTGCATAACTGGATAGAAGCATTTCTGTCAAACAGGCAACAAATGGTCAAAATAGGGAATGCTCTAATCAAATCCAGTACTCCTCTTGCAAGAGAATACCCTATGCCTCCAGACTTGAAATGTTATGCTTGATAACTTAAGCCCCTGTCACACTGCACCAACGGTTGGAAAGAGGATGTAAAATGGAGAAAAACACTTACCATCCATTGGTTAATGCGATGCTTCCGTTCTCTACTCACTGCCTCCGTTTTGCTTCCTCTCTATCCGTCCAGCATCCGTCTATTGACATTTCATCCGCTCAAAAGGTTTTGAGCTGCTCAAAACTTCTGAGCCGAAAATGTATCAAACGCGTCTGTTCTGCAACCACTAGGCATATGGGGGACATCCGTTCTGCATCCTCTGTCATCCGTTACGCATCCGCTATATCCGCTAGGCATCCGCTGCGCATCCGCGCAACTCGAATCTGCTCCAGCGGTAAACGGACACAGGGAGGAAGCGGAACGGACGCAGAACGGATGCGCAGCGTTAGTAGCACGGACGGAGAAAGGATGAAAGCGGATGCAGCACACAAAGAAAGCATTTAAAACAGAAAAAATGTTCGCAGAGGGGACCTATCTCGGATATTAAGGATGTCTAGAGGATGCCTAGAGGATGCAAAAGGATGCTTCCATTCCGCATCCGCTTTCCATCCGCTCTGCATCCTCCCCCTGTCCGTTCCTTTCCGTGTTATCCGCTCTGTTTATGCAAATGTTTGCCCCTTTTGAGAGCGGATAACAATGGATGGAACATTTTTCTCGTCCGCTGTGTCCTTTTTACAAACGTTTTGCATCCGTTGTGCAATGTGACAGGGGCTTTAGAACTACACTGCCTTCAGTTTGACCTAAGCATAGTACATAAAATTATCCATTACACTGTCCTACCCATCAATGACTACTTCAGCTTCAACCTCAACAATACATGAGCACACAGTAGATACAAACTCTGGATAAACTGCACAAAACTCAGTTGCAGGAAATGCAACTTCGGCAACAGGGTGGTCAATGCTTGAAATACTCTACCTGACTCTGTGGTTTCTTCCACTAATGCCAAACACTTTAACCTCAGACTATCTACAACTGACCTCACCTCATTCCTAAGAGGTCTGTAAGGGGGGTGCATAAGGACACGACTGTCCCTGTCTTAATGTTCTTTTTTATTCGTATCTTTTTCATGTATTACTAATCTTATTTGTACTTATATATATATTATCAAATGCATGCTTGACAAAATAAACAAACAAAAATAAAATAAAATTCCTTGTCATTGCCATTGTGAGAAAGTGAAAGTATGTTGATTACTTTGGTGAAAATAAAAGGCAGACTTCTTTTTTTTGTTGTTTTGCTTTTCTCTGTCTTTATCAATTTACTCCCAATTAGCTCTCTGTAGTTAGATTCAGTTTAGCTCACATTATTCTTATCTTCTTGTTTTGTAAAATTCACCAATTATCTACTGTCCCTAATAATAAAGAATCAACATTCCCATGAAGCCATGTTAGCCCAATTAATTTTGCTATTTTCAAAGGCACTTTTGTCAGAAAAATATATTTCTTCTGGTTTTTTTCAAACCACTGTCCCCTTTATCCATTTAAATCTTTCTTTGGTCACAATCTTCTTAAACATTTTGCTTTAAAATAGTGGGGGGAAGGGTTCCCTCTTCTTATTTTCAAAAAGAAGGCTTTCACTGAGAATCTTTGATCCCAACTGCTCTTTGGAATATCTCTCTTAGAGTGTAAAATCATTAAGTCTAAAGATTTTAAGAAAATAAAGCTTTTCCCCAATCAAATGTCCATTATGATTGGACAACAGTTAAGAAAGCATTGCAAATATCTTGGTTCCCAAGCCATTCAACTTATCTCAGGAGACATTTTTATCAGCCAGAAACTAGCTCTGGGGATTCTACCATGGTGAAGTTCCCACTCATAGAATTGCTTGCAGGGATGTCTCACCTGCCACCAGTCTTCACCTGGAAGCCACTGTTTTGTGTAATTTATTTTCCATTGGGGAACAAAATACTTGCAAGTGAATGTACAATGTGCCAATGTGCTTTGAAGTTTGGGGAAGTGAATCTAATTGAAATAAAATTCTTTTTTTATTTTTAGTTGAAATAAAAAAATGTCCTGCTTTTTGATATACAGCCTCATTGCATACAATTTATACTTGAAGTTTCTAAAAACAAGGATAACTCGGCAGAATTTCAATATGCATCTCAGAATTATCTTCTAAGAAGAAAAGTGCAAAGAACACAGTTTGGAAGGTTGAAAGTGTAATCAACATTTATCTCTATATGAAAAATGGGCTTGGGAGAAGACAAAAAGGGACAGAAAAGAGTTGAAAAGAAAGAAGGGGTGATTAGTGTTTGTGTTCTGAAAGGAAGGAATAGGGTCATGACATCAGATTCTGACAGTTATAATGTCTGAGAGAGCCTGCAAATATATAAATGTCTCAATTCTGAATGTATCGTGGGTTCCAGTAATCTTCATCTGGGGATGTTATCATTTCTTGTTTACTTCCTGATCATTCATTTTTCAACTTGAAGGGATTCTTTTTTTTTTTTTTATAGAATCGTATGGCCAATAGAAGAAATGCATGTTGACCATATGGTTGTTGGCCACATGGAACTTATTAAAGAAGTGTCACCATTTGTCATCTAGATGATCTGGCTCAGAAGCAAAGGGCTGAATTCCATGTGAAGGAATAACATAGGTAGTGGACTGCAATATTATCTTATGCGCTGTGTTAATTGTTTTGTGTCTATGGCTATTGTTATATTCATTGTCTCCTTGGATATGAAATATACATAATCACTTATGTACTGGTAGCCAACATGGGATGAGATCTCAATACTTGCATGTTTATTTTTTTACAAATCCAATTTAAAAAACAAAACAAAACTTGAGAACAAAATACTGAAATGCCTTGCAATTTTCCCCCATTCCTGCCATGTCTTGCTTTCATCATTCTTTTCTGTAAGATGAAACATGAATCACCAATTTTCTGTGGCCTCTTCTCCCCTCTGTACTTCGGCTGTTATTTTCTTCATCAGAATGAGGAATCAAGAAAAACAAATAGAAATAAATACCTGCAGTTATAAAAGTGGACAAGATCAACAGCATTCTTCTGAAGCTATAAAAATGCTTTTTAGGCAAAATTTACTATCAAGACTACATATTTTTATTTGGAACAAATTTTATGCTACCAATAAAACTGAATTTCTTACCTTCAAATTAACAATAAATTGCATAATGGAGAAAGCATGTGATGCATGCAGACCTGAACTTCCACAACCACGTTCTTTTCCTATATATTCGAAAACTTAATTTTCGGGTCTTTTTCTTTTTTCTTCATTGATTTGTTTTTGTCAAACTGTTTCCCCATAATTTCCCAGTCTTGCTCTCTGAACCCACAGAGAAGAAATCTAGCAGTCCCACCATGGCAGTTTGAAACTCTCCATTAAACATGATCAGCTTTTCACTTTCCTTCAAAAAATTTCATCTCTAGGCAGATTGCCTTTCAAGTTACCTGCTCAAGCATATTCCAGTATGCAGTGTGCATTATGAGGCATCCATGACTGGGCAACTGTTTGATGATTCAGATCACTAGATTATGCTTTCCAAAATGTCACAGTTGAAAATGGTGACAGTCCTGCATACATGTTATATATTCCCATGCAAGAATTCTTTGTCTGCTTCTTGTTCATGCTGAAACACACTTCAAAATGTTTACTACTTGCTACAAACACTCATATAGAAGGGTAGAAAAGAAATGCATGTTAAAAAAATCCATAGGAATTAATGTGCTTGTACTCGTGCACAATACATTAAGCCCCTGTCACACTGAACCAACGGATGCAAAGAGGATGTAAAATGAACAAAAAATCTTGCCATCCGTTGGAAAACGCGATGCATCCGTTGTGTACTCACTGCGTACGTGTTTCATATGCTCTATCTGTCAAACATCCGTCTACTGCTATTTCATCCGCTCAAAAAGTTTTGAGCTGCACAAAACTTTTTGAGCGGATGAACTTTCCGCCGCGTATGATCTACATCCGCGACACATACGGGCAACAAACGTTCTACGTCCGTTGTCATCTGTTACACGTCCGATGTATCCTCTCGGCATCCTCTGGCCATCCGCGCAACTCACATCTACTCCAGCAGAAAGCGGAAAGACGGAGGAAGTGAAAGGTACGCGGAACGTCCACACAGCATTAGTAGCACGGACATAGAAAGGATGAAAGCGGATGCATCTCGTATCAAAAGCATTAAAACGGACAAAACATTCGTATATGGGATGTATCTCGGATATTTAGGATGTCTGGAGGATGTCTCGAGTATGTGGAAGGACATCTAGTAGAAAACTGATATTTCCTATCAAAAGGGGGAGGAAATCACCTGGATCTCACTTTCAGTCCAGCAGTCCTGGTGTGCAGACCTCTTCAGCCTTGCTCTTGCTCTTCCACATCATCCATTGATCTCCACCATGGATCATCGCACACTCCTTTTGGTAGCCGCCATAATTCAACACCAGAACCAAGCCTTCTTCACACTGTTTCACCTTTTCTATGCAAAGAGAATAAGGAGACGTCCAAGAACTGTCTGGGTCCGATGATGGATCGGGAGAAGAGTGGAGTTTGGACTCTATGACAAGCTAATGATGGAGCTGAGGAATGAAGACCCTCATGCATTCCAGCACTTCATGAGGATGCCTCCAGCCATGTTTGACGAAGTTGTGGAGCAGCTGAGACCAAGGTTGACCAAGCAGAGCACCAACTTCCAGCCCAGCCTGGACCCTGGAATGAAGGTGGCACTGACTCTGCACTACGTGGCCTCTGGGACCACATACAGAAACATGCAGTATGCCTGGAGGGTGCCACACAACACCATCAGCATTGTGGTCAGAGAAGTGGTGCAGGCCATCATTGAAGAATACATGGAGGAGCTCCTCCAGTGCCCCACCACTGAAGAAGGCTGGAGGAAAGTTGCAGAGCAGTGGTATCAGAGGTGGAACTTCCCCCACACCGTTGGAGCCATAGATGGAAGCACGTGGCCTGCAAAGTTCCACCCAACTCAGGGTCCAATAATTTCAACTACAAGGGCTTCTTCAGCATCATCCTCTTTGCCATGGTTGATGTTAACTACAAGTTCATGTACATCGATGCTTCAGGCAATGGGTCAGCTTCAGATGCCCAGATATACAATGCCAGTGACCTCAAGGGTGGGCTGGAACGCAACCTCATCATGGGTTTCCCACATCCAGACCCCCTACCCAATGACACACAAGATGTGCCCTACTTCATCGAGGGTGATGACGCCTTCTCCCTCAGAACCTACCTCATGAAGCCCTACACTTCAAGATACCTCACCCGTGAAGAGAGGATCTTCAACTACAGGCTGTCCAGGGCAAGACGGGTGGTGGAGAATGCCTTTGGCATCCTGGCCAACAGGTTCCAGGTACTTCCCACCACCATGCAGCATCACCCACAGACTGTGAGGAGCATCGTGGAAGCTTGCTGCATCCTGCACAATGTCATGTGCACCTGCTACCCAGTGTTGCAGAACAGGCTTGTGGACCATCAACAAGGCAATGGAGCCTGGTGAATGGAGGCAAGGAGTAAACCTGATAGAAACTGTGGATGTGCAAGGCCCCAACAGAGCTTCACATGGAGGGAAGAAGCAGCGCAACCTCCTGAAACACTGGTGCAACTCCCCAGCTGGAGCAGTGGAGTGGCAAGACAGGATGGTAGATGCTTAATGGATGCTTCTTTGAGACTGTCTCATCACACTGATGAGATTGTGCAATGTATGTTGAGTGGCCTTACAATGAATAGGGCATTAATAAAGAGTTTTGTTTATGTTGAAATGTGTGGATCAATGAATAAATTGTTATTGATAATAAAGGGCCATATGTGTGGCAGCTGGGAGGGTGGACCATACAGTCCCACTATGTTTGCATTGGAGGTTTATCTATCCCACAGCTATCGTTACCCATCCCACAGCTATCCATCCCACAGCTATCCATCCCACAGCTATCCTTACCCATCCCACAGCTATCCTTACCAATCCCACAGCTATCATCACCCATCCCACAGCTATCCATCCCATAGTTATCATTACCCACCCCACAGCTATCCATCCCACAGCTATCCTTACCAATCCCACAGCTATCATTACCCATACTACAACTATCCATCCCACAGCTATCCTTACCCATCCCACAAGCATGCAAAGATTTAACCCTTTTTTCAAAGTTTTCCCCAACACTTTATTAAGTAAAAAAAATGAACCAAGTGTGTGAAGCAAAGATAACCTTTATTAATAACAAAGTGTATGACTTTATTAAAAAGCAAAATGACCCAAGTAAAGTGTCTTTAAGCAAAGATAAGGTGAGCAGGTAAAAACTCAGTCTCTGGCACTCTTCTCAGTCACTCTAAGGCGTGCCCATGGTCTCAGATGTAAAGGGGCCAGGGACTGTGGAGGTGGCTGTTGCTGGAGTGCTGGTCTGAGGCGCCATTGGGGTGCCTGGCCCCGAGAGTACAACAGGAGATGGTGTGTGCAGGAAGCTCTCACAGGACTCAGTCCTGTGAGGTTGAGAGGCATTTCCTCAAGGACCTGGGATGTGAGGCCCAAGACTGATGACAGATGTTCTGAGGAAGGGCTTGGCTGTGGGGTGGAGGAAGGAGGAGTGTAGTGGGGCTGTCTGGTCTGCAGCTGGGTCAGCTGAGGCATCTGTGGCATCTGTGGTGTCTGAGGAACCTGGGTCTGGACTGGGAAGGGCTGCCTCTGCTGTGGGAAGTCCTGGTAGTGGTAGGCTTGGTAGGCGAAGGGCTGCTGAAATCCGTGGAAGGGCTGCGACATCGGCTGGGGTGGAGGAGCAGACCTGGAGTGGGTAGCAGCAGGTTCAGCTGGGCCTGGAGGGTGGTGCAGAAGAGCTGCGATCCTCTCCTTCATCGCCTGGTACTGGGCCTCGGGCATGTCCATGAGGGTCTGGCCCACATATGTGATGAAGGGCTTGCGGTTGGAGGATGGTATGTCAAAGTGGACCAGCTGGGAGAGGAGATCTGTGCTGGCTTTGATTGTGTCCCTGATCTCCAAGAGGACAGTGTGGCTCTGTCCCTCCGGTCTGCCTCTCTGCCTGCTTTCTGTGGAGGTGGAGCTGGGGGTGGGTGTGAGTTGGTCTCTGGTGGCTGCCTCTTCTTGCTCCATCTGAGACAGGGGATCCTCCATGTCCTCCAGCATGGGGAGTGCATCTGTCGGGGTGGGGGGTTCTGTTGTGGGACCCTCCAAAGACACCTGCCTGGACACAATAGCTGTTTCGTGGCTGGAAGAGGAGTGGCTCTCTGTGGGCTGTCTGAGGGAGAGGGTTGACAGAGGAGCTGCTCCTCAGTGGCAGATCTCACCCTCCAGGAAGCTGCACCTGGCCATGACATAGGTCTCCCGGTCAGTTAGCTTGATAGCGGCCTGCCCGGATCTCTTCAGGTGCAGCTTGCCATACCAGGTGTGCATACGGTTCCACCACCCAAGGAGAACATCTGAAGTGTAGCCCAGGCTCTCTGCCTTCTGTCTCCATGCTGCCTACTTCCGCTTGGTGTCGCGATAGAGCCTGTGGCCCTTCCGCCACAGGTACTCGTTCTCCCTTAGCCATTCCAGCACCTCCTCCTCATGGTCCTTGGAAATGGAGTACTGTTTCCTCTCCCCCTTCTCCTTGCCTTGCTTCTTCCTCCCTCTGGCAGGGGCTTCAGGGCCTTCAGCAGCAGGGCTTTGAGGGCCTTGGGGCTGGTTCACCACAGCAGCAGCAGCAGGATAAGCAGCAGCAACAGCACCAGCAGGAGAAGCACCAGCAGGAGAAGCACCAGTAGCAGCAACACCACCACCACCAGGAACACCACCACCACCAGCAGCAGCACCAGCAGCTTCAGAGTCAGCGCCAGGGGGTGAGATGGTGGTTCTGTCCTTCTTGCCAGGGCTGGCAGGAGTAGGGACAGGTTTCCTCTTCTTCCCCATGGTGTTCTCTCAAGATGTCTCTGGCAGCTGGTCTTTCCTCTGAATGGTGACCTGCTTGCGAACTGCCTCCTTTTATTTCCGCGGAGCTTCCGCAATTCATCCTTCCCGCATGCGCAGTGAACGCTTTGCATCCACTAGGCATCTGCTAGGCATCCTATAGGCATCCTATAGGCATCTATGATGCATCCACGTTATCCGCTACGCATCCGCTATACATCCATTCCTTCCGCTACGCGTCCACTTCGCTGTTCTCCCTCGGAAGCCCTGCGGATGTGTCATCCACTTCCATCCACTTTCATCCACTAGGCTTCCTATGAACATCCGCTTTACATCCCCGCTACATCCTCCCCACGTCCGTTCCTTTCCGTTGTTGTTCGCTCTGTTTATGCAAATTTGGGGCACTTTTGAGAGCGGATAACAACGGATGGAAAATTTGCTCATCCACTGTGTCCTTTTTACATACGTTTTGCATCCATTGGCCGGTGTGACCTAGTCTTAACCTCTGGGAATACAGCTAATGCATTTGATTTGAAGAATGAACAAATCTCCCTTTTAGTTAATGTTAAATAGCACCCTGAAAACTCTGAGACAGCTGAAAAAAATAAGGCATTGTTCCTGATAAGCAGTGGCTTTAATGCATTTGTCTTATCAAAGATCAAGGCTAATACAAATGGTGATTTTATTTCATTGAAAACTCTCAAAACATACAGTATATTATCCAAGAAAGACTTTTTTCACAGCTCTCGAAAAGATTTTTTGCACCTAGCAACAAGAGGCCAGCATATTAGATAGAATTTTTCTTCAAGGCCCTGTCCCACTGCACTTACGGATGCAAAGAGGATGTAAAACATTAAAAAAAGCTTGCCTTCCATTGGAAAATGCTATGCATCTGTTGTGTACTCATTGCATACGTTTTTCATACGCTCTATCCATGGAGCATCCGTCCACTGCGATTTCATCTGCGCAAGAAGTTTTGAGCTGCACAAAACTTTGTGAACGGATGAACTTTCCACCGTATACGATGTAAATCTGTGACATCCGAGCAACAACTGTTCTATGTCCATTTATCATCCGTTAAACGTCTGCTGTATCCTCTCTGCATCCTCTGGGCATCCTCGCAACTCACATCCGCTGCAGCTGAAAATGGAAAGAGGGAGGAAAGAAAAGGTACATGGAACATCTATACAGTGTTAATAGCACGGAAATAGAAAGGATGCGCAGTGAACGGTTTGCATCCGATATACATCTGCGCGGCATCCCCTTTCTTTTCTTTAGGCGTACGTGATGCATCCGCTTCATCTGTTATGCGTCCGCTTCACAATTATCCCCCGTAATCCCTTCGGAGGTGTCATCCGCTTCCACCCTCTAGGCTTCCTATGAACATCCGTTTAACATCCCCGCTACATACTACCCATGTCCATTCTTTTCCGTTCTTTTCCATTCTGTTTATGCAAATTTTCAACACTTTTTGGAATGGATGAGAACGGATGGAGCCACCCCCGAAATTTTGCTCGTCCGCTGTGTCCTTTATGCATACGTTTTGCATCCATCAGCCAGCGGGACTGGGCCTTAAGTAATAGCCCATCTGGCATGAATAGAATAGAGTAGAATTAAAGTTCAAACCTTTATTGTCAATGCACAACAAGTATACAATGAAATTGAATGAGCTTCCCTTGGTGCAGCCCACCCAAACACATAGACTACATCTCAATAAATAAAAAAGAAATCCATATAAGTCTATCACATTCAGCCTCATTGTGGTGTTATGTTGCATTAAGTAGTCTGATGGCCCATGGATAAAAGCTATTTTTCATCCTATTTGTCCGGCTGGCTATGCTTCTATATCTCCTTTCCTTCTTAACACCCACACAGAAGATGATACACAAGACTGACACCCACACAGAAGATGAGACACGACCACGGACCAGAAGCTGTACTGCAGCTGCATCACTACCCGCTTCAAACCCCTCCGACCCATACAAGAAGCTAACTGACATAACTGAGATGTGACATGACCACGAACGCAAAGCCAAACAATAGGATCACAGCTCACCAGCTCAAATCCCCCAGCAACTAAGACTAACCTGAGCAATACCAAGCCTCCACCTGAACAGAACACACCTCCACCCAATCAGGACACAGCCAATCCCCCTTCCAATCAGAACACAGCCAAAACCCCAACCAATGAGAACACAGCCCCAGCCAATCAGAACACAGCCAAGCCCCCACCCAATCAAGTCACACCCACACGAGCAGTTAAAAGGAAAAAGCACATAAGAGGCACTACAGATAAAATCAGAAAGATACTACACAGGCATCACATCAAGACTGCCTTCAAAACACACACAAAAAATAGCAGCCATCCTGAGAAACCCCAAAGACAAAATTGACCTGGAAAACCAAGGCATATACGAAATTCCCTGTACATCATGCCCGGCCACATACATTGGACAGACCAATTGAAGAATAAGTACCCGCCTAGATGAACACAAAAATGCAGTAAAAAAGCTGGAACACACCTCCTCACTAGTCCAACACATGAAAACCACAGGTCACAACATCAACTTCAATGGCACTAAAACCCTAGCCACTATAGAAAACCCCAACCACAGAATGATCAGAGAAGCCATAGAGATTGAAAAAAGACCTGAAAGCATGAATAGAAGAGATGATTCCAGCAGACTGTCAATCATTTGGAAGCCTGCACTCTCAAATAGAAAGATTTCCACACCACAAAACAGACAAACACCTGAGCACAGACAGACTCACTCTGATGCCTCCAACTCAAACACCCCTCCACCAGGCACCCAGGTGAAACCTAGCTTGCTAATGAATAATAGCCGTCTTTTCACACGAAGCCAAGCTGCACTGAAAGACTCCAACACAAGAACAGAGGGTTGCCAGCCAATCAAAGCCACAAAATAGACAGAAGAAACCAGAAACACCAATCAATCGAACTCCAAGTCCAGTGAACACAAACCCAGGTTCCTAGCCAATCAGAATGGACCAGCCTCGAATTTGAAACCATTTGAAAACTATCAACTACCAACAACAGAAACAATTAGCATACAACGTTTCCAACAGAGAACTCAACAAAACAGAAACAGATGTCCTATCCAAAGGATTCAATTATGCCATAGCACCCAAAAAAATCCCAACAGAATCCATCATATGTGCAGTAGAATCCAGCCTAACCAAATTAAATACAGATGAAGCTGGCAGAATAAGAGACCAGGTTACTCACATCTTATGCACAATGAACCCACAAAAAAATAATTTGCAAAAAGATGAATTCACAGCACTACAAACCCTGAAAAATGATAACAGCATAATAATACTCCCAGCAGACAAAGGAAATGCCACAGTAGTAATGGACAGAAAAGACTATGAAATAAAATTAACAGACCTACTCCAAGACTCCACTTACAAATCTATAAACACAGACCCAACCACATATCTAGAAAAATTGACCAAGAAGAAAATTATAACCAGCCACATAAGAAAAGAAATCCAACAGACGATCATCCCAAGAGAAAAATCTTCTAGATGCCCCAAATTATACGGCCTCCCAAAAATACACAAAGAAGGCATACCTCTCAGACCCATAGTCAGCTCCATAGGAGCACCATTACAAAACCTAGCTAAATACTTTGCAAAACAACTACAGTCCCATGCTGAAACCGCAGCTTCATATGTACAAAACTCATACCACTTCTTAGAAATTATCAAAGATATACACGTGGAACAAGAAGATCTGCTTGTAAGTTTTGACGTGGTTTCACTATTCACTCAAGTCCCAATAAAAGAAACTCTTGAAATCATCAAAAATAAATACCAACCAGCTAAAGACCTCATGGAACTAAGAGAACACTGCCTAACCAACACATATTTCATATACAAAGGACAAAGAGACAAGCAAATTGAAGGAGCCCCTATGGGATCACCACTGTCACCCGTCATTGCAAACCTGTTCATGGAAGAATTCGAATCCAGAGCCCTGGCTAATGCCATCCACAAACCCAAACTATGGCTAAGATACATCGATGACACATTTGTGATTTGGCCCCATGGAAAAGAAAACCTAAACAATTTCCTAACACACCTAAACAACACACACCCCAAAATCAAGTTCACCATGGAAACGGAAATAAACAAACAACTACCATTCCTAGATGTACTAATCTACAAAAGAACAGATGGCACACTGGGACACACCATATACCAAAAGAAAACACACACCAACCGCTACCTCAACGCCCAATCCCACCACCACCCAGCACAGATAAATTCTGTAGCGAAAAGACTAATTACCAGAACCAAACGCCTGGCAGATAAGACACATATAAAGACTGAACTATGCACCCTGACTGAAGTATTGACAGCCAATGGCTTCCAAAAAAACAAAATCACCAACTTGATCCACAAAAACACACCAAGACATAACAGAGATCTAGAAGACCAACAGACCTATGGAACAGCTGTCTTGCCCTACAGAAGAGGTACTACAGATAAAATCAGTAAGATATTACACAGGCATCACATCAAGACTGCCTTCAAAACAGACAAAAAAATAGCAGCAATCCTGAGGAACCCCAAAGACAAAACTGACCTGGAAAACCAAGGCATCTACAGATTTCCCTGTACATCATGCCCGGCCACGTACATTGGACAGACCAATAGAAGAATAAGTACCCGCCTAGATGAACACAAAAATGCAGTAAAAAAGCTGGAACACATCTCCTCACTAGTCCAACACATGAAACATCAACTTCAATGGCACTACATCATGAAACATCAACTTCAATGGCACAACATCAATGGTCACAACATCAACTTCAATGGCACTAAAACCGTAGCCACTGTAGAAAACCCCAACCACAGAATCATCAGAGAAGCCATAGAGATTAAAAAATAGACCTGAAAGCATGAATAGAAGAGATGATTCCAGCAGACTGTCAATCATTTGGAAACCTGCACTCTCAAGTAGAAAGATCTCCACACCACAAAACAGACAAATACCTGAGCACAGACAGATTCCCTCTGATGCCTCCAACTCAAACACCCCCGAACAGGCACCCAGGTGAAACCTAGCTTGCTAATGAAGAGCAGCCGTCCTTTCACACGAAGCCAAGCTGCACTGAAAGCCTCCAACACAAGAACAGAGGGTTGCCAGCCAATCAAAGCCACAAAACAGACAGAAGAAACCAGAAACACCAATCAATCGAACTCAAAGTCCAGTGAACACAGACCCAGGCTCCTAGCCAATCACAATGGACCAGCCTCGAATTTGAAACCAGGAGCTGTGAGACACACATCCACACAGAAGCCTGATGATGGCAGATGGGATTCTGCTGAAACGTTGCTACAACTTTAACAGCACTACAATGACGTGGGATAATACCCGAAGAAAGGTAAACAGCACACATGTAAGTACCTGCGAAAGCTTAAAAAAGTTAAAGTTGTAGCAACGTTTCAGCAGAATCTCATCTGCCATCCTCAGGCTTCTGTATAGAGTTAGTTCCTGGTTTCAGGGTGTTTGCCTGGCTTGTGGTGTGGGGATCTTTCTATTTGAGAGTGCAGGCTTCCAAATGATTGACAGTCTGGTGGAATCATCTCTTCTATTCATGCTGTCAGGTCTTTTTTCAATCTCTATGGCTTCTCTAATGATTCTGTGGTTGGGGTTTTCTATAGTGGCTAGGGTTTTAGTGCCATTGAAGTTGATGTTGTGACCTGTGGTTTTCATGTGTTGGACAAGTGAGGACGTGTGTTCCAGCTTTTTTACTGCATTTTTGTGTTCATCTAGGCGGGTACTTATTCTTCTATTGGTCTGTCCAATGTATGTGGCCGGGCATGATGTACAGGGAATTTCATATATGCCTTGGTTTTCCAGGTCAATTTTGTCTTTGGGGTTCCTCAGGATGGCTGCTATTTTTTTGTCTGTTTTGAAGGCAGTCTTGATGTGATGCCTGTGTAATATCTTACTGATTTTATCTGTAGTACCTTTTCTATAGGGCAAGACAGTTGTTCCATAGGTCTGTTGGTCTTCTAGGTCTCTGTTATGTCTTGGTGTGTTTTTGTGGATCAGGTTGGTGATTTTGTTTTTTTGGAAGCCATTGGCTGTCAATACTTCAGTCAGGGTGCATAGTTCAGTCTTTATATGTGTCTTATCTGCCAGGTGTTTGGTTCTGGTAATTAGTCTTTTCGCGATGGAATTTATCTGTGCTGGGTGGTGGTGGGATTGGGCGTTGAGGTAGCGGTTGGTGTGTGTTTTCTTTTGGTATATGGTGTGTCCCAGTGTGCCATCTGTTCTTTTGTAGATTAGTACATCTAGGAATGGTAGTTGTTTGTTTATTTCTGTTTCCATGGTGAACTTGATTTTGGGGTGTGTGCTGTTTAGGTGTGTTAGGAAATTGTTTAGGTTTTCTTTTCCATGGGGCCAAATCACAAATGTGTCATCGATGTATCTTAGCCATAGTTTGGGTTTGTGGGTGGCATTAGCCAGGGCTCTGGATTCGAATTCTTCCATGAACAGGTTTGCAATGACGGGTGACAGTGGTGATCCCATAGAGGCTCCTTCAATTTGCTTATATCTTTGTCCTTTGTATATGAAGTATGTGTTGGTTAGGCAGTGTTCTGTTAGTTCCATGAGAACTTTAGCTGGTTGGAATTTATTTTTGATGATTTCAAGAGTTTCTTTTATTGGGACATGATTGAATAGTGAAACCACGTCAAAACTTACAAGCAGATCTTCTTGTTCTACGTGTAGATCTTTGATCATTTCTAAGAAGTGGTATGAGTTTTGTACATATGAAGCTGCGGTTTCAGCATGGGGCTGTAGTTGTTTTGCTAAGTATTTAGTTAGGTTTTGTAATGGTGCTCCTATGGAGCTGACTATGGGTCTGAGGGGTATGCCTTCTTTGTGTATTTTTGGGAGGCCGTATAATTTGGGGCATCTAGAAGATTTTTCTCTTGGGATAATCGTCTGTTGGATTTCTTTGCTTATGTGGCTGGTTATAATTCATAAATAACATCAAGACTGCCTTCAAAACAGACAAAAAAATAGCAGCCATCCTGAGGAACCCCAAAGACAAAATTGACCTGGAAAACCAAGGCATATACGAAATTCCCTGTACATCATGCCCGGCCACATACATTGGACAGACCAATAGAAGAATAAGTACCCGCCTAGATGAACACAAAAATGCAGTAAAAAAGCTGGAACACACCTCCTCACTAGTCCAACACATGAAAACCACAGGTCACATCAACTTCAATGGCACTAAAACCCTAGCTACTATAGAAACCCCCAACCACAGAATCATTAGAGAAGCCATAGAGATTGAAAAAAGACCTGACAGCATGAATAGAAGAGATGATTCCACCAGACTGTCAATCATTTGGAAGCCTGCACTCTCAAATAGAAAGATCCCCACACCACAAGCCAGGCAAACACCTGGGCACAAACAGACTCCCCCTGATACCTCCAACTCAAACAGCCCCCACCAGGCACCCAGGTGAAACCCAGCTTGCTAATGAATAGCAGCTTGCTAATGAAGAGCAGCCGTCCTTTCACACGAAGCCAAACTGCACTAAAAGCCTCCAACACAAGAACAGAGTGTTGCAGCCAATCAAAGCCACAAAACAGACCGAAGAAACCAGAAACACCAATCAATCAAACTCCAAGTCCAATGAACACAGGTCCAGGCTCCTAGCCAATCAGAATGGACCAGCCTCAAATTTGAGACCAGGAACTAACAATATACAGAAGCCTGAGGATGGCAGCTGAGATTCTGCTGAAACGTTGCTACAACTTTAACAGAACTACAATGACGTGGGATAATACCCGAAGGAAGCTAAACGGCACACATGTAAGTACCTGCGAAAGCCTAAGAAAACATATATGTATATATGTATATATGCATATGCATATGCATATGCATATACATATACATATACATATACATATACATACATACATACATACATACATACATACATACATACATACAAACATACATAGATACACAGATCTAGAAGATCAACAAACCTATGGAACAGCTCTCCTGCCCAACATAAGAGGTACTACAGACAAAATCAATAAGATACTACACAGGCATCACATCAAGACTGCCTTCAAAACAGACCCAAAAATAGCAGCCATCCTTAAAAACACCAAAGACAAAATTGACCTGGAAAACCAAGGCATATATGAAATTCCCTGTGCATCATGCCTGGCCACATACATTGGACAGAACAATAGAAGAATAAATGCCCACCTGGATGAACACAAAAATGCAGTAAAAAAGCTGGAACACACCTCCTCACTAGTCCAACACATGAAAGCCACAGGTCATAACATCAACTTCAATGGCACCAAAACCCTAGCCACTATGGAAAAACCCAGCCACAGAATCATCAGAGAAGCCATAGAGATTGAAAAAAGACCTGAAAGCATGAATAGAAGAGCTGATTCCAGCAGACTGTCAATCATTTGGAAGCCTGCACTCTGAAATAGAAAGATCTCTATTTTTTTGTCTGTTTTGAAGGCAGTCTTGATGTGATGCCTGTGTAGTATCTTTCTGATTTTATCTGTAGTACCTCTTATGTAGGGCAGGACAGCTGTTCCATAGGTCTGTTGATCTTCTAGGTCTCTGTTATATCTTGGTGTGTTTTTTTGGATCAGGCTGGTGATTTTGTTTTTGTGGAAGCCGTTGGCTGTCAATACTTTAGTCAGGGTGCATAGTTCAGTCTTTATATGTGTCTCGTCTGCCAGACGTTTGATTCTGGTGATTAGTGTTTTGGCCATGGAATTTATCTGTGCTGGATGGTGGTGGGATTGGGCGTTGAGGTAGCGGTTGGTGTGTGTTTTCTTTTGGTATACGGTGTGTCCTAGTGTGCCATCTGTTCTTTTGTAGATTAGTGCATCTAGGAATGGTAGTTGTTTGTTTATTTCCATTTTCATGGTGAACTTGATTTTGGGGTGTGTGCTGTTTAGGTGTGTTAGGAAATTGTTTAGGTTTTCTTTTCCATGGGGCCAAATCACAAATGTGTCATCGATGTATCTTAGCCACAGTTTGGGTTTGTGGGTGGCATTGGCCAGGGCTCTGGATTCGAATTCTTCCATGAACAGGTTTGCAATGACGGGTGACAGTGGTGATCCCATAGGGGCTCCTTCAATTTGCTTGTATCTTTGTCCTTTGTATATGAAATATGTGTTGGTTAAGCAGTGTTGTGTTAGTTCCATGAGGTCTTTAGCTGGTTGGTATTTATTTTTGATGATTTCAAGAGTTTCTTTTTTCGGGACTTGAGTGAATAGTGAAACCACGTCAAAACTTACAAGCAGATCTTCTTGTTCCATGTGTAGATCTTTGATCATTTCTAAGAAGTGGTATGAGTTTTGTACATATGAAGCTGCGGTTTCAGCATGGGGCTGTAGTTGTTTTGCTAAGTGTTTAGCTAGGTTTTGTAATGGTACTCCTTTGGAGCTGACTATGGGTTTGAGAGGTATGCCTTCTTTGTGTATTTTTGGGAGGCCATCTAATTTGGGGCATCTAGGAAGATTTGTCTCTTGAGATGATCGTCTGTTGGACTTCTTTGCTTATATGGTTGGTTGTAATTTTCTTCTTGGTTAACTTTTCCAGATATGTGGTTGGGTCTGTGTTTATAGGTTTGTATGTGGAGTCTTGGAGTAGGGTCGTCAATTTTATTTCATAGTCTTTTCTGTCCATTACTACTGTGGCATTCCCTTTATCTGCTGGGAGTATTATCATGTTGTTATCATTCAGCATATTATGCTGAAACGTTGCTACAACTTTAAACACACTACAGTGACGTGGGATAATACCCGAAGGAAGCTGAACTGCATTCATATATATATAGATAGATATACACATATATATAAAATTTAAATTTAAAACTGAAAGAAGTGTAAGATTCTGACTCACAGACGAACACAATACAGAAGCCTGATGATGGCAGATGAGATTCTGCCGAAATGTTGCTACAACCTGAAAAGCACAGCTACAAGGACGTGGGAAAATAAATGCAACTTTGCAACAAAACCTAAGGCAAATGAATTGTGAACCTGCCTATTGGGTTCAGTCTCTTCCAAGAACAACAGAATACATAGACACAAAGATTTCTTACATGGATCTTAAACCATTGACTACTTCAAATGAATGAATGCATTCTCTAAACCATTCTAGTTCCAAGATGTATATTGGTCATAGCCAACCCACTGAATTGTGCCCAGAAATAGATCAGTAGCCACTGAATCTTTTGTTTCAAGGGAATCACTTGTTCCCTATAATTGGCCCAATTTGTGGTCTGGACCATAGGAAGAATACTCCTTCAGTGGAGTCAAGTGATTTGACCTACATACAAAGAGCTGCTCTTGAAGAAAACTCCTAATTCTCTCTGCTCTCCTATCCAGAGTAAACTTCTTTGAAGTTGAAACTTCTTTTCAACTTCTTCTTCTTTTTTTTTTTTTATAAAGTTTTTATTAATTTTCTACAAACAGACAAACATACAAAACATTAAAAACATCTACTCTCATATATACTTCCGGTGTATCGGTTGGTTCATCAGTTTTGTGCATTCATTTTATAGTGTCAATTACAATTATACTGCATAACCACTCATATTGTCAATCCATATTCTAATATTACTAAAAAAAAATAAAAATAAAAAAATCTTTTTCTGACTATACTTTTAATCATTCATGCTTTGCGAGATAACAATACTTCAAACAGTTTATTCTATAATTTATCGTATAATCATAACAAATCAATCCTAAAAAACTCTTCATATATATAATATTAATGCTCTATTATTGTATTTTATCATCTAACCATTGATAAAAAAAACCCCAAATTGCATAAAATTGTTTATCTTCTTGTTCTCTAATTTCAAATGTCAATCTACTCATCTCAGCACATTCCAATATTTTCTTAATAATTTCTTCCTGCAATGGTATTTTCTCATTCTTCCAGTTTTTAGCAAATACAATCCTAGCCGCTGTTAATACATTTACAATCAAATATTTCAAGTCTTTATTATATATATCAGGTAAAATTCCCAATAAAAAGATCTCTGGCTTCAAGTCTATGTGTTTCTTTGTCATTTTTTCCAACCACATGTGAATTTTAGTCCAATATTTTCTAGCATTCTCACAAGTCCACCACATATGATAGTATGAGCCAGGTATCTGATGACATTTCCAACATTTTTCAGATTTATTCTTGAACATTCTTGCTATTCTTGTCGGGGGAAGGTGCCACCTGTAAAACATCTTATACAAGTTTTCTTTATATGCTATTGACATTGTCATTTTATAATTTTGAGACCACAATTTTTGCCATTGCTCTAAATCAATTCCATATCCAAAATTCTTCCCCCATGCAATCATAGTTTCTTTAACTTGTTCTTCCTCCAGCTTAATTCCCAATAAATAACCATATAACTTTTTAATCACTTTCTCATCAGTACCCATCAATATCTTATCTAAATCAGTCTGTTTATCATAGAATCCTTCCGTTTTAAAATCTTCAAGATATCTTGAGTGTATTTGCGCATATGAAAACCAATTCATCCTTATACCTTGTTCCTCTAAATTTTGGATCGTTTTAAGTCCACCCTTTTCATCCAACAGTTCCCCATATCTAACTGTTTGTTCCTTTTTATAGATCATAGGATAGGAAAATGCTTCAATAGTCGATAACCAAATTGGAATTTTCAAATAACATTGTTTTTTTATCTTCTCCCAATTTAACCACAAAGACTCCCGTATATAATGTCTTCTGAAATACCCCTGTGTTTTAGTTCCCTTGTACCATAAAAAAGCATGCCAGCCCAACAGTAAATCATGTCCTTCTAATGTCAACAATCTATGTTTTCTTAATGTTATCCATTCTTTGACCCACATCAAACTTGCAGCTTGATAATACAATTCCCAATTAGGCAGGCCAAAACCTCCTCTATTTCTAGCATCTTGCAAAAGTTTTAACTTTATTCTCGCTTTTTTACCTTGCCATATAAACTTCAACATAGTTTTATTTAAATCTTCAAAATAGTCTTTTCCAAGTCTAATTGGTATTGTTTGAAAGAGAAATAAAATTCTAGGTAAAATATTCATCTTAATTGTTGAAATTCTCCCTATTAATGACAATTGTAAATTTTCCCATTTCTTCAAATCTGTAATTATCTGTTGTTTAAGTTTAATATAATTATTCTCTTTTAATGTGCTACATCTTTAATGTGCTACATACAGCTGTCAAATATATCCCCAGATACTTAACCTTGTTTGTAATTTGAATTTTCAAAAGATCTGTCAGTTCTTCTCTTTGTCTCAATAACATGTTTTTTGTCAAAATCTTTGTTTTATCTTTATTTATTTTCAAGCCAGCCATCTCACCATATGTCTCTACCTTTTCCAATAACTTTGGAGTGGTTTCTAACGGGTCTTCCAGAATAAAAGCTAAATCGTCAGCAAAAGCTTGTAGTTTAAATTCTTCCTTTTTAATTTTCATTCCTTTTATATTTTTGTCATCTCTAATATTTCTATTCAACACTTCCAAAGTTAATACGAATAACAAAGGAGATAGGGGACATCCTTGTCTTGTACCTCTTCTTATATTAATAAGATCTGTAAATTCTCCCTCCATCATTACCTTTGCTGTCTGTTTATTATATATGGCTTCTATTGCTTGAATAAATTTTCTGGCAAAGCCCATCTGTTCCAATAATAATAACATAAATCTCCAGTTCACGTTGTCAAATGCTTTTTGAGCATCTAGGAATATCAAAGCCATTTGTTTTTCAGGATGAGCCTCATAATATTCCAAGGTATCCAAAATTACTCTCATGTTGTCTCTAATTTGTCTCTTTGGTAGAAATCCATTTTGATCTGGATGGATAAAATTATTTAAATATTTTTTCAGTCTTTCTGCTAAGATTGAAGCAAAGATTTTATAATCTGCATTCAATAAGGAAATAGGTCTATAGTTCTTAATTTGCAACGGGTCAGCCTCTTCCTTTAAAATAAGTGTAATATAAGCCTCTGACCATGTTTTGGGTGTCATCTTTTTTAACATAACTTCATTCATAATTTCTAACAATGGAGTGTTCAATGATTCTTGAAATTTTTTATAGAATTCTGCCGGAAGCCCATCTGGACCTGGTGCTTTCCCATTATTTTGTCTTTTAAATGCTTCATTTAGTTCCATCATTGTTATATTGCTTTCTAACATTTCTTCAGTCTCTTTAGGTATCTTCGGTAAGTTAACATTCTGTAAATACTGTTTAATTTTTTTCTCTTCAATATTCTCTTGATTATATAGTTGTCCATAATAATCTCGAATAATTTCCTTTTTCTCCTTATTACCACAACAAACTTGACCTTGATCATCTATTAGTTTCAGTATTTTTCTTGATTCCTTCTCCTTTCTCAGTTTATATGCTAGCCATCTACCTGGTTTATTTGCATCTTCAAAATAATTCTGTTTAGAATTTCTAATTTTCTGTGCCAGTTCTTCTTTCTCTATTAATTCCATTTTATGCTTAATTACATCCAGTTTCAATTTAATATCTTTTTTCTGTGGTATTTTCTGTAATTCTTTTTCAAGTCTTATATATTCATCTTCCAAGGCCTTAGAGG
Source organism: Laticauda colubrina (assembly GCA_015471245.1). NCBI lineage: Eukaryota > Metazoa > Chordata > Lepidosauria > Squamata > Elapidae > Laticauda > Laticauda colubrina. The sequence goes on along the minus strand of BLBF01000052.1, from coordinate 8,086,646 downwards.
TTTGTCTTTTCCTAATATTCTTTTTTCTTGTTTAGTCTATTATCAAACCTCTTACATATGCCTTCATTGTATCCCAAACATTCTGTATTGAGGTATCTTCTTTTTTATTTTCTTTAAAAAAAAAGACCAATTCCTTCTCCATCCATTGTATAAAATCTTTCTCCTTTAAAATGGTATTGTTTAATGTCCATCTCGATCTTTTTCTTTGTCCCTTCCATTTAATTGTCATTGGACTATGATCTGCCCAAGTACTTATTTCAATATTTGTTTCTTGAATAGTAGATATTAATTCTGTTGAGATCCAAATCATATCTAACCTGGACCATGATAAATGTCTATTAGAGTAAAAAGTATATTGTTTAGTTTTAACATTTCTTTCTCTCCAAATATCTTTTAAGGTTAATTCATCTGTCATTTTAAAAAAAGATTTAGGGAGAATCTTTCTATTTTGTTTTGTTGTTGTTGTTATATAGTCCAATTTATTGTCCACAATTCCATTAAAGTCTCCCATCATGATTATGTTAACATAGTCCAGTCTAATTATTTCCATATGTAGTTTTTTATAAAACTCTTCTTGTTTATCATTCGGAGCATAAATTGCAATCAAGAGTATTTTTTTATTATTATCCATTATTTCCACCATTAATACTCTTCCATCTTCATCCGTGTAGATCAGTTTTGCTAGAATATCTTCTTTAATGTAGAGAACCACTCCTCTTTTCTTACATTGAATCAAAGAAGTAAATATTTTCCCTAATTTTGGCTGTACTAACAAATGCTCATGTTGCTTTTTAATATGAACTTCTTGTAAGCAAATTATATCAAATTTTAATTTCTCTAATTTGTGAAAAGTTTTCCTTCTTTTAACAGCTGAGTTAAGTCCATTTATATTCATTGTAATCAATTTTTTTTCTTCCATGATTATGCTTTATATTTAGGTCTAACAGCTCTCGTAGCTCTCACTTCACGTTGTTCTTTACTGTCTACCTGTCCACCTGCAACTCCTTTCTCTTTTTCAATCTCCAGTTGTTCCTCCAGAAGCTCAATTAATGAGATCTCTTTCTCTGCCACCTCTTTTTTTCTTCCAAAAAATTCTGCATAAAAAAGTTCTGCTTTTTCAATCGAGTCAATTCTATGTCTCTGCTCTTGCCACGTAAAAATTAGTCCTTCTGGTATCAGCCATCTGTAGTTCACTTCGTTTTCCAGTAGCATTTTGGTCAAAAATCGATATTCTCTTCTCATCTCTCTCACTTTTCTAGGTATTTGTTTTAAAACTACAATCTCTTTGTTTTTATATTTCAATGCTTTTTCTCTTGCCACTTGTAATATTTGTGTTCTGATGGATTTTTTAGTAAATCTAATATGTACTTCCTTTGGTAGTTTATTTCTCATCGCATATCTTGTATAAACTCGGTATATCTCATCTACTCCGTCCATCATTTTTTCCTCAGTAATTTCCAGAAGATCTGCCAATATTTCTATCATTATCGCAGCCAAGTTTTCTCCTTTTTCCTCTTCTATATTTTGAAATCTAAGATAAAATTCTGATCTTTCCATCTCCCACCTCAACATCCCATTTTTTTCTTGTTCTATCACTGTTAATCTAGTGTCAATATTTCCAATCTTCTCATCTCTTTGTTTTCCTTCTTCCTCGATTTTTTGGAATCTCTCCTCATACTTTCCCATCATTTGTTTAAAATTTTCATCAGATTTCTCTATTTTTTTGTCCATGGTATCTATTTTTATCTTAATATCTTGAATTCCTTGCATAATCATCTGTAAATTTACTTTTTCTTGTTCCTTATCTTGCTTCAACATTGTCTGAATTGAAAGTTGTCCTTCAAGTGGTGGGGAAGCAGAGGTAGAAGCAAAGACGCCGAATGGTTTTGGCTTCCTGCTCATTTTAATATTTCCAAGTCTTCAAGCTCTCTTTGACTTTAAATCCAACTGGTATAGTAACCAAATATAGTCCAAAAAATCAAAAAGAAAAAGTAAAAAATCCAATAGTAAAAAGCCCAAAACCAAAAAAGAAAAAAGGAAAAAGGAAAAAGGAAAAAGAAAGGTCTTCAGGTTCTTCTAGACCCTAATCCAAATTAAAATAGATGGAAGAAGCAAAGAAAGAGAAGAAAAAAGAAAAAACTCTGAGGCTTTCCCTTTAAAATAAAAAGCAAGGATGCTAGAGTTAAAATTAACCAAAAAGGCTGGCGAGTAGGAGTTTCAAAAGTATATATATATATATATATATATATATGCACTGTACACTGCATTTTATTTCTTTATCCAAGGCTCTTATTATGACTGTCTTCTCCAGCAGCTTCAAAGCCAAACCTCAAATGTTGAAATATTGATAAGAGTCCAAGAGAGCACCTGTAATAATATTTTACTGTATTCTCCCTCTATCTTATCACATTAAAATGTCCTTGAAAAGAAGTGCTTTTCTCCCCAATTCAAATAAAATATTTTCAAGCCTCTAGTTGGCAGTGTTACAGCATCTCTAAATACTCTTTCCCCCCCCAGCCAAAAGAAAAAATGTTTATAAAGAACTCAAACAAAAAAAAAAAAGATAGTCAAAGGGAGCCTCTATCCTAAAAAGAAAGTTAAAAAGATAAAAAATAAAAATCAAGTGAAAAATAAAAATATATATAAGAGAAAATTCAATCCGGTTACCTACAAAGTCACCTTAAAGTCCTCAAAGAAAATAAGAAAAAAAAAATATCCAAGTCTCAATTTGACATCACTTAAACGCCGCTCAACCCAGGTTCAGTCAAAAGAAAAATAAAGTCACAGATTTCTTCTTTGTTCAGGATGTCCTTTCAAGTCTTAATCAATTTATAATGCAAAAGAATTTCTCACCCAACCGATACACGCTCATTTAAATCCCTTTCTTTCCGGAGTTGTCCCGACTTCAGCAGCTTTAGAGGCTGCCTTTCTGCTTCCAGCAAAAGGGCTTCTCCCGGATCAAACCAGAGATTTTGCGATGTCTCTGGGATCCTGGGACTGTGCCCTTCACAATCCCCGTCTCTACGGGACGGTTTAGGTCCGTTAGAACTGACCAGAGGCAAAAATATCAGCTGAGATCTCAGAGCCCTGAGATCGCAGCTGTAACACCGAGATGTAGCTCCACCTTCTCTTTTCAACTTCTTAAGCAGTTGAAAAACAGGGGCATCTTTTTCAAGATCAGTTTCTTGTGATAGGAGCAGCATAGACATTTCTACACTATTTGATTGTAAATGAATAAAAAATCTAGGGGACCAGCAGGAAGGCAGACCGACAGTATAGTATGGCTGGTCTTGAAGGAAAAGTTTTCTTTATTTTTTATTTTTTCTTTATTTTTCTCTCAGTAAGCTGCTCTTTGTAGTTTAAAAGACATTTGGAAAAAAATAAGATTCATTCTCCTTTTCTGGCTACAGTGCAAATTTTCTTTTCCCCCAGCTCCACTTCACCAGCCACAAGGTTTTCTTCATACTTATTTGAGACCCCCTTCCCTACTATCATCTTTCTTTGTAACTTCTTTGTACTTTCAACATTTTACCCTTGTTTCTTGTGTAATGAGGAGATGCCTGGCATAGAAGTGATGAGTGAGGTTCAGGAAGTAGTTCCCTAATAGTAATTATGTCAGGGATGGTAATCTTTTAGCAATTGAGGGTTGAAAGCAGGGGTATCTGAGATGTCGTCAGAGTAAAATAGCATCATGGTGTCATGAGGTAGGCTTTGCCCCATACCTAATTGTGTACAACATTTCATCATTTTCCCCCTCGTCCCTCCTTTGGTGGCTAGGTGATGTCATTACAAAATGCAGGGTGAGCATTTTGTTTGCTTGTGCTTATGTGTCTCCAACCTGTGTGTGTATGGGTGTGTGTGTTCTTATTTGTGAGCTTTGGTGCCTTGGAGTCAGTGTTGATTCCTGGCAACTACCTGGCCAAATCCATGTAGTTTTTTTGCCAAAATTTCAGAAGTGATTTGTCATTGTCTCCTTCCTAGGCTGAGAGGGAAAGTGATTAGTCCAACTGGCTTTGTGCCGAAGGTGGAACTAGAACACATGGTCACCTGGTTCTTAGTTTCATGCCTGAGCCACTATATCAACCTGCTTACTTTGAGGAAGGTTTAAAAATTCCAAATATTGCTTTGCTGGAAATTCAGGGGGCTTCAATAATGGCACTGGAAGCTTGCCTTGTAAGTCATGGGAGACAGGTTACCTTAGTATTAGGTACATTTACCTTAGTATTAGGTACATTCGATTATTTAGTTTGTAGGTAGTTCCCTCTCCACCTGCCCCACCCAGTATGAGCTAGACATAGTCAAGATCTTACAAACATGCAAGATAATATGACACAAGGTCACTTAGATTCTAAGGTAGCTTACAACACCTCTGATTTGGTAGCCTAGTTATCTAGTTTTTAGGAACACAACACAAGTATTAAAGAAAGCTGGATTGTCTTTAGTGTAGCTATTTGACCTTCTTTTACTCCAAAACATTCACACTGCAATATTTTCAGAATATTGATGCAAAACACCTTTGGTTGTAGGACAGAAAATTGTTCTTCATTTATCTTACAGAAACTGTTGGAATGTTTCCATTAAAGCAGAATCTAGTACATCACCTTTGTTTGTTTAAAAAAAGTAGTTTTCTATTACCAAATTAATATATGTTTTGTTACTTCTATGCCTTATTGTTGCATTGTACTCAATCCATATCAATGCATACTTTAATACAATGTCATGCAGGCTATACCCCCATAGATATTTTGGTTTTTGGGATGTTTTCCAAGGAAGAAGCTATACCATGATGAATGAAGCTGACACAGCATTGACATGTTTCATACTGTCATTGTTTCTCTCCCACAGTCAACTTACAACTGGAACATATAAGTAATTTTGCTTCGAGTACCATGGAAATAGTTTCAGCATCAGCTTATTCCAGCTAACATCATTTCCTCTAAAGTTTGTGAGAAAAATGGAAAAGGGGAGGAAGAAGATCTTGTATTGAATTTGCCATGGGATCTAACAATGATTTCAATTTTGCGAAGCAATTTTGGAGCAACGTGTGCTCCATATTGGACAGTTTGTCATCCATGTAAGGGGTGTTTCTCAAAGCCATGTCCTGGTAAATCAAATATTGTTGTTAAACACTGTAATCTTCAAATGTATGTTATAAAATTATAAATATGCATTATCTCTGAACATTGGGTAAGGACCAAAAGGATGAGCACAAATGAGATGGCACCCAAATGAGGAAGTAAATAAATACTAACAGAAAGATTGTGGTGCAAACTTTATGGTTCTTCATGAAAAATAAATGTACCACTTACCCTTTAATTTTTATTGACCCAGTTCCTGGGAGGTTAAGGTTTGGTTATTCTAAATGTACTGTCAAGTGATTACTTAGATGCATTCCATTTCACATTGCAACAGCTCATAAAGAAGGCATAAGTAGGCTGCTGTATGTGCTGGTAACCTTGGCACAACCATTCAGTGGGACTACTAAAATGTTATTTATTATGATGGAAGCTCCATGTACATACATTTCTTTAGAAATGGAGCCAATAGAAAATCAACATCAAAGTATCGAGAGAGAAGTCTACATATAATAGGAGAATGACAGTGAATGTATAATAGTGTCTTGGAAGGGATTCAAACTGTATAAAACAAAAGCCTTCTGTAGTAGTATCTTAAGGCCTTATTCAATTACTGGGTTGAATGAGTCTGCTTTTTAGAATACAGACATGAGCTATTGGTCTGTGTGAAACACTTGAACATGATAATTTCATAATAGTACTGCTGGCTATTTGAAGTAGTGAATTTAAAATATGTTTGCCTGAGAGCTAGTAGATGATTAAAAAAAAAGATTGATAACAGAAGTTTGGATTTCAAGAGAGGGATGTGGTTGAGGCATTAAATTTTCAACGATGTCAATTTTGTCAGACTCTAAACTCATATTCAAACCCATTTTCTAATGTTGATTCCACCTTCAATCAACCCTGCTATCTTTCCCACTAGTAGGCTTTCTAAGGGATATTTCCAGTCACCCACCAGATCCAGTAAGAAGCCAATTTGCTAAAATTCTCAGATCAATATTTAAGCAATGTTCCTTGGATTCAATTTTTGTTGTTTGATTTGGATTTGATGCCCCCTTGTCAACCTTAGCTGACATTGATAAAACTAATCAAGATTAAAGAGAGGCTACTGGCTGCAAGAGCTATAAGCTGTTTTGAAGCATGTTTGCCATGACAGCAAATTATGGCAAACAACTTCTTTATTGTTGCTAAGATTGCCTTTGAGGTCACCAGGAATCAAAAAAGGATTAAAGGGAGACCTTCCCCTCCCCTCCCTTCCCAAGAGATGAAGCTGTGAGTGTCAATAGTATATAGCTTGTATTTTCTTCCAAACAATTTAGTTTAAGTAAGATGGAAATTTGCAAAGAACTTATCTCAACATCATTTTTAGACAGACCTCCAAGAAAATGTGGGACCATTGGGAAAGTGTTGCTTCTAAGTGGCTACTGCAAATCTCTTGTTCAGAAAAATATGTTAATATATAGCATCAAAAGCGTCTCTAAACACACCAGTTAGGCAACACACTTCTTTTTGTCACAGATCCCATCAATGGAATGATCAAAGATATTAATTTGTAGAACTTGGGCTAGAAACAAGATGAGTTGCAATCTGTATGATCACATGAACATACTGCCCTTAATTTCTACAAAAGTATATTCTCTCAGAAGAAAACTAGTGTTTAATTATTGCACAGACAGTCAAGGAGTCTTGAAAGGTTGCTATATTAGTTTTTAGTACAAGAACAACTGTCTTTTGAGCTTAGTTAATTGGTTAATTAGTAGGATGTCACTGAGTTGGATTATCTTCTGACAACTATATGGTAGCCACCTTGACTTTCTTTAAGAACTGATAATTTTTCTGAGGACATCTTTTTGATCTTATCCATTAAACTTATTCACTAGCTTTCTTCCACTTCTCTTAGACTTGCAAGCATAATCCCATAAAGACTAAATTATGTATTACATAAACTTTCATGGATCATAATCCATTAGATGGTAAAGACACACTAGGTGTTTGGGCCAATTATAATTTTTTAGCTGAGTCTATCTCAGAGACATATTATTATTCATATAAAACTGAAGGCAGATTACTAGTATATGCTACTGTGAGATCTTGAAGGAATGATGGAATGTAAATCTAATTCATAAAATAAATGATTATTTTGACAACTGATCAATAATATCCAAACTCTGGAGGACAGAGCTGGTGTCACGGTAGTTGGACGGGTGATCTTGATCCTCCAAGATCACCGTCGATATCTCAGCTGCTGGTTGGTCCCCACGGACCTAAACCATCCTGTAGAGACGGTGATTGACAAGGGCATGTCCTGTTGATCCCAGGGACATCGCAAAGTCCCTGGTTGATCCAGGAAAAGCCCTTTTTGCTGGCGACAGAGAGGCAGCCTTCCAAGCTGCTCAAGCTGGGACAGCTCTGGAACAGAAGAGATTGAAAGAAAGTGTGTCAGTTTGGTGAAATGAACTTTTACTTATTATTTATTCGAGAGAACACCCTGAAAAAATTAAAGTGGACTAAAGGTAAAGAGGAAAGAATTTAAGCAGTGTGATTAATTGTCAAAGGGAAAGTTTTTTTTTCTTTTTTTCCTTTTTTATTGGAATTTTGAACTTGGCAAAGCTGTTTAACTTTAAGCTGGACTGGTACTTTTTAATTTTTTTATTTCTGTTTGTATTTCTTTCTCCTTTTTTTAACAATCCTTTTGAAAATTCATTTTTGATTAAGACTCTTCTGCTTGATTTAAGATTTATTTTTCTCCCTTTTAAAAAAAAGGGAGGGAGAGATTTTTCTTTTCTTCTTTTAGTTCCTGGCTGTAGATTGAAAAGGGGGAAGTAAAAGTGAAGGAAAGTAAGTAGAACTGCTGCCCAGAGGCTTGGATACATTGTTTCTCTTTTCTTTCACTAGTTTGTGTTACAATCAAGGACTCTGAGCTTTGTATTGGAAAAGATAGAGGTGAGCATGGCAGTTTGTTTATTCAGGTGCTCATTTCTGAACATCTGAACAGCTGGAGTCTGGAGTTGAAGCTGAAAGAAAGAAGACTGAAGTGACCTTGAAAAACTCTGAGCTGATTTATGAAAGAGCCTTGGATATTTGGCGGCAGAGGCTTATTTTATATTAGAATTGCTTTTTACCTTTTGCCTCCCTTTCTCTCCCCCCCCCCCAACTAGTTGGGCTTTTTTTCCTCTTTCACTGGATTTTGACTTTTTAAACCAGGAACCAGAATGTAAATCTTTTATTTTTGCTTTCTTTTTGTTTGTTAAGAGGAACATATAGAATATTTCTTGTTCTCTTTTTTCCCTTTTTTATTGTTGATTTTTTACTTTTTACATTTACCACTGTACCTAATTGGATTAAGGTATACAAGTGCCTGAACTTACTTTTTCCTTTTTTCTTTTGAAGTGGCAACTGTTTGCCTTTGACTTTTTCCCTTTTTTTTCTTTTTTTTCTTTTTTTCCTCTTTTTTTCTATTTTTCCTCTCTCTCTTTCTTTACAGATAAGCATTATAAGATGAATAGAAAGATGACAGCTTTAGCTTCTTCGATAGCAACCCCCTCACCATCTGGAGGACAATGATTCATACAGATAATATTGCAACAGGAAAAAGAGAGAAGGAAGTGACATTACAGATGATTATGCAAGGAATCCAGAAGATTGAGCAAAAAATAGAAAAATCAGATGAGAAAGTGGAAAATATTCAACAGATGATGATGAAATATGAAGACAGATTTTTAAAAATTGAAGAAGATATACAAAGAGATAAGAAAATTGGAGACATTGATATTTGATTGAGCAATGTCGAGAAGGGCAGATGTGAGCCATTAGGATGGGAAATAGATTAATCAGAATTTTATCGAAGATTTCAAAATAGAGAAGAAGGAAAAGGTGAAAACCTTGCTGAAATAATGGCAGAAATATTGGCAGAAGCACTGGAAATAACCAAAGAAAAGATGATGGATGGGATGAATGAAGTGTTTTGTGTCTATACAAGATATGCAACAAGGAACAGACTACCAAGAGAAGTTCACATTAGATTTACTAAGAAGATTATTAAGACCCAGGTACTCCAGGTGGTAAGAGAGAAAACACTAAAATATAAAGACAAAGAAATTGTGATGCTGAAATAGATACCAAGAAGAGTAAGAGAGATGTGAAGAGAATATTTATTCTTAATTAAAGAGATACTTAAAAGAGGAGTAAAGTACAGATGGTTGATGCCAGAAGGCCTCTTGCTCACTTTGCAGGAACAAAGTCACAGAATTGACACAGTTGAAAAAGCTGAGCTATTTAGAATACTTTAGAAGAAAGGAGGAAGAAGAAAGAAAGGAAGAGTCACTGACTGAATTTCAAGAGGAGTGTATAGTAGTAATTGAAAAAGAAAAAGAAGAAGGTGCAGTAGGTGGTGAACCCAGAGAACAATGAGAATTGAGATCTGCTAAAGCAATAAAACCCTCTTATAAAGCTTAACATGGATGAAAGAAAATTGATTTTTATTAATATAAATGGATTTAATTTGGCTACTAAAAGGAAAGTATTTCACAAATTAGAAAAATTAAAATTTGACATAACCTGCTTACAAGAGGTACATATTAAAAAACCACATGAATCTATACTAAAACAAGGAAAACTAGGGAAATTATTTATGTTGCTGGCACAATCCAAAAAAGAGGTGTGGTATTATATATTAAAGAAACAATTTTGGCAGAACTAATCTACACAGATGATGATGGAAGGATTCTGATGGTGGAAATAATGAATAACAGTGTTAAAACACTTCTAATTACAATTTGTGCCCCAAGTGATAAACAAGAAGAATTCTATAGAAAATTACATATGAAAATAATTGAATTGGACAATGTTAATATTTGTATGATGGGAGATTTTAATGGAATAACTAATGACCGATTGGATTATAAACACAGAAAACAACAAAGAAAGTTAGAAAGATACTACCAAAATCCTTTCTTCGAATAATAGAAGAATTTAACTTAAAAGATGCATGGAGAGAGAGAAATGCAGAAAGTAAGCAATATACTTTTTATTCAGATAGACACACATCCTGGTCTAGAATAGATATGATATGGATGTCAGCAGAATTATTGACTAATGTACGACAGATTGAAATAGAAACAAGCACTTGGGGAGATCATAATCCAGTGTCAGTTATTTGGAAAGGATACAAGAGGAGATCTAGATGGACTTTAAATAATATAATATTAAAAGAAAAAGACTTTAAACAGAAAATAGAGAAATAACTCATTTTCTTCTTCAAAGAAAATAGAAAAGAGTATACATCTTTACAGAATCTCTGGGACATGATGAAGGCCTACACAAGAGGCTTGATAAAAGATTATGCAAGGAGAAGAAACATTTAAGACATTAGAGGATGACTATAAAAGATTGGAAAAAGTTTTACAGAAGTCCCCACAAAAAAGATATTAAAAATAAAATGGATATAATTAAACTAAAATGGGACTAATGGAAAAAGAAGAATTAGCACAAAAAATTAAAAATGCAAAACAAAATTACTTTGAAGCTTCAAACAAACCAGGCAGATAGCTAGCTTATAAACTGAGAAAGGAAAGAGAAGCAAGAAGGATTAGTCAATTAATAAATAAAGAAGGACAGGTTTGCTATGAAAATGAGGAGAAGAAAAAAAATTATACAAGACTACTATGGAAAACTGTACTTTCAAGAGAATATTCAAGAAGAAAAAATTTAGCAATATTTACAGAAAACAAACCTACCTCAGATACCTAAAAATATTGAAGCAATGTTAGAAGGAAATATAACAATTATGGAATTAACAGGAGCCTTAAAAAAACAGAATGTTGGAAAAGCACCAGGTCCAGATGGATTGCCAGCGGAATTTTACAAGACTTTTCAGCAAATATTGAATCTTCATCTTTTAGGAGTTATGAATGAAGTTATATTGAAGAAAAGAATACCAAAAACATGGTCAGCAGCATACATTACGCTTATACCAAAGAAAGATACAGACCTGCAGCAAGTTAAAAATTATAGACCTATATCTTTATTGAATTCAGACGATAAAATCTTTGCTTCAATTTTGGCAGAAAGACTAAAAAGATACTTAAATAATTTTACTCATACTGATCAAAATGGATTTCTGCCAAAGAGACAAATCAAAGACAATGTGAGAATTATTTTGGATACTCTGGAATATTATGAAGCACACCCTGAGAAGCAAGTGGCCTTGATGTTTCTAGATGCACAAAAAGCCTTTGACAATGTGAGTTGGCGATTTATTTTACTGCAATTGATACAAATGGGCTTTGGTAAGAAATTTATCCAAGCCATTGAAACAATATACCATGAACAAACTGCAAAGGTGATGGTGAATGGAGAATTAACAGAATTTATAAATATAAGAAAAGGGACAAGGCAAGGCTGTCCTTTGTCGCCTCTGCTGTTTGTGTGAATGTTGGAAGTGTTGAACAGGTATATTAGAGAAGAAAGAGAAATAAAAGGAATGAAAATTAAAAAGGAGGAGTATAAATTGCAAGCTTTTGCAGATGACCTGGTATTTATATCAGAAGACCTATTAGAAACAGCACTCAAATTAATAGAAAAAAAATAAAAGAATATGGAAAAGTAGCAGTTTTCAGAATAAATAAAGACAAAACAAAGATATTAACAAAGAATATGTTAGCAACACAAAAGAAAGAGTTGGAAGAAAATTTAAAAATACAGGTCACAAACAAGGTGAAATATTTAGGGATACATATTATACCAAGATGTAGTATGCTGAAGGAAGATAACTATGTAAAGGGCCTGTCACATTGGCCGACGGATGCAAAACGTTTGTAAAAAGGACACAGCGGATGATAAAATGTTCCATCCGTTGTTATCCGCTCTCAAAAGTGCCCCAAATTTGCATAACCAGAGCGGACAACAATGGAAAGGAACGGATGGGAGGAGGACGTAGCCAAAATGGAAAGCGGATGCTCCATGGAAGCCTAGCGGATGGAAGCGGAAGGCATATCCGCAGGGCTTCCGGGGGAGCACAGCGAAGCGGATGCGCAGCAGAAAGAGCGGACGCAGAGCGGATGACTAGCGGATGAAGCGGATGCAAAGTGGAAGCCAAGTGGAAGCCTAGTGGAAGCCTAGCGGATGCACAGCGTTCACTGCACATGCGGGGAGGATGCATTGCGTCAGCCCTGTGGATATAAAGGGAAGCAGCTCGCAAGCAGGTCACCATTCAGAGGAAAGATCTGCTTCCAGACACAGCTCTCCAGCCAGGCAGCCAGCCAGCCAGCCAGCCAGCCAGCCAGCCAGCAAGCCAACAACCCAACAACCCAACAACCCAACAACCATGGGGAAGAAGAGAAACCCTCAGCCATCTGCTGCCAGCCCAGGCAAGAGGGACAGGGCCACCATCCCACCCCCTGGCCACCATCCCACCCCCTGACTCTGCTTCTGCTGGGGCTTCTGCTGCTCGGGCTCGCTCTTCTGGTGCTTCTGCTGGCACTGCTTCTGGTGGTGGTGCTTCTGCTGATGCTGCTTCTGGTGGTGGTGCTTCTGCTGGTGCTTACTCTGCTGGCACTGCTCCTGGTCCTGCTGGTCCTGCTGGTTCTCCTGGTGCTTCTGGTCCTGCTGGTCCTGCTGGTCCTGCTGGTCCTGCTGGTGCTGCTGGTGCTGCTGGTGCTGCTGGCACTTACTCTGCTGTTGCTGATTCTGGTCCTGCTGGTCCTGCCGGCGCTGCTGGTGCTTACTCTGCTGGTGCTGCTCCTGGTCCTGCTGGTGCTGCTGGTGCTGCTGGTCCTGCTGGTCCTGCTTTTGCTGCTACTGTTGTTGCTGGTGGTGGTGGTGGTGGTGGTGTGGAGGAGCAGCCCCTACAACCTCGAAGCCCCTCTAATGAGGGCCCATGTGGCCCTGCCAAAGGGAGGAAGAGGCAGACGTGTGAACGGGAAATGAGGCAATACACAATCGAAGAGGAACATGAAGAGGAGGTGCTGGAGTGGCTGAGGGAGAATGAATATCTTTGGTGGAAGGGACACAGGATCTATCGAGACACCAAGAGGAAGCAGGCTGCTTGGAGAGAGAAGGCGGAGAGCCTGGGCTACACTTCGGAGGTGCTCCTCGGCTGGTGAAAGCCCATGCACACCTGGTACTGGAAGCTGCACCTCAAGAAATCTGGCCAGGCCGCGGTCAAGCTGATGGATAGAGAGACCTACGTGATGGCCAAGTGCAGCTTCCTGGAGGGTGAGATCCGCCACTGAGGAGCAGCCTCTCTCACAACCCTCTCTCTCAGGCAGACTGCTGAGAGCCAGTCCTCTTCTGGCAAAGAGTCAGCTCCTGTGTCCAGGCAGGTATCTGTGGAGTGTGCCACGATGAAGACCCCCCGACAGCTGTACTACCCGTGGTGGAGCGCGTAGAGGACCCCCTGATGCAGTGGGAGCAAGGAGAGGGCATTTCCACCACAGCCCAACCTGCATCCACCCCCAGCTCCAGCTCCACCGAAAGGCAGAGAGGCAGACCGGAGGGGCAGAGCCACACTGTCCTGCTGGAGATCAGGGACACCATCAGGAGCAGCGTAGATCTCCTCTCTCAGCTGGTACAGTCCGACATACCATCCTCTAACAGAAAGCCCTTCCTCACCTACGTCAACCAGACCCTCATGGAAATGCCCGAATCCCAGTACCAGGTGATCAAGGAGAGGATCACAGGTCTCCTGCACCACCCTCCAGGCCCAGCTGAACCTGCTCCAACCCAGTCCAGGTCTGCTCCTCCACCCCAGGTGATGTCACAGCCCTTCCAAGGCTTTCCACAGCCCCTCACCTACCAAAACTATGGCTACCAGGAGTTCCAGCAGCACAGGCAGCCCTTCCCAGTCCAGGCACAAGTACATCGCACACCACACATGCCACCAATGCCACTGATACCACCGATGCCACCCACGCCATCAATGCCACCCACACTACAGATGCTACCCATGCCACAGATGCCACCCATGCCTCACCTCGCTCAGCTGCAGACCAGACAGCCCCACTACACTGCTCCTTCCTCCACCCCACAGCCAAGCCCGGCCTCAGAACATCTGTCATCGTTTTTGGGGCTGACACCCCATGTCATGCAGGAAGGGGCTCTCAACAACACGGGACTGAGCCAGCTGTCTGAGAACTTCCTCCACACACTGTCCCCTGTTGTCCTCTTGGGGGCAGGCACCCCAATGGTGCCTCAGACCAGCACTCCAGCAGCAGCGAACTCCACAGGACCTGGACCCTTCACCCCGAGACTGGGCATGCCTCAGAGTGACCAAGAAGACTGCCAGAGACTGGGTGGCTACCTGTTGACTTTATTTTTGCATTGGACACTTGATTTGGGTCATTTTTCTTTTACAGCTTGCTATTAATAAAGATTATCTTTGCTTGACACACTTGCTTCATTTATTTTTGTAATTAAAGTCTTGGTGGAAACTTTTAGAAATGGTTTAAGCCTTTGCATGCTTGTGGGATGGGTTAAGATAGCAGTGGGATGGGCAGGGAGACCTTTGGGATGAGTTAAGATAGCAGTGGGATGGGCAGGGAGACCTTTGGGATGAGTTAAGATAGCAGTGGGATGGGCAGGGATACCTTTGGGATGGGTAATAGCTGTGGGATGGGCAGGGATACTTTTGGAATGGGTAATAGCTGCGGGATAGATAAACATCCAGTGCAAGCATAGTGGGACTGTATGGTCCACCCTCCCAGGTGCCACACGTTTGGCCCTTCATTTTCAATAACAATGTAAGCATTGATCCACACATTTGAACATAAACACAACTCTTTATTAAATGCCCTGTTCATTGTAGGCCCACCCAACATACATGGCACAATCACTTCAGTGTGATGAGACAGGCTGAAGGAAGCATCCATTAATCATCTATCATCCTGTCTTGCCACTCCACTTCTCCAGCTGGGGAGTTGCACCAGTGTTACAGGAGGTTGCACTGCTTCTTCCCTTCATGTGAGGCTCTGTTGGGGCCTTGCACATCCAGAGTGTCTATCATGTTTCGCCCTTGCCTCCATTCCCCAGGCTCCATGTCCCCATTGCCTTGTTGGAGGTCCACAAGCCTGTTCTGCAAGACTGGGTAGCGGGTGCGCATGAGATTGTGCAGGATGCAGCAAGCTTCCACGATCCTCCTCACGGTCTCTGGGCGATACTGCATGGTGGTGAGAAGTGCCTGGAACCTGTTGGCCAGGAGGCCAAAGGTGTTCTCCACCACCCGCCTTGCCCTGGACAGCCTGTAGTTGAAGATCCTCTCTTCACGGGTGAGGCATCTGGAAGTGTAGGGCTTCATGAGGTAGGTTCTGAGGGAGAAGGCATCATCCCCCATGATGAAGTAAGGCACATCTTGTGTGTCATTGGGCAGGGGGTCTGGATCTGGGAAGCCCAGGATGAGGTTGCATTCCAGCCCCTCCTTGAGGTGACTGGCGTTGTATACCTGGGCATCTGAAGCTGACCCGTTGCCTGAAGCATCGATGTACATGAACTTGTAGTCCAGCATTGACCATGGTGAAGAGGATGATGCTGAAGAAGCCCTTGTAGTTGAAATAAGTGGACCCTGAGTTGGCTGGAGCTTTGTAGGCCACGTGCTTGCCATCTATGGCTCCAATGGTGTGGGGGAAGTTCCACTTCTGATACCACTGCTCTGCAACTTTCTTCCATTCTTCTTCAGTGGAGGGGCACTTGAGGAGCTCCTCCAGTTATTCTTCGATGATGGCCTGCACCACTTCTCTGACCACAATGCTGATGGTGTTGTGTGGCACCCTCCAGCCGTACTGCATGCTCCTGTAGGTGGTCCCTGAGGCCAGGTGGTGCAGAGTCAGTGCTACCTTCAGCCCAGGGTCCAGGCTGGGCTGGGAGTTGATGCTTTGCTTGGTCAACCTGGGTCACAGCTGCTCCACAACTTCATCAAACATGGATGGCGGCATCCTCATGAAGTTCTGGAATGCAAGAGGGTCTTCGTTCCTCAGCTCCACCATCAGCTTGAGCCCAGGGTCCAGGCTGGGCCAGAGGTTGGTGTTTGCCTTGGTCAACCTGGGACTCAGCCGCTCCACAACTTCGTCAAACATGGCTGGCGTCAACCTCATGAAGTTCTGGAATGCACGAGGGTCTTCGTTCCTCAGCTCCACCATCAGCTTCTTGTACAGTCAATAGTCTGCTCTTCTCCCGATCCATCTTCGGACCCAGACACTTCTTGGCCGTTTCCTTTTCTTTGCGTAGAACAGGTGAAAGAGCCTGTAGATGGCTTTGCACTGTTGCAGAACGATGGTGGCTACTAAAAGGAGTGTGTTACGATCCATGGTGGAGATGACTGGATGCTTTGGAAGAGCAAGAACAAGATGAAGGCTGAAGAGATCTGCACAGCAGGTTTACTGGACTGAAAGTGAGATCCAGGTGAGTTCCTCCCCCTTTTTATAGGAAATATCATTTTTTCACTCGGTGTCCTTTTGCATCCTCTGGACATCCTGCAGACATCCTAAATATCCGAGATAGGTCCTCTCTGCAAACGTTTTTTCCATTTTAATGCTTTGTATGCGAGCTGCATCCGCTTTCATCCTTTCTCCGTCTGTGCTACTAACGCTGCACGTCTGTTCCGCGTCCATTTCGCTTCCTCCCTGTGTCTGTTTTCTGCTGGAGCGGATGCGAGTTGCGTGGATGCGTAGTGGATTCCTAGCGGATATAGCGGACGCGTAACGGATGACGACGGATGTAGAACGGATGTTCCCCGTATGCGTTGCAGATGCAGAACGGACACGTTGGATACATTTTCCGCTAAAAAATTTTGAGCAGCTCAAAACTTTTTGAGCAGATGGAACCTCAGTCGACGGATACTGGATGGATAGAAAGTATGAAAAACGGAGGCAGTGAATACAGAACTGAAGCATCGCGTTAACCAACAGATGGTAAGTGTTTCTCTCCGTTTTACATCCTCTTTTCATCCGTTGGTGCAGTGTGACATGGGCTTTAAACTCAAACAGCAGATTGCGACAGATTTGATAAAATGGGAAAAACTGCAACTATCATTGATTGGGAGAATATCTACAATTAAGATGAATATATTGCCTAGAGTTTTATATTTATTCCAGACAATTCCTATTCGATTAGGGAAGGAGTTTTTTTAAGATTTAAATAGAATTGTGTTGAAATATATTTGGCAGGGTAAAAAAATAAAAATAAAATTAAAACTGTAACAAGATGTAAGAATAAGAGGAAGGTTTGCCCGGCCCAAATGGGAGCTATATTACCAGGTGTCAAGTTTGATGTGGGTAAAGGAATGGATAACACTAAGGAATAGCAGATTACCGACTTTAGAAAGCCATGACTTGCTGTTGGGATGGCGTGCCTTTCTCTGGTATAAGGGAACTAAAGCCCCTGTCACACTGCACCAACGGATGCAAAGAGGAAGTAAAACAGACAAAAAAGCTTGCCATCCATTCGAAAACGCGATGTACTCACTGCCTCCGTTTGGCTTCCTCTCTATCCGTCCAGCATCCGTTTATGGATGTTTCATCCGCTCCAAAAGTTTTAGGCTGCTTAAAACTTTTGCATGGAAAATGTATCCAGTTCGTCCGTTCTGCATCTGTTACGCATCCGCTACGCATCCGCGCAACTCGCATCCGCCCGTATGCAGGGAGGAAGCGGAACGGATGTGGAACGGATGCAAAACAGATGCAGAACGGATGCAGAACGGATGCAGAACGGATGCAGAACGGAAACAAAGCATTTAAAATGGAAAAAACGTTCGCAGAGGGGACCTATCTCGGATATTAAGGATGTCTAGAGGATGCCTAGAGGATGCCTAGCGGAAAACCTATACTGCCTATGAAAAGGGGGAGCAACTTGTCTGCATCGCACTTTCAGACCAGCAGCTCAGCGGTGCAGACTTCTGCAGCCTTCATCTTCCTCTTCCTCTTCCTCTTCCACAGCATCCAGTCATGTCCACCGTGGATTGCGGCAAAATCCTTTCGGCAGCCAACATCCTTCTGCAACACTGCGAAACCATCTACAGTCTCTGTGAACAGTACTACGGGAAGAAAAGGAGGCACCCAAAAAAAGTCTGGCTCCGAAGATGGTTCGCCAGAAGAGCGCAGTACGTACTTTACGACAAGCTGATGGTGGAGCTCAGGAGCGAAGACCCTCGGGCGTTCCTGAACTTCATGAGGATGCCTCCAGCCATGTTTGACGAACTTGTGCAGTGCCTGACACCCAGGTTGACCAAGACAAACACCAACTTCCCACCCAGCCTGGAACCTGGGCTCAAGGTGGCACTCACTCTGTGCCACCTGGCATCAGGGACCACCTACAGGAGCATGCAGTACGGCTGGAGGGTGCCACACAACACCATCAGCATTCTGATCAGAGAAGTGGTGCAGGCCATTATCTATCCCACAGCTATTACCCATCCCATAGGTATCCCTGCCCATCCCACAGGTATCTCTTCCCATCCCACAGCTATCTTAACCCATCCCACAGGTATCCCTTCCCATCCCACAGCTATCTTAACCCATCCCACAGGTATCCCTTCCCATCCCACAGCTATCTTAATCCATCCCACAGGTATCCCTGCCCATCCCACTGCTATCTTAACCCATCCCACAAGCATGCAAAGGCTAAACCATTTCTAAAAGTTTCCACCCAGACTTTATAGAAAAAAATTAATGAAGCAAGTGTCTGAAACAAAGATAAACTTTATTAATAACAAGCTGTAAAATAAACATGACCCAAGTCAAGTGTCCAAATAAAGTCCACAAATATCCAGGCAGCCAGTCTCTGGCACTCCGCTTGGTCACTCGGAGGTGTGTGTCCAGGCTAAGATGTTAGGGAGCAGGTGCTATGGAGGTGGGTGCTGCTGCAGTGCTGGTCTGAGGTGTTATTGGAGTGCCTAGCCCCGAGAGGACAACAGGGGACGGTGTGTTGAGGAAGGTGTCGGACAGCTGGGTCAGCCCCGTGATGCTGAGAGGTCCTTCCTCCATGCCATGGGGTGTCATCCCCAGTACTGAGGACAGATGTACTGAGGCCAGGCTTGGCTGTGGGATGGAGGAAGCAGCAGTGTAGTGGGGCTGCCTGCTCTGCAGCGGGGTGAGGACTGTCGAGGTTGGCATCGGTGGCATCATTGGAACAGGTGGCAGCGGTGTCACCCGATGACTCTGTGCCTGCATCTGTAAGGGTTGCTGTCTGTGCTGCTGGACCTCCGGGTAGCTGTAGCCCTGGTAGGTGAGGGGCTGTGGGAAGCCTTGGTATGGGAGGGACATCACCTGGGGTGGAGGAGCAGACCTGGACTGGGTGGGAGCAGGTGCCTCTGGGTCTGGAGGGTTGTTAAGCAGCGTGGTGATCCTCTCCTTCACCACCTGGTACTGGGGATCCGCCATCTCCTTGAGGGTCTGGTTCACATAATTGAGGAAGGGCTTGCGGTTGGAGGAGGAGGATTCGATAGGGACCAGCTGAGAGAGGAGACCTATGCTGGTGTGGATGGTGTCCCTGATCTCCACCAGGACCTTGTGGCTCTGCCCCTCCTGCGGTCCGGCTCTCTGCCTTACTGTGGTGGCAGAGGTGTGGGTGGATGCGGCTTCGGCAGTGGTGGACTCAATGTCTCCTTTCTCCCACCGCACCAGGGATTCCTCATCGCTCTCCACCATGCTTTCAACACCTGCCCGGGGGTTCTCCGCCGTGGCACGCTCCACAGATACCTGCATGGAGACTGGGACTGACTCTCGGCCACCAGAGGACTGGCTCCCAGCAGGCTGCCGGAGAGAGAGGGTAGAGATTTGGGCTCCTGGTGCTCCTCGGTGGCGGACCTCACCCTCCAGGAAGCTGCACTTGGCCATGACATAGTTCTCTCTGTCCGTCAGCTTAACCGTGGCCTGGCCAGATTTTTTGCGGTGCAGCTTCCCGTACCAGGTGTGCATGTGCTTCCACCAGCCGAGGAGCACCTCGAAGTGTAGCCCAGACTCTCCGCCCTCTCTCTCCAAGCAGCCTGCTTCCGCTTGGTATCCCTGTACAGCTGGTGTCCCTTCCGCCATAGATAGTCGTTCTCTCTCAGCCACTCCAGCACCTCATCCTCATGCGCTTCCTCGATGTAATACAGCCTCCTCTCCCATTGTTGCATATGCCTCTTCCTCCCTTTGGCAGGACCAGATGGGCCCTCATCAGAGGGGCTTCCAGGTTGTAGGGGCTGATCTTCCACACCAACAACAGCAGCAGCAGCAGCATCAGTAGCAGCATCAGCATCATCACCAGCAGGATCATAATCAGCATCAGCATCATCAGCATAATCACCAGCAGGATCATAAGCAGCAGCAGCAGCAGCAGCAGCAGGATCAGCAGCAGTAGCAGCAGCAGCAAGACCAGGATGAGCAGCAGCAGAGTAAGCACCAGCAGCAGGGTCAGCAAGACCAGGAGCACGAACAGAACGAGCAGGACCAGCAGGACCAGCAGGACCAAGAGCAGCTTCAGCAGAAGCACCACTGCCAGGAGCAGCTACAGCAGAAGCTCCAGCAACAGAAGAGCGAGCCCAAGCAGCAGAAGCCCCAGCAGAAGATGAGTCAGGGACATGGGGCGGGAGGGTGGCCCTGTCCCTCTTGCCAGGGATGGTGGCAGGTTGCTGAGACTTTCGCTTCTTCCCCATGGTTGTGGGGTTGCTGGCTGGCAGGGAGGCTGGCAGGAAGGCTGGCAGGCACCGAGGCTGGCAGGAAGGCTGGCAGGAAGGCTGGCAGGAAGGCTGGCAGGAAGGCAGGCACCAAGGCTGGCAGACAGACTGGCTGGCAGGGAGGCTGGAAGGCAGGCTGCCAGCAAGGCTGGCAGGGAGGCTGCCCAGGAGGCTTGGAGGCAGGCTGGCAGCAAGGCTTGCAGGCAGACATGCAGGCAAGAACTCGAGGTATCCAGCAGCAGGTCTTTCCTCGGAATGCTGGCCACGTGCGAGCTGCTTCCCTTTATATCCGGGGGGTTTGCGCAATGCATCCCCCTCGCATGCTCAATTAACGCCAGGCATCCGTTAGGCTTCTGCTGTGCATCCGCTAGGCTTCCGCTGTGCATCCGCTTCATCCGCTGTGCATCCATTCTGCATCCGCTTTTTCTGTTCCACGTCTGCTTCGCTTAGGCCCCCCGGAAGCCTAGTGGACGCGCCATCTGCTTCCATATGCTGGGCTTCCGTTCCGCATCCGCTTTGCATCCTCCCTGCATCCTCCCTGCGTCCGTGTTGTCCGCTCCAATTATGCAAATTTTCGCCCCTTTTGAGCGCGGATACAACGGATGTAACATTTTTCTCTTCCGTTGTGTCCTTTTTGCATCCGTTGGGAAGTGTGACAGGGCCTTAAAATACAGGGGTATTTTAGAAGACATTATATTCGAGAGGCATTGTTTTTGAACTAGGAGAAGATAAAAAGACAACATTACTTAAAAATTCCAACATGGATATCAACTCTTGAAACTTTTTCTTATCCAATAATATTTAAAAAGGAACAAACAGTTAGATATGGTGAGATATTGAATGAAAAGGGTGAACTTAAATCCATGAAAGCATTGGAAGAACGAAGTGTAAAAATGAATTGGTTTTCTCATTTGCAAATACAATGTAGGTTTGATAAAGACTCTAAAGCAGAAGGTATTTGTGATAAGTTGACTGATTTAGACAAAATTTTGATGAGTACTGATGAAAAGGTAATTAAAAAACTTTATGGACATCTATTAGAATTTAAATTGGAGGAGGAACAAGTTAAATAAACGACGATTGCTTGGGGGAAAAATTTTGGATATGGGATAGATTTTGAAAAATGGCAAAAATTGTGGTCTCAAAATTATAAATTGACAATATCAACTGCATATAAAGAAAATTTGTATAAGATGTTTTACAGGTGGCCCCTACCCCCAATGAGACTTGCGAGAATGTTTAAGAATACATCGGATAAATGCTGGAAACGTCAGCAGATACCTGGTTCATATTACCATAGGTGGTGGATATATTTTGATGCAAAGAAATATTGGACTAAAATCCACACATGGTTGGAAAAAATGATAAAAGAACATATAGACTTTAAACAGAGATCTTTTTATTGGGAGTCATACCAGACATATATAATAAATAATTTAAATATTTGATTATAAATGTTTTAACAGCAGCTAGAATTGTATTTGCAAAGAACTGGAAAAATGACAAAATACTTGTGCAGGAGGAAGTTTTGAAAAAAATTATGGACTGTGGTGAAATGAGTAAACTGACATTTGAAATTAGAGAATAAGAAGACAAGCAATTTTATATGATATGGGATTTGTTTTATCAATGGCTGGATAAAAAGACATGGTAAGGTAACAGAACAGATAATTTTGTTATAGAAGTTTAATAGACTGATACAAAATATAATGTAGACATATATAACCATTGAATGACAGCATAATATAATATTGATGGAATAAATAGCAGGATAATTGATAAATAGATAAGCATATGTTAGTTTGGCAATGTGAGATTGATATAAATTGTGAACAATGATCATGAAAGAATTGCACAGAAGATTCTAAACCAACTGACACACTATATACAAAATGGAAGATGGTTTTATAAAAAAAAATATAAAAAATAATAATACCCAAACTCTTACTGGCCTCAGTAAATGTAATCATAGATAGTGCCACTATGAAAAATAGCATTCCATTCATCCTCTCTCTTTTTAAATTCAAATAACTGATAAAACACAGCAAAAATACTTTCATTTCTTCAGCCTTAAGTTTTACAAGTATGATTTACAGCTTCTAGCTGATTGCATGCCAGTCAAAACAGTTTTGCTCTTTCAGAATAAGCAAGAGGACTTTCCCCCCACCTCCAAACTTCAGTTTTCAATTATTAACTATAAACATGATCAAATATATGTGCATAAGTATATTACAGAATATATGCTCTACTCTAATCCTACACCTATCCATTCTTCTTGTGCAAGAGTTACAAAAGCTTTGCAGATATAAGTGGAAGGTTTTCCTCTTTCTATCTTAACAAATGAATAGGAATCTGGCCTTGATCTAGCTGATAATTCTTTGATAAATAAAACCATTGATTTTTCTTCCATTAATTTCAATCTAAGTAAAGGTTCTCAGTTGTGATTATATTACCTGCTCTTCTTCCTCTTCCACTGTTTCTCTATTATGACTTCAAGTATTTTATTGACCGAACAACTCCTGAACTAGCAGCCTTAAACATGGCAAAGACTGTTTCATCAATTTTAGGATTACTAGCCATCCTGCTTCTGGAATGAACTTAAGAGTGTTTCTGGACCACTATAGTTGTTGGTCCAAGTTATTAATTTCTAAGCTTCTTGTTTCCGGAATTGTCCACTGTGTCTTTTATTAAAAGATTTTTAAAGATATGCCATTCCATATCTATCACCCCTTTTTCTTCTATGACAACTATTTCTCATCAGAATCTAAACTAACACCTAATTTCAGCTCCTTTTCAACAACATGAACATTAAACCCATGTCACACTGCACCAATGGATGGAAAGAGGATGTAAAATGGAGAAAAACACTTGCCATCCATTGGTTAATGCGATGCATCCGTTCTGTACTCACTGCATACGTTTTTCATACTCTCTATCCGTCCAGCATCCGTCTACTTTGATTTCATCTGCTCAAAAAGTTTTGAGCTGCACAAAACTTTTTCAGCGGATGAAGTATCCAACGCGTCCATTCCACATCCGCTACGCATACAGGGAACATCCGTTATATATCTGTTGTCATCCACTACACATCCGCTATATCCGCTAGGCATCCGCTGAGCATCCGCGCAACTCAAATCAACCCCAGTGGAAAACGGACACAGGGAGGAAGCGAAACGGATACACAGCATTAGTTGCACGGACGTAGAAAGGATGTAAGCGGATGCAGCTCGCAAAAAGCATTAAAATGGAAAAAACGTTCGTATAGGGGATGTATCTCGGATATTTAGGATGTCTGGAGGATGTCTAGAGGATGCGGAAGGACACCTAGCAGAAAACCTATCTTTCCTATAAAAAGGGGGAGGAAATCACCTGGATCTCACTTTCAGTCCAGCAGCCCTGGTGTGCAGAACGCTTCAGCCTTGATCTTGCTCTTGCTCTTCCACAGCATCCAGTCAACTCCACCATGGATCATCACACACTCCTTTTGGTAGTCGCCATTATTCTACAACAGTGCGAAGCCCTCCACAGGCTCTTTCACCTGTTCTACGCAAGGAGAAGGAGGCGTCCAAGAAGTGTGTGGGTCCGAAGATGGATCGTGAGAAGAGCTGAGTACAGACTGTATGAAAAGCTGATGGTGGAGCTGAGGAACAAAGACTCTCGTGCATTCCAGAACTTCATGAGGATGCCACCAGCCATGTTTGATGAAGTTGTGGAGCAGCTGAGACCCAGGTTGACCAAGCTGAGCATCAACTTCCGGCCCAGCCTGGACCCTGGGCTCAAGGTGGCACTGACTCTGCGCCACCTGGCCTCAGGGACCATGTACAGGAACATGCAGTATGCCTGGAGGGTGCCACACAACACCATCAGCATTGTGATCAGAGAAGTGGTGCAATCCATCATCGAAGAATACCTGGAGGAGCTCCTCCAGTGCCCCTCCACTGAAGAAGGCTGGAAGAAAGTTGCAGAGCAGTAGTATCAGAAGTGGAACTTCCCCCACACCGTTGGAGCCATAGATGGGAAGCACGTGGCCTGCAAAGCTCCAGCCAAGTCAGGGTTCACTTATTTCAACTACAAGGGCTTCTTCAGCATCATCCTCTTTGCCATGGTCGATGCTGACTACAAGTTCATGTACATCAATGCTTCAGGCAATGGGTCAGCTTTGGATGCCCACGTATACAACGCCAGTGACCTCAAGGGTGGGCTGGAACACAACCTCATCATGGGCTTCCCAGATCCAGACCCACTGCCCAACGACACACAAGATGTGCCCTACTTCATCGTGGGGGATGACGCCTTCTCCTTCAGAACCTACCTCATGAAGCCCTACAGTTCCAGATGCCTCACCCGTGAAGAGAGGATCTTCAACTACAGGCTGTCCAGGCCAAGGCGGGTGGTGGAGAACGCCTTTGGCATCCTGGCCAACAGGTTCCAGGTACTTCTCACCACCATGCAGCATCGCCCAGAGACCGTGAGGAACATCGTGGAAGCTTGCTGCATCCTGCACAATCTCATGCGCACCTGCTACCCAGTGTTGCAGAACAGGCTTGTGGACCTCCAACAAGGCAATGGGGACATGGAGCCTGGTGAATGGAGGCAAGGAGTAAACCTGATAGACACTGTGGTTGTGCCAGGCCCCAACAGAGCTTCACATGAAGGGAAGAAGCAGCGCAACCTCCTGAAACACTGGTGCAACTCCCCAGCTGGAGCAGTGGAGTGGCAAGACAGGTGGTAGATGCTTAATGGATGCTTCCTTCAGCCTGTCTCGTCACACTGATGAGATTGTGCCATGTATGTTGAGTGGCCCTACAATGAACAGATCATTTAAAGAGTTGTGTTTATGTTGAAATGTGTTGATGAATGATTAAATTGTTATTGATAATAAAGGGCCATAGGTGTGGCACCTGGGAGGGTGGACCATACAGTACCACTATGCTTACACTGGAGGGTTATCTATCCCACTGCTATCCTTACCCATCCCACAGCTATTACCCATACCACAGGTATCCCTGCCCATCCCACTGCTATCCTTACCCATCCCACAAGCACGCAAAGGCTTAAACCATTTCTAAAAGTTTCCACCAAGACTTTATTTACTAAAAGAACTGAACCAAGTGTGTGAAGCAAAGATAAACTTTATTAATAACAAACTGTAAAAGCAAAATTACCCAGTAAAGTGTCCCAAGCAAAGATAAAGTCAACAGGTAGCAACCCAGTCTCTGGCACTCTTCTCAGTCACTCTGAGGCATGCCCATGGTCTCAGGGGTGAAAGGTCCAGGTGCTGTGGAGATGGCAGTGGCTGGAGTGCTGGTCTGAGGCACCATTGGGATGCCTGGCCCCGAGAGGACAACAGGGGACAGTGTGTGTAGGAAGCTCTCAGAGAGCTGGCTCAGTCCCGTGATGTTGAGAGCCCCTTCCTCCAGGACATGGGGTGTCAGTCCCAAGACCGATGACAGATGTTCTGAGGCCTGGCTTGGATGTGGGGTGGAGGAAGGAGGAGTGTAGTGCGATGTCTGGTCTGCAGGTGAGCGAGGTGAGGCATGGGTGGCATCTGTGGCATCTGTGCCTGGACTGGGAAGGGCTGCCTGTGCTGCTGGAACTCCTGGTAGCCATAGCCTTGGTAGGTGAGGGGCTGTGGAAAGCCTTGGAAGGGCTGTGACATCACCTGGGGTGGAGGAGCAGACCTGGACTGGGTTGGAGCAGATTCAGCTGGGCCTGGAGGGTGGTGCAGAAGACCTGTGATCCTCTCCTTGATCACCTGGTACTGGGATTCGGGCATTTCCATGAGGGTCTGGTTGACATAGGTGAGGAAGGGCTTTCTGTTAGAGGATGGTATGTCGGACTGTACCAGCTGAGAGAGGAGATCTACGCTGCTCTTGATTGTGTCCCTGATCTCCAAGAGGACAGTGTGGCTCTGTCCCTCTGGTCTGGCTCTCTGCCTGCTTTCTGTGGAGGTGGAGCTTGGGGTGGGTGTGGGTTGGTCTCTGGTGGCAGCAGCTTCTTCTTGCTCCAACTGCATCAGGGGGTCCTCCATGTGCTCCGCCATGGGGAGTGCAGCTGTCGGGGGGGGGGGGTTCTCCATCGTGAGGCACTCCAAAGATACCTGCCTGGACACAGGAGCTGACTCTTGGCCAGAAGAGGACTGGCTCTCTGTGGGCTGCCTGAGAGTGAGGTTTGACAGAGGGGCTGCTCCTCGGTTGCGGATCTCACCCTCTAAGAAGCTGCACTTGGCCATCACATAGGTCTCCCAGTCGGTGAGCTTGACTGCGGCCTGGCCAGACTTCTTCAGGTGCAGCTTCCCGTACCAGGTGTGCATGTGCTTCCACCACCCGAGGAGGACATCCAAAGTGTAGCCCAGGCTCTCTGCTTTCTCTCTCCAAGCCGCCTGCTTCCGCTTGGTGTCTCGATAGAGCCTGTGTCCCTTCCTCCAGAGGTACTCATTCTCCCTCAGCCATTCGAGCACCTCATCCTCATGTTCCTTTGCAATGGAGTTCTGTCTCCTCTCACCCTTATCTCGTGAATACCTTTTCCTCCCTCTGGCAGGGCCTTCTGGGCTCTCATCAGTAGGGTTTTGAGGTTCTAGAGGCTGGTCCACCACCCCACCACCAGCAGCACCAACAGCAGCAGCAGCAGCAGCAGCAGCAGCAGCAGCAGGACCAGCAGCACCAGCAGCACCAGCAGCACCAGGAGCAGCACCAGCAGTCAGCACCAGCAGAAGCACCAACACCAGGAGCAGCACCAGCAGAGTCAGCACCAGCAGAAGCACCAGTACCAGGAGCAGCACCAGCAGAAGCAGAGTCAGCACCAGCAGCAGAAGCCCCAGCAGAAGCAGAGTCAGTGCCAGGGGGTGGGATGGTGGTCCTGTCCTTCTTGCCAGGGCTGGCAGGAATAGGCACAGGCTTCCTCTTATTCCCCATGGTTGTTGGCTGAAGATGTGTCTGGCAGCAGGTCTTTCCTCTGAATGGTGACCTGCTTGCGAGCTGCATCCTTTTATATCCACGGGGCTGACGCAATTCATCCTCCCCACATGCGCAGTGAGTGCTTTGCATCCACTAGGCATCTGCTAGGAGTCCGTGATGGATCCGTGTCATCCGCTAGGCATCCGCTCTGCATCCGTTCCTTCCGCTGCGCGTCCGCTTTGGTGTTCTCCCCCAGAAGCCCTGTGGATGTGTCATCCGCTTCCATCCTCTAGGCTTCCGTTGAGCATCCACTTTACATCCCCGCTACATCCTCTCCACGTCCGTTCCTTTCCGTTGTTGTCTGCTCTGTTTATGCAAATTTGGGGCACTTTTGAGAGCGGATAACAACGGATGGAAAATTTGCTCGTCCGCTGTGTCCTTTTTACATACGTTTTGCATCCATCGGCTGATGTGACCTAGCCTTTAACTTTTTTATTTGGGTGCTTGCATGGAAATTTGGAAAAGGAGCGAGACTCTATGACTGAGAGCAGACTCATTATAGTTTCTACAAACACCTCCACCAAAGTGCTGAAATTTCAGATTACAAGCCAAGTTATAGTACTGAGATGGCATTGCTTGTGCTTTTGAATATCCTTATGAATGGACTCAGAATGGAGTGTGTGTGTGTGTGTGTGAATCTCTCCTTGCTCTCATAGATCTCTTGATGGCTTTCAGCACAATTGAGCATGGCATCCTGGGGATTGAGAGTAGAGGCCACTGTTTTGCTCCTTCCTCCAAGGTTAGTTTCAATTGGTGCTTGTGGGAGGGATGGAAAGACATTCAGCCCTAGACTTTCTTATGTGGGGTGTTCTAGGGTTCAACTCTTTTCCTCACTCTTAGCTATTTGATACTGCCTGCCTCCCTGCCTACCTGTTCCCCTCATCCAAGTTAAACTCACTCATGACAACTAACAGCAGCAACAATAAATTAAGAATGTAAAAATATTGTATATTCTGAATATTGTAAATACATATACACAGGGGTGGGCTGCTATGGGTTCACCGGGTTCGGGCAAACCCATAACTAATGTTATGGCCACTTTGGTGAACTGCCAAATCCCACTCCTGGCTGTCCCTGTCCACCCTGCCTCACCCCTCCTGCTTCTCCCCGCTTCTTGCAGGAGTTTCCACGTGGCCTGTTTTGGATGCGAGGTAAATGCAGGGCTTGTGCAGAGGCTCAGGGAGGGTAAAAAATGGGCCTCCCAGAGGCTCGAGGAAAGCTTCTGGAGCCTGGGGAAGGCCAAAACTCCCTCCGTTCATGGTGCAGGAGGCTGACTAGGCCACACCAACCATGGTCAGGCCCACCCAGCAACTGGGCAGAGAACCAGTTGCTGAAATTTTTGAAGGCCACCCCTTCATATACATGAATACATACATATGACAAATTAAAATTGTAGGAAAACTCCATTAAGGAAAGGCTAAAATTTAAAAGCCATTTTAACCATTCTTCTTAAAACAATTGAATTCCATAGCACTGGAGCTACTACTAAATTCCAGGTGGACTCTTTCCAGCATTTGCAAACAGGTCTTGAGACAAGGTCATAGCTCCATTTGGCACCTGAAATTAACTTGGAAATCTGTTGGAAGCAGCTTAGGTATCTTATGTTCCCAGTTGGAAGGTGCTGACAGAGACCTGGCTGCCACATTTTGGACTTGTTGCATTTTCAAAGGCATCTTAATGTAGAACAATCTGCTGTCATTTAAATAGGAGCTACCCAATGTGTGGATAATGGTAGCTAGTTCAATTCTCTCCAAGAAGAGACATCATAGATTGATTACTCTCGGCTATGGAATGTACTCCTTGCCACCATGCTGACTTGTTCAATCAAGGATGTGACAGGGTAACAAAATATCTTCAAACTACTTTTTTCTATCATTACTGGATGTAATACATACTCCAATCTATGAGCAATCAAATTAGTAAAAGTCTTCTCTTATCTGAAGCCAGTTTGGAGAAACAGTAGTTTTCTGTACAAATCCTAGCTAATCACAGATTTAAAAAAAATATTCTCACAATCCTTTCTGAAAAATTCCTATGGCAACTATGGCAACCCTTTTCATTTTTATTTTTTTTTTACAAATGTATAAGTTTGTCTACCAGCTGGATCAATTTTACATCACTCTGCACATACCTTTCCATGGCTCTTACTTTCAGCAGCCTTCATCGCATCCCTTAAGGCACTGTTTTTAACCCATAACAGGGTACATTTTATGCATTCTGGCTATGACAGCATGAAACTGTTATCCCCTGTTGAGATAGGCTTTACATTTTATAGCAACTAAGAACTGAGTGAGAAGAAATTGGGTTGCTTTCACCTTTCAGGTGAAATCTGCCTTTTGGGATATCTGGAGCACCCTGTGTTCACTAATTGAAACAAGTCAAAATGTCAAATGTGCTGTTTCAAAAATCAACAAGTAAGAGTAAGTCTTCACTGGTTGGTGACTGCTACTTCACAACCTTGCATTGAAATGTCAAGGAAGGATCTTTGCTCTTCAATTACAAAAATCTGTGTTATGCTAAGAATCATCAGAGAAGGGGAATGTTAAGGATGGCTTTTAATCCCCAATAGCATTACTATGCATCAGCAAATATTTGCAAAAACATTTTCTGGATTAATTTCAAGCCTTCATTCAAAGAGTGTCAGAAATTAAATTATGAGACAATGAAGGTAGTTTTAGTTGAATGTAAATTTTACATTCAAACTTTAAACTTTAAAACTTTTATTACTAGATGATCATACTGCTGCTGATATGGGGTGGGTAAGTGTCAGATATCAAGTGCTATGGAAAACAGGAAAAATAATTTTACACCCAATTGTCGTACTTTGGAGCTATTTAGCAATGATGCCCAGAGTGTAAAGTAAGAACAATATCACAGGTTGGGGTTAAGAAACAGAGGCACTTGAAGCAGAATCTGGTTGTTTGACAAGATTACAACAAGTTTAGGAGATTTTTTTGCTGGTTATTATTCACTCCGTGATTGTTGGGTGATAACGTTGCAATAATTTCTAGCATTAAGTTTTTTCTAGGTGCTTGTGTTTCAGAAAAAGTTGACAATCTAAGGACTTAATTTACTTTATTCTGATTTGCTCAAGTAATGCAGAATGGTTTCTATACAAAAAAGTTGGATGCATCTAGCTCTAGTGAATGCACCTAGTTCTGGCTTTGAAATCAGTGGTGGGATTCAAATAATTTAACAACTTAACAAATAATTTAATTTGTGTAGGGTCAGGTTGGCTGTCATGGGAGGCATGGCCCAACCTGACCCTATGTGAATCAGTTGTTAAATTCCCCCACATTATCAAAATCAATCCTGGGCACTGTGCTGCAATGGAGAAATGGTAAACAGAGCAGCTAGCACAAGGTAAGGAGGAGGAGCAGGGAGAAAAAAGAGGGAAAGCAGTTTTCTCCTTCCCTCATGCTGGCCTCTCCATTGCCCATTTCTCCATTGCAGCACAGTACAGTGCCTAGGATCCACTTTGATAGTGGGGTGGTGATGGTGTGTGATTTAACAACTGTTTGCCTGAACCAGTGTGAACTGGCTGAATCCCACTGTCTGAGGTCTCCAGTTAAGTGAGATAAGGCTGTAAGGGACATCTCCAAGCTGAATCATAATTCATCACATGAAAGTGTTTCGTATGTCAAAGGGCAATGAAGCCATTTCCCAATTTAAGGAAATTGGAATATGTTCAAAATAACTTAGCTATGCTTAATCTGAATGGTTTTAGGAAGACAATTCTCTCCAGTCAGGATCTATGATTGTAGCTACCATGTTTCTCACAAAATAAGACTGGGCCTTATTTTTTTTTTGACCCCCCCAAAAACGGCAAGGCCGTCTTTTCGGGGGTGACTTAATTCCCCCTTTGCATCCTTGGGTGGGTGGGCAGCGATGGCTTGGATGTTGACCTCGACGTTGATGGGGCACTTTGTATCAGGAGACCTTCTGCCACTGTTGCTTTCCCTTCTCCCGTGCTGCCACGGCATTAAGAGCAATGCTGTGGCATTTGGCACAGCTATGTGTGGCCAGCCAGGGCTCCTCCCTGCAACCGAAGCCCGGTGGAGACACTCAGCTTCCTGTCGCTGCCTTTGAAGGCAAAGCCAATTCTTTTAAAAATGATGCCCTACTACCAGTATGACAAAGCCTCCCTTGCCCGAGAGGCCAGCCCAACCCCACATGGGGAGGCGAATCTCCCGGGGCTGCAGTGCAGGATCGACCCATCCCAGGAGAAGTGCCCAGCCACCATCCCTGCCTGGTACCAGGCAGCGCATGAAGAGCTTCGCCTGGGGTGCCCAGTGCAGCTGACAGGCAGGCCCTCCTGCCCAGCGGTAGAGCTCTCACCAAGGCAGTGAGTGCCTCCCCACAGGACCCTCCACTCATCCTGCCAAGGCCACGCCAGAGCCATGCAGGCTCAGCAGAGCTGGGAAAGTGAGCCACGGGTGATGAGGGTGCGAGGCAACGGCAGCACTGTTTCCCTGGCTGGTGGGTCTGGCAGATAGAGTCCGAAGCCACCTGTCCTTTCCACCCTTCGCCCAGCCCGTCCTGTCCCCATGCATCTCCAAATGCACCAGCAGCTCCAAACACTGCAGCGGCATGGACATTGGGCAGAGGCACTAACTTGGTGGGGCTCAGCTTGGAGGAGGACACGGCACAGGTCGTTGCTTTGCCTCCCTGTCCACAGGTGGGTAGGCGCTATCACTGCCTTGGGCGGCCTCTCCTGGTGGCCCCTTTGAGTTCAGGCTGGAGGGACTTGGGAAGGAAGCCAAGCTCCAGTTGGCCTGGCTCTTTTGCTTGGCAGGTGGGCGCGCACCCGCAACTCGCTTTCCCGGATCAGCCAAGCCCACATGGCTCTGGCGCGGCCCTGGGGGGATGAGCGGAGGGCCTGGCAGGGAGGTATTCTGCTCTGCGCCAGGCAGGGATGGCGGCTGGGTGCTTTTCCTCAGGTGGGCCAATCCTGTGCTGTGGCCCCGGGAGATTCACCTCCCCACGTGGGGTTGGGATGCTCTCTTGGGCAGGGGAGGCTTTGTCGCACCAGTAGTTGGGTGTCATTTTTAAAAGAATTGGCTTTGCCTTTGAAGGCAAAGGGAAGGAAGTGACAGGAGCGCCTGAAGCCGAGTGTCTCCACCGGGCTCCGGTTGCAGGGAGGAGCCCTGGCTGGCTGCATGTGACTGCACTAAAATGCCATGACATTGCTTTAAATGCCATGGCAGCATGGGGAGAAGGGAAAGCAATGGTGGCGGAAGGTCTCCTGATATGAAGTGCCCCACCAACGCCAAAGTCAATGCAGGCAGCACCATATCCGGATATGCAACAAAAGTACTTCCTAATGGCAAACCTTCCCCACCATTCCCCCCCATTTCACATGTTTAATATAGGCCTAAATTTGGGGAAAGGGGCTTAATTTGATTTTATGCTGATAAAACATGCTGGACTTCCAATTGGGGGAGACTGTACTGTTGGAGAAGCATGGTAGATTCAGTTAGAGCAGAAGTTCCGCTGTATCCTGTATGGACCTTTGTTCTTTCAAGGAAAGTCCATGGTATCAAGCCCAATCATAATATTGGGATACTTTAAGACTATATTGAAGGAGTGATGTTGTACATGCATATCTTTTCTAATGTTTCAGGAAATGTTACACTGGTATAGGAAGTAATTGATTTTTCATGTCATCAATACACTTCTCTTTAAATATGTCTAGAAAATAATTACAAGGAGCTCTGTTTGTTCCATTTTATTTGTTTATTCTATCCTAGTGGCTTGAAGAAAAAATAGTGTGCAGCAGGTTTAGCCACCAAAGTTTCAGAGATTGTGATTTCTTTTTGCCCAGAATGATAAAAACAGTTCTATCATCACATATGAAAAGATCATGCATGCAACTTTGCTCAGTGTTAAAAAAGAGTCAAAATATGGCAGACCAGGCTTTTATTACCTGTAGAAATGCCAGAGATTTTTGCCATCTGTCAAAGCAAGAGGCCAGGCAAAGGTAATGAAGAAAAACATAAGAAAAACACCAGTGGCTTCAATGGAATTCAAGAAACCTGGAAAAGTGTGAGTGATGAAGAGAACAGCAAGAAAGATAGTTGCCCTGGATCAGAGGATGAAGATTAGTGAGCCAAGGAAAAATAGATGAATAGTACATAAGTCCAGAAGAAGGTGACTTAGAAGTTGACAGGTGATAAGAGGCAGACCTTGAAAAGCAGTAAAGGCCCTGTCCCACTGGCCGACGGACGCAAAAGGTATGCATAAAGGAAACAGCGAATGAGCAAAATTTCGGGGGTGGCTCCATCCGTTGTCATCCGCTCCAAAAAGTGGTGAAAATTTGCATAAATAGAGTGGAAAAGAACAGAAAAGAACGGACGTGGGTAGTATGTAGCGGGGATGTTAAACGGATGTTCATAGGAAGCCTAGCGGATGTATATCAGATGCAAACCGTTCACTGCGCATCCTTTCTATTTCTGTGCTACTAACGCTGTGTAGACGTTCCGTGTACCTTTTGTTTCCTCCCTCTTTCCGTTTTCAGCTGCAACAGGTGTGAGTTGCGAGGATGCCCAGAGGATTCAGAGAGGATACAGCGGACGTTTAACGGATGATAAATGGACATAGAACGTTTGTTGCTTGGATGTCACAGATTTACATCGTACACAGCAGAAAGTTCATCCGTTCACAAAGTTTTGTGCAGTTTAAAACTTCTTGGGCAGATGAAATCTCAGTGGACGGATGCTGGAGGGATAGAGCGTATGAAACACATATGCAGTGAGTACACAACGGATGCATCACATTTTTCCAACGGATGGCAAGCTTTTTTAAATGTTTTACATCCTCTTTGCATCCATTGGTGCAGTGGGACATGGGCTTAAGTGAATGATGGGTGAATGAATGATGCAGAAGCAATCTGAATTCAGGGCAGGAGAGAAGCAGTGGGTTGTGGTCCCAAGGATGGTTCCAAGGAAAGTCAAGAACAAGGCTAGAAACTGGGAGAACATAAATACTAGTGCCACCCTACACACAAAGATTGGCCAGTTGTGCATGCTCTCCCTCTCTCTTCCTTCCTCCCCCCTCTCTCATTCTCTCTCTTTCAGCCCTAGGAAGGAGGCAACAACAAAAACCTCATTAAAAAACTGTGGGGATTTGTCCAGGCAAAGTCAAAAACTGACTCAAAGGAGCAGAGAGGTTTGTTTAATATTTAGCAGCCCAACTCTGGTAAAAAAAGAAAGATATATGATGTAATGGCTGACAAAATGAGTGTTAACTACACTTCAGATGTCACTACGATTGTCAATATGACTTGAAGGCAACTAAATGAAACAAAACTACCCTAAGATACAAATGTTTGATTGCATGGTATTTAGTCTTACAAATCTTACTAATACAGTAGTTTCTGATATATTTTTCCCTGTCAAGCTCTTTTAGAGCCATTTTGTCCAAATCTAAAATTTTATTCAATAATGTTTTAAAGGTTGCTTTCAGACTATTGAGTGTTCATTTTCCAATGCTTTCTTAAGTGTGTACCTGTCCTCTTTTCTTACTGTCCTTTTTGATGTGTGGCACCTTAAACTGAATGCCACATTCATCTGTACAGAACAAGCAGTGTTATTTCTAAATCTCCTCTACTGTCATTTCTACTAATGGTATTTGAAATGGCATAACTTTTCTGGTATATCAGAATTGTTAATAGCCCGCTATCCCGCAGTCTGCATTTATTCACCTCTTCTCACCTTTCAATATGTCACTCACAATATATAGCTTACTCAATTCAATTTCAGTGTTATTATTATGTCTTGTGTGTTCCAAAAATTTCTTCTACAAAATCATACAAGTTCCAGGGCTTTGATCATCCTTCACTCTTCTTCTTTTCAAATGTCCATTTCAGGCATTCTGCCTCATGCATTGTCAATGTTATGGAGGATGAGAGAGAAGACTTTTTTCTCTTATGCAAAAAAGTGGGCTATATCCCTCTGGACTCCACACATTGTAGCACAAATGTATACAGTACTGTCTTCAGAAGATTGGTATTGCAAAGAAAGAGGCAGGGCTAGCAAGATAAGCTGCCTTAGGTCAGTTTTAGCATTTGGGAAAAGTCATGCAATCCCAGGTCTAATTCCAGAAATGTCCTTTTTGATCAGAGGGAACAGAGAAGAATACTTATTAAACCAGCAAAAGTAGGTAGCAAGCGTTCAATATATCAGTGATTTCTGTTGAAGTATCATGGTCCAATCTCAAAGGTAACTGGTCACAAAGGATTTTATATTGGACATTATACCTACCCTGTTTTGTGCTTATAGTAATTAATCTAGTACAAGGCCACCATGATCAGTCGTATTTCCCAAAGGCATGCAACTCAGAATATTGAGGGTAACATAGTTAATTTCTTCTTTGTGTTTCTCCTGAAAAGATTCAGGGTGGAGCTATTGTACATGCCCCATTGTTTCTTCCACGGTTAAAAGTTCATTACTTTGGAATAAAACTAAATGTGATGCAGTATTATATTAGAGAATTCTGGGACGGTAGCCAGTCTTTTTTCCCATCTCTTTGGTGAGTGTATCTCTTTTATCAGACAAGAGATAAGCAGAACAATTACTTTTTAAATTAAAACCAGAAAACATAGGTAAAACAGGATGGAGAAGAATAGCCTCTTTCCCTCCCTCCAACATATTCACAATTTTCAGAAATCAGATTCAGACTTATTTGGGATTAATTTCCATGTGTTGAACTTTTATGTGTTGAGTCTCCAACATGGGTAAATGATCCATCAGCATTATGCCAAGATTGTTTTTTATCAGAGTTTATGGAACAAGCTGCTAGGCATTTTTCAAGATAAGGAACATTATCACAAGTTGTTTGGCTGATTCCTGTTATTAAAATTCCTTTGCCTCTTCTGGAAAGGAATCCTCAGTGGTATACTTTTCCAATACTACTAGTTATACTTGCTTTATTCCTTTGCATCTTGTGCTATTGCCCAACAGCTATTTAGAATACCACAAAAGGAATCATACATATATTATAAAGACACTTGACTCCTCAAACCAAACAAATGTGTTTTCTTTCCCGCTCCATGTAATAGTCAACAAAGGCCTGATTCCTGTATTGATTGTCTCTTTTCTAATGAAAATTATTACAGCCTACTTAGGACTCTCTCTCTTAGTTTTAATGCAATATATTTCTCATTCACAGATAGTTGCTGATTGATTTCCTTCTCCCAAGCTTTGGAGGACACATGGAGTAAGTAAAGCCCTTGTCACACTGCACCAATGGATGGAAAGAAGATGTAAAATGGACAAAAAAGCTTGCCATCCGTTGGTTAACGCGATGTATCCATTCTGTACTCACTGCCTCCGTTTTGCTTCATCTCTATCCGTACAGCATCCATTTATTGACGTTTCATCTTCTCAGAAAGTTTTGAACTGCTCAAAACTTTTGAGCAGAAAATGTATCCAATGAATCCGTTCTGCATCTGCTGGGCATCCGCTAGGCATTCGTTCTGCATCCGTTACGCATCCGCTATATCCGCTAGGCATCTGCTGCGCATCTGCGCAACTCGCATCTGCTCAGACGTAGGGAGGAAGCGGAACAGACGTGGAATGGATGCAGAACGGATGCCTAGCGGATGCAGCATGGAAAGAAAGCATTTAAAATGGAAAAAAACGTTTGCAGAGGGGACCTATCTCGGATATTAAGGATGTCTAGAGGATGCCTAGAGGATGCAAAGGGACACCTAGGGGAAAACCTATACTGCCTATAAAAAGGGGGAGCAACTCATCTGGATCTCACTTTCAGCCCAGCAGCCCAGCTGTGCAGACCTCTGCAGCCTTCATCTGACTCTTGCTCTTCCACAGCATCCAGTCATGTCCACCGTGGATCGTAACACAGCCCTTTTGGCAGCCACCATCCTTCTGCAACAGTGCGAAGCCATCTATAGGCTCTGTGAACTCTACTATGGGAAGAAAAAGAGGTGGCCAAGAAGCGTCTGGGTCCGAAGATGGATCGGGAGAAGAGCAGAGTACGGACTGTACAACAAGCTGATGGTGGAGCTCAGAAACAAAGACACTCGTGCATTCCAGAACTTCATGAGGATGCCTCCAGCCATGTTTGACGAAGTTGTGCAGCGGCTGACACCCAGGTTGACCAAGGCAAACACCAACTTCTGGCCCAGCCTGGAACCTGGGCTCAAGGTGGCATTCACTCTGCGCTACCTGGCCTCAGGGACCTCCTACAGGAGCATGCAGTACGGCTGGAGGGTGCCACACAACACCATCAGCATTGTGGTCAGAGAAGTGGTGCAGGCCATCATCGAAGAATATCTGGAGGAGCTCCTCAAGTGCCCCTCCACTGAAGAAGGATGGAAGAAAGTTGCAGAGCAGTGCTATCAGAGGTGGAACTTCCTCCACACCGCTGGAGCCATAGATGGCAAGTACGTGGCCTGCAAAGCTCCACCCAACTCAGGGTCCACTTATTTCAACTACAAGGGCTTCTTCAGCATCATCCTCTTCGCCATGGTCGATGCTGACTACAAGTTCATGTACATCGATGCTTCAGGCAACGGCTCATCTTCAGATGCCCAGGTATACAATGCCAGTGACCTCAAGGAGGGGCTAGAACGCAACCTCATTGTGGGCTTCCCAGATCCAGGCCCCCTGCCCAACAACACGCAAGATGTGCCCTACTTCATCGTGGGGGATGACGCCTTCTCCCTCACAACCTACCTCATGAAGCCCTACACCTCCGGACTCCTGACCCGTGAAGAGAGGATCTTCAACTACAGGCTGTCCAGGGCAAGGCGGGTGGTGGAGAACGCCTTTGGCATCCTGGCCAACAGGTTCCAGGTACTTCTCACCACCATGCAGCATCGCCCAGAGACCGTGAGGAGGATCGTGGAAGCTTGCTGCATCCTGCACAATCTCATGCGCACCCGCTACCCAGTCTTGCAGAACAGGCTCGTGGACCTCCAATAAGGCAATGGAGACATGGAGCCTGGGGAATGGAGGAAAGGGTGAAACCTGATAGACACTGAGGATGTGCAAGGCCACAACAGAGCCTCACAGGAAGGGAAGAAGCAGCGCAACCTACTGAAACACTGGTGCAACTCCCCAGCTGGAGCAGTGGAGTGGCAAGACAGGATGGTAGATGATTAATGGATGCTTCCTTCAACCTGTCTCATCACACGGATGAGA
This sequence comes from Laticauda colubrina, assembly GCA_015471245.1. Lineage (NCBI taxonomy): Eukaryota > Metazoa > Chordata > Lepidosauria > Squamata > Elapidae > Laticauda > Laticauda colubrina. The sequence continues at coordinate 8,047,807 of BLBF01000052.1, read as the reverse complement.
TTGGGCCATGTATGTTGGGTGGCCCGACAATTATCAGGGCATTTAATAAAGATTTGTGTTTGTGTTGACATGTGTGGATGATTATTACATTATTATTGATAATAAAGGGCCATAGGTGTGGCACCTGGGAGGGTGGACCATACAGTCCCACTATGCTTGCACTGGAGGTTTATCTATCCCACAGCTATTACCCATCCCAAAGGTATCCCTGCCCATCCCACAGCTATTACCCATCCCAAAGGTATCCCTGCTCATTCCACAGGTATCCCTGCCCACCCGACTGCTATCTTAACCCATCCCACAAGCATGCAAAGGCTTAAACCATTTCTAAAAGTTTCCACCAAGACTTGATTAAAAAAAAGAAATGAAGCAAGTGTGTGAATCAAAGATAGACTTTATTGAACAACAAACTGTAAAAGAAAAATGACCCAAGTCAAGTGTCCAAATAAAGTCCACAGGTAGCCAGCCAGCCAGTCTCTGGCACTCCTCTTGGTCACTCGGAGGTGTGCCCAGTCTCAGGGGTGAAGGGTCCAGGTGCTGTGGAGGTGGGTGCTGCTGGAGTGCTGGTCTGAAGCACCACTGGGGTGCCTGGCTCCGAGAGGACAACAGGTGACGGTGTGTTGAGAAAGCTCTCGGACAGCTGGCTCAGACCCGTGATGTTGAGAGCTCCTTCCTCCATGCCATGTGGTGTCAGCCCCAGTACCGAGGACAGATGTACCGAGGCCGGGCTTGGCTGTGGGGTGGAGGAAGGAGCACTGTAGTGGGGCTGTCTGGTCTGCAGCTGGGTGAGGACTGGCGTTGGTGGCATCTGAGGCGTGGGTGGCATGGGTGGCATCGGTGGCATCGGTGGTCCACCCCATTGAACCCACTACACTGGAGGGATTTGCCCAAGCAAGTCCAATAAGAGTGGTGCAGCAGTCAATAGAGTGAGCCTGCATGGCCAGCGCCTAGAATGCAGCAGTGGTGGCACGTTGGAGAAGCAGAGCCAGAGATCAATTATTTTCATTGCAAAAAGCTTCCAGCCTCCATGTCTTTTTTTCAGTGTGGCTGGAATCCAGCCACACCAAAAACAAGACAAAACATGGAGTCTGCAGGCATTCGTGACAAGGGCAACAAGAAGCCTCCAGATGCTGCATCTTTTTGCCACTTCTTTGCTGGCCCAAACTGAGCCAGGAGCGGCAGCTGAGGATTCTCCTGCCAGCAAAGAGGTGGCAGTTGCAGGCTTCTTGGCAGGGGGACGGGGACATAGTGAGACTTGGAAGGCCGCTCCTTTGTCCTTTGTCCCTTTTGGGTCCCTCCCTCTGCATCAAAGTACCTTAAAGGGACAGCTGGGGTGGCTGCCTTCTGAGCAGCAGTGGAGCAAAGTGAAGGGAGGCAGAAAAGTTCATCCAAGTCTTCTCCTTCTTGGGCATACACAAGAAATGTTTCTCACCGTGTCACAGGAACTTGCCCATGCACTGTCTCCTCACAGAAGGTCCCGGTCTCATGTGTGCACATGTGAGGTCCCAGCCCAGGACCTCACATGTGCACACGTGAAGCTGGGACTTTCTGCGAGGAGACGGCATGTGGGCGACCAGCTTGGTTCCAGCTGGCAAAGCTGCAGGAGCTGGGACTTGCCACCCTGTTCTTCGCACTGGGGTGCACCTCATTGCCTGTTGTACCAGAGTGGAGGTGTGTGCTGTGGGAAGCCCAGCGGCTCTGAGCCCTGGTTTGCCTTCCCTGATGCTATGCCGCCCAGGTGATGTGGGTCCAAGCAGCATAGCATTGTGCTCTCTGGTCACCCCCACCCCCACTCCTAGCAGGCAAGGACCAGCAGCTGCAGATAATCCAGGTGGGACCCAAGTGACAACAGGTCAGCCCTGGCTCGCCTTTCTCTTGGCCACCAGCAAGCCAGGCAATTGGGGTGGGTGGGGAAGATTGCTCTCCATGAGTGCCGCATGGAGCCATGGCGCTGGTGGCTAAGCAAGCCAAGCAAGCCATGCAAGTGGTGGTGGAGTTTGTTAGGATGTGAGTGATGACGGCAGCGGCAGCATGACAGTGGCGGCCTAGGCTGGCCCAGGAGTCAGGACTCAGGTGGGGTTTGTGGCAGTGGTGGCAAGGGTGAGGGTGGTGGCAGCGGCCTGGCAATGGTGGCCTAGCCCAGCCCAGGATTTGGGACTCAACTGGGGCTGGTGGCAGCAGTGGCATGTAGGTGACCGGGGCTTGCAAAGCTTCACTCACCTAGGGGGATCAGATGATGGAAGGCTTGCTGGCTCACTGGCTGGCTGGCTGCTGCTGCTGCTGGAAGTGATGGCGGAAGGTGGGAAAGTATGGGAAGCAATGTAGTTCACATGCGCTATAAGGAGTGACTGGGTGGAGCGGGTTGGGAAGAATTCCACCAGAGATTGTCACGCATGCACATGATGTTGCACATATGCAATAAGGATTGATTGGTCAGGGAATGGAGGAGGAGGCAGAGAGGGGCAGGGCCAGCCAGGGGCCCATTTTACTGGTTCTCTGAACTACTGGGAATCATAACAATCAGTTCTCCCAAACCAGTGTGAGCCAGTAGAATCCTATCCCTGGACTCAAGTGATGTCTGTGCATATGTGAATCAGGTTTTAGTGATGAGTAATAAAATAATTTATATCATTAGAATCTCTATAATTTGTCATTTCTATAATTAACAGCCTAATTAATTTTACAACACGATATATTGTTATATTAGAATCACTGTAGTTGACATCTTAGAAGGCAACATATGAAAATTATCTGCATTGCTTGAACTTGGGACTAACCATTCACACATGTCCTATAAGCTGCTAACCATCAAGTGACTAAGACACACATATATTATGGGGTGGGGATAATTCTTCCCAAAGCAGGCAGCAGCTCAGCTATATCTATTTAAAATTAGCAGCATCTCTCATCTGCTTTGCTGTCTGAGTATCGTAAGCAGCAGCAGGGTGGCTTCTTTTGATATACTTTTCAACTTGGCTCTCCCTCAGTTCATCAGATGCAAACCAGAGATGAAAATGTATTTTTAGATTCTTCTTTGGTGGTTATTTTTCAAATGATCTGTTATAATTTCATGCTTAAATAACACCAAATAAGGTCCTATGTTTGCACAGTGTAATTGGAAGAGACATGAAAATCAGGCAAACCAGCATCATTTTCATTGATACTGATACTCATTTTCTCTCTACCAGAATAATGGTTGGAGGATTAATCCTTTCACAATACTTCCAAAGAGAACATATATAACATGTTATTGTTACAACTGGTATAACCACAATTCATTGTGGAGGCTTCCCATAGTGATTTATGATATAGTAGCACATTTAGAATGCCAGAGATACTTAAGGAAAAACCAGTCTTCCTCTATCAAGTTTTTAAAGATGGCAGGACATTGCCAATAAAAAAATTGGCAATGCAAACTACCTACTTGTTCAGAGCATGTGTCAATATGGCCAAAGTGATTTCAAACTCATGTCAATGTGGAAAAGGAAAGGATGGAAAGAGTCTTATTCTATATCCTGCTTACACATATTGGATTCCTGAGTTAAAGCCCCTGTCACACTGCACCAACAGATGGAAAGAGGATGTAAAACGGAAAAAAAGGCTTGCCATCCATTGGTTAATGCGATGTATCCGTTCTGTACTCACTGAGTCCGTTTTGCTTCCTCTCTATCCGTCCAGCATCCGTTTATTGACGTTTCATCCGCTCAGAAAGTTTTGAACTGCTCAAAACTTTTGAGCAGAAAATGTATCCAATGCGTCCATTCTGCATCCACTAGGCATCCGCTAGGCATCCATTCTGCATCCGTTACGCATCCGCTATATCCACTAGGCATCTGCTGCGCATCTGCGCAACTCGCATCTGCTCGGACACAGGGAGGAAGCGGAACAGACGTGGAATGGGTGCAGAACGGATGCCTAGCGGATGCAGCATGGAAACAAAGCATTTAAAACAGAAAAAATGTTTGCAGAGGGGACCTATCTCGGATATTAAGGATGTCTAGAGAATGCCTAGAGGATGCCGAGAGGATGCAAAGGGACACCTAGGGGAAAACCTATACTGCCTATAAAAAGGGGGAGCAACTCATCTGGATCTCACTTTCAGACCAGCAGCCCAGCTGTGCAGACCTCTGCAGCCTTCATCTGACTCTTGCTCTTCCACAGCATCCAGTCATGTCCACCGTGGATCGTAACACAGCCCTTTTGGCAGCCACCATCCTTCTGCAACAGTGCGAAGCCATCTACAGACTCTGTGACCTCTACTATGGGAAGAAAAAGAAGTGGCCAAGAAGCGTCTGGGTCCGAAGATGGATCAGGAGAAGAGCAGAGTACGGACTGTACAACAAGCTGATGGTGGAGCTCAGGAACGAAGACACTTGTGCATTCCAGAACTTCATGAGGATGCCTCCAGCCATGTTTGACGAAGTTGTGCAGCGCCTGACACCCAGGTTGACAAAGGCAAACACCAACTTCTGGCCCAGCCTGGAACCTGGGCTCAAGGTGGCACTCACTCTGCGCCACCTGGCCTCAGGGACCACCTACAGGAGCATGCAGTACGGCTGGAGGGTGCCACACAACACCATCAGCATTGTGGTCAGAGAAGTGGTGCAGGCCATCATCGAAGAATACCTGGAGGAGCTCCTCAAGTGCCCCTCCACTGAAGAAGGATGGAAGAAAGTTGCAGAGCAGTGCTATCAGAGGTATCAACTTCCCACACACCAGTGGAGCCATAGATGGCAAGCATGTGGCCTGCAAAGCTCCAGCCAAGTCGGGGTCCACTTATTTCAACTACAAGGGCTTCTTCAGCATGGTCCTCTTCGCCATGGTCGATGGTGACTACAAGTTCATGTACATCGATGCTTCAGGCAATGGGTCATGATCAGATGCCCAGGTATACAACGCCAGTGACCTCAAGGAGGGGCTGGAATGCAACCTCATCATGGGCATCCCAGATCCAGACCCCCTGCCCAACGACACACAAGATGTGCCCTACTTCATCGTGGGGGATGACGCCTTCTCCCACAGAACCTACCTCATGAAGCCCTACACCTCCAGACTCCTGACTCGTGAAGAGAGGATCTTCAACTACAGGCTGTCCAGGCCAAGGCGGGTGGTGGAGAACGCCTTTGGCATTCTGGCCAACAGGTTCCAGGTACTTCTCACCACCATGCAGCATCGCCCACAGACTGTGAGGAGGATCGTGGAAGCTTGCTGCATCTTGTACAATCTCATGTGCACCCGCTACCCAGTCTTGCAGAACAGGCTCGTGGACCTCCAATAAGGCAATGGGGATATGGAGCCTGGGGAATGGAGGCAAGGGCAAAACCTGATAGACACTGAGGATGTGCAAGGCCCCACCAGAGCTTCATGTGAAGGGAAGAAGCAGCGCAACCTACTGAAACACAGGTGCAACTCCCCAGCTGGAGCAGTGGAGTGGCAAGACAGGATGGTAGATGATTAATGGATGCTTCCTTCAACCTGTCTCATCACACGGATGAGATTGGGCCATGTATGTTGGGTGGGCCTACAATGAACAAGGCATTTAATAAAGAGTTCTGTTTATGTTGACATGTGTGGATGATTGATTACATTATTATTGATAATAAAGGGCCATAGGTGTGGCACCTGGGAGGGTGTACCATACAGTCCCACTATGCTTGGACTGGAGGTTTATCTATCCCACAGCTATTACCCATCCCAAAGGTATCCCTGCCCATCCCACAGCTATTACCCATTCCAAAGGTATCCCTGCCCACCCCACTGCTATCTTAACCCATCCCACAAGCATACAAAGGCTTAAACCATTTCTAAAAGTTTCCACCAAGACTTGATTAAAAAAAAGAAATGAAGCAAGTGTGTGAATCAAAGATAGACTTTATTGAACAACAAGCTGTAAAAGAAAAATGACCCAAGTCAAGTGTCCAAATAAAGTCCATAGGTAGCCAGCCAGCCAGTCTCTGGCACTCCTCTTGGTCACTCGGAGGTGTGCCCAGTCTCAGGGGTGAAGGGTCCAGGTGCTGTGGAGGTGGGTGCTGCTGGAGTGCTGGTCTGAAGCACCACTGGGTTGCCTGGCCCTGAGAGGACAAAAGGTGATGGTGTGTTGAGGAAGTTGTCGGACAGCTGGCTCAGCCCCGTGATGCTGAGAGGTCCTTCCTCCATGCCATGAGGTGTCAGCCCCAGTACCAACGACAGATGTACTGAGGCCGGACTTGGCTGTGGGGTGGAGGAAGGAGCAGTGTAGTGGGGCTGTCTGGTCTGCAGCTGAGTGAGGACTGGCGTTGGTGGCGTTGGTGGCATCAGTGTCATGGGTGGCATCGGTGGCATCAGTGGAACCGGTGGCAACAGTGTTGCTCGATGACTCTGTGCCTGGACTGGGAAGGGCTGCTGCCTGTGCTGCTGAACCTCCTGGTAGCCGTAGCCCTGGTAGGTGAGGGGCTGTGGAAAGCCTTGGAATGGGAGGGACATCACCTGGGGTGGAGGAGCAGACCTGGGCTGGTTGGGAGCAGGTTCCTCTGGATCTGGAGGGTTGTGAAGCAGCTCAGTGATCCGGTCCTTCACCACCTGGTACTGGGGTTCCGCCATGTCCCTGAGGGTCTGGTTGACATAGGTGAGGAAGGGCTTGCGGTTGGAGGATGAGGAGTCGGTGTTGACCAGCTGAGAGAGGAGATCTATGCTGGTCCAGATGGTGTCCCTGATCTCCAGCAGGACAGTGTGGCTCTGCCCCTCCTGCTGTCTGGCTCGCTGCCTTTCTGTGGAGGTGGATCTGGGGGGGGATGGGGGTACGGCTGTGGTGGACGCGCCGTCTCCTTTCTCCCACCGCACCAGGGAGTCCTCCACATGCTCCACCATGGTTACAACACCTGTCCGCGGGTTCTCCGCTGTGGCACGCTCCACAGAAACCTGCCTGGAGACAGGAACTGACTCTTGGCCGGAAGAGGATTGGCTCTCAGCAGACTGCCAGAGAGAGAGGGTAGACAGAGGGGCTGCTCCTCGGTGGCGGATCTCACCCTCCAGGAAGCTGCATCTGGCCATGACGTAGGTCTCTCTGTCCGTCAGCTTAACCGTGGCCTGGCCAGATTTCTTCAGGTGCAGCTTCCCATACCAGGTGTGCATGTGCTTCCACCAGGCGAGGAGCACCTCCGAAGTGTAGCCCATACTCACCGCCTTCTCTCTCCAAGCAGCATGCTTCCGCTTGGTGTCCCTGTACAGCTGGTGTCCCTTCCGCCACAGATAGTCATCTCTCTCAGCCACTCCAGCACCTCATCCTCATGTTCCTCCTCAATGGAGTATTGCCTCCTCTCCCGTTGTCACATATGCCTCTTCCTCCCTTTGGCAGGACCAGATGGGCCCTCATCAGAGGGGCTCCCAGGTAGTAGGGGATGCTCCTCCACACCACCAGCAGCAGCAGCACCAGCAGGATCATCATCATCATCATCATCATCATCATCATCATCATCATCATCATCATCACCACCACCAGCAGGATCATCATCAGCAGCAGCAGCAGGATCATCATCATCAGCAGCAGCAGCAGCAGCACCAGCACCAGCAGCACCAGCACCAGCAGGACCAGGATCATCAGCAGCAGAGTAAGCACCAGCAGTACCAGCAAGACCAGGAGCACGAGCAGGACCAGCAGGATGAGCAGGACGATCAAGACCAGGAGCACGAGCAGTACGAGCAGTAAGAGCAAGTCCAGGGGCATGAGCAGGACCAGCAGGACCAGCAGGACCAGGAGCAGCTTCAGCAGAGTAAGCACGAGCAGAAGCACCACCGCCAGAAGCAGCTTCAGCAGAGTAAGCACGAGCAGAAGCACCACCACCAGAAGCAGCTTCAGCAGAGGAAGTATGAGCAGAAGCACCACCACCAGGAGCAGCTTCAGCAGAACCTCCAGCACCAGAAGAGCGAGCCCGAGCAGCAGAAGCCCCAGCAGAAGCAGAGTCAGGGACAGGGGGCAGGAGGGTGACCCTGTCCCTCTTGCCAGGGATGGTGGCAGGTTGCTGAGGCTTTCGCTTCTTCCCCATGGTTGTGGGGTTGCTGGCTGGCAGGGAGGCTGGCAGGCACCAAGGCTGGCAGGAAGGCTGGCAGGCAGGTAGGCACGAAGGCTGGCAGGCAGGTCGGCACCAAGGCTGGCAGGAAGCCTGGCAGGAAGCCTGGCAGGAAGCATGGCAGGAAGGAAGGCAGGCAGGCAGGCAGGCAGGAACCAAGGCTGGCAGGCAGACTGGCTGGCAGGGAGGCTGGAAGGCAGGCTGGCAACAAGGCTGGCAGGCAGGCAGAGAGCAAGGCTGGCAGGGAGGCTGGCCAGGCGGCTGGGAGGCAGGCTGGGAGGCAGGCTTGGAGGCAGGCTGGCAGGAAGGTTGGCAGCAAGGCTTGCAGGCAGGCATGTAGGCAGGGCAGGCAATGACATGATGTATCCAGCAGCAAGTCTTTCCTCCGAATGGTGACCTGCTTGGGAGCTGCTTCCCTTTATATCCGCGGGCCTTACGCAATACATCCCCCCCGCATGCACAATTAACGCTCGGCATCTGTTCGGCTTCCACTGTGCATCCGCTAGGCTTCCGCTTTACATCCGCTTCATCCACTGTGCATCCGCTGTATCTGTTCCGTGTCCGCTTTGCTGAGGTCCCCCGGAAGTCTAGCAGATGTGCCATCCGCTCCCATCCGCTTCCATCCGCTAGGCTTCCATTCCGCATCTGCTTTCCATCCGCTCTGCGTCCTCCCCGTGTCCGTTCCTTTCCATGTTATCCGCTCTGGTTATGCAAATTTTTCCCCCTTTGAGAGCGGATAACAACAGATGGAATATTTTGCTCGTCCGTTGTGTCCTTTTTACTAACGTTTTGCATTCGTTGGGCAGTGTGACAGGGCCTTTAATTACAATCAATGGGAGATAAATATTGGACCTCTTGTACCCAAAGTTTTCCTTCCACTTCTCTCCTGATCTTTCTCCATCCCTTCCTTCTGTTGTTGGAGGAATAATAGTGAGTGTCGGGGGAATAAATCATTGCTGGGTTTTCTTTTTCTCAGCAGAAATGCTTCTTCAAACCTGAAAGATGAAATTTGAAACATCTCAGAATTCTTAGGAACTATTTTTAGGGACTATAGGAGTTCACTTTTAATTTCAAACATTGCCATGCCATCCAGGTACATGATACCTTATTTGGAAACACAGGCAAAATATTACAATTAAAAATACATTCCCTGCCCTAAGGACCTTACCAGTTCAATGTTTACAAAGAAGACATCAATAAAGAAAGTTGAAGGAAGTATCTCCACCAGAATGAGGAACTGTTCATGCGAAGGAGTTGCCAAGCGTGACATTCTGTACTTATTTATTCATTTCAGTATTTTAGGCTCCTCAAGATAGTTCACAATCAAGACTGTAAACCCAATTAAAATGAATAAATAGTGTTTAATACTTTTAAACTAAAACAACAGCATAGTACACACCAAATCAGCTCAAGAATCCAAGTAAAATACATTACGCTATTGAACATGGGTTAACCCTGAAAAATAAGAAGAATGAAAAAACAACAACCCGTGAGCATCTCTAAATCAAAAGAAGGCTGAAATACAAAACTTTGTTGGAAACAGAATGAAGGAAATAAATGTATATTATGGGAAATGTAGTTGAGCACAGAAAGGACCTTTTCTTGTCCACTTGGTAATATAAAGAGACTTAATTACAAGCCTGCACCCAGAGTGTGCATGGTCACTCATAATGCTTGGGTAGAGGTACTATATATATATTATATGTTTTCAGAAGTTCAGAAGAAGTTTTCAGAAATTGGGCCAAGACATTAACTCTTGTAAGTAATATGGAATAGATGATCAGAATTCTGATCACCTGGATTTTGGGAAGCTTCTGAAGCATTATAAAGGCAATGTGATATAGAGTAGGTTGTGGAAATGTAATTTTTACCTGAATGATTTTTACTTGGATCATTACTGTTCAAGCTTTGAAGAAGTATAACAATTGTATTTCAGTTTGTTCATTAGTCTGGAAAATTAGGATTAGGTAGCATCACACTGATATGGTAAGCAAAGGAATTTCTCCTCCATTTCTATTCCTGGCCATTTTGCTTTTCCTACAACACTCTCAAAGAAGTTGTGAGCTTGTTTTTTAGGAAGAGGGCGGTTGCATCTGGACCCAGCAATATGGAGCTAAGACTTAAAAATGTAATTTTTAAAAAAAGGCAAAAAAAATCTCACTAAGGCTTGGTCTCACTGGCTGATGGACGCAAAACGTATGCATAAAGGACAGAGCGGACGAGCAAAATTTCGGAGGGTGGCTCCATCCGTTTTCATCCGCTCCAAAAAGTGGTGAAAATTTGCATAAACAGAATGGAAAAGAACGGAAAAGAAGGGATGTGGGTAGTATGTAGCGGGGATGTTAAACAGATGTTCATCGGAAGCCTAGCGGATGAAAGCGGATGGAAGTGGATGACACCTCTGAAGGGGTTCCGGGAGAGAATTTTGAAGTGGACGCATAGCGGAAGGGGCGGATGCATAGTGGATGAAGCGGATGCATCACATACGCCTATAGGAAACAAAGGGGATGCCGCGCAGATATATATCGGATGCAAAGCATTCACTGCATATGCGGGGGGTATGAATTGCGTCCACTCCGTGGATAGAAAAGGATGCACCATGCACGCAGAATAGTCTATTCTGACTCAGAATTGTCTCAGAGACTGAGCTGTTTACTTGTTTAATAAAGTTTATCTTTGCTTAAGACACTTAATACAGTTTACTTGGTTCATTTTGTTTACTTAATAAAGTGTTGGTAAAAACTTTGAAAAAATGGTTAAGCCTTTGCATGCTTGTGGGATAGATAAGGATAGTTGTGGAATAGATAAACCTCCAGTGCAACCATAGTGGGACTGTATGGTCATATGGACCTTTATTATCAATAACAATTTATTCATTGATCAACACATTTTAAAATAAACAAAGCTCTTTATTAATGACCTATTCATTGTAGGACCAGTGAACATACATAGCACAATCTCATCAGTGTTATGCGACAGGCTCAAGGAAGCATCCATTAATCATCTATCATCCTATCTTGCCACTCCACTGCTCCAGCTGGGGAGTTGCACCAGTGTTTCAGTAGGTTGCGCTGCTTCTTCCCTTCACATGAAGCTCTGTTGGGGCCTTGTACATCCACAGTGTCTATCAGGTTACGTCCTTGCCTCCATTCACCAGGCTCCATGTCCCCCATTGCCTTGTTGGTGGTCCACAAGCCTGTTCTGCAACACTGGGTAGCGGGTGCATATGAGATTGTGCAGGATGCAGCAAGCTTCCACGATGCTCCTCACAGTCTGTGGCTCATGCTGCATGGTGGTGAGAAGTACCTGGAACCTGTTGGCCAGGATGCCGAAGGCGTTCTCCACCACCCGTCTTGCCCTGGACAGCCTGTAATTGAAGATCCTCTCTTCACGGGAGAGGTATCTTGAAGTGTACAGCTTCATGAGGTAGGTTCTGAGGGAGAACGCGTCATCACCAACAATGAAGTAGGGCACATCTTGTGTGTCATTGGGTAGGGGGTCTGGACCTGGAAGCCCATGATGAGGTTGCATTCCAGCCCATCCTTGAGGTCACTTGCGTTGTGTACCTGGCCATCTGAAGCTGACCCATTGCCTGAAACATTGATGTAGATGAACTTGTAATCAGCATCAACCATGGCAAAGAGGATGATACTGAAGAAGCCCTTGTAGTTGTAATAAGTGGACCCTAAATTGGCTGGAGCTTTGCAAGCCACGTGCTTGCCATCTATGGCTCCAATGGTGTGGGGAAAGTTCCACCTCTGATACCACTCTTCTGCAAGTTTTCTCCAGCCTTCTTCAGTGGTGGGGCACCTGAGGAGCTCCTCCACGTATTCTTCGATGATGGCCTGCACCACTTCTCTGACCACTTTGCTGATGCTGTTGTGTGGCACCCTCCATGCATATTGCATGTTTCTGTATGTGGTTCCAGAGGCCAGGTGTCGCAGAGTCAGTGCCACCTTCAGTCCAGGGTCCAGGTTGGGACAGAAGTTGGTGCTAGGCTTGGTCAACCTGGGTCTCAGACGCTCTACAAGTTCGTCAAACATGGCTGGTGGCATCCTCATGAAGTGCTGGAATGCACGAGGGTCTTCATTTCTCAGCTCCACCATCAACTGGTCATACAGTCCAAACTCCATTCTTCTCATGATCCATCCTCGGACCCAAACAGCTCTTGGATGTCTTTTTCCTCTCCTTCTGTGTAAAACTTGATACAGTTTGAACAGATTTTGGTTCTGGTGATGAATGAGCGCAGCTATCATATGGACTGTTTCATCATCCATGGTGGAAATCAATTGATGATATTGAAGACCAAGGGTGAAGAGGTCTGTACACCATGGCTGCTGGCCTCATACTGAGATCCAGATGATTTTCTCCCCCTTTTTATAGAAAATATCGATTATCCACTAGGTGTCCTTCTACATACTTTAGACATACTCCAGACATCCTAAATACATCCCAGATACAAACGTTTTGTCTGTTTTTAATACTTTATATACGAGATGCATACGCTTACATCCTTTCTATTTATGTGCTACTAACACTGTGTAGACGTTCCGTGTACCTTCTGTTTCCTCCCTCTTTCCATTTTCAGCTGCAGCCGATGCGAGTTGAGGGGTTGGCCAGAGGATGCAGAGAGGATACAGTGGACATTTAATGGATGATTACAGACATAGAATGTTTGTTGTCTGTATAAGTCGTGGATGTACATTGTACATGGTGGAAAGTTCATCCATTCACAAAGTTTTGTGCAACTCAAAACTTCTTGCGCGGATGAAATCACAGTGGACGGATGCTCGACGGATAGAGCATATGAAACACGTATGCAGTGAGTACACAATGGATGCATAGCGTTTTCCAATGGATGGCAAGCTTTTTTTAATGTTTTGCATCCTCTTTGCATCTGTAAGTGCAGTGGGACCGGGCCTTTAGCAGAGAAGGAGTGATGGTTGGTTTCAATCCTCTACCAAACCACTGACCCATGAGTTTCCAGAGTTTTTTTAAAAAAAGTTTTGTGCTTTTCCAGAAAACCAGTGGCAAATATGAGAAAATAATTAAATGGCATTAGCAAATCTTACATGGGGAAATGGCAAAGTATGGAAATTGGGAAAACAACCAACACATTTAATATTATTACAAAAGAAATGTGAACTTTGCAATACTTGGACTCCTCAGTCCTTAATTTTTCTATTTCCTAGGCAATTTCCTGGCTTTGAAAAATTTACGCAATTAAGGAACTGTGAAATCTGTTATCCAGGGCCAGGAAATTATATTATTTCAGAATGCAGAGTGATTGTCCAGAGTAAACTACTCCCTCTGCATTTATTTAAGCAATTATTTATTGTTTGACTATTGCTATGCAAGTTTATGAGAGAAAATCATGCCTAATGAAAATGGTGAGGCTCAGTTGGCAGCCTCCATTACAAGGCAATCACCTGCACCTGATGCACTGACCTCAGAGCTGGGAGGGAAGCTGGACTTGGCAGTGACAGTGGCGGCTGTTAATCATCTTTCTGCAGCTGTCACTCCCTGAGACAGACAGAACCTAAAGCGGCTGTTGCCTGGCTACCATTAGGAACTTCCAGCTGTCAAAATATCTGATGCTGTATGTACAGAAGCCTTTGGGTACTGCCTGTTTGGGAGAGTATGAGGGACACAGTGGGCAAGGGGAGAAGGCAAAGCCAGCAGGACTCTATCATACCTGTGTGTCAGGTTAAAAATCTTCACTTTTCTTTATTTTTGGAGATGGAATTAACAAAACCTGATGTCAGTTTAGGATTTATTGCAAATATTTATGCCTCCAAATAATGGGGAATGATATTTTTGGCAGTCCTAATTTGCTGTAGTGTGGAGGTCACTCCAGAAAAGTTTCAGAGACCTAGGTTGCTCTCAATTGCTTCAAATTTCAGACTTTTCCAAAACACAAGAAAATTGGATTTGGGCCAGGTTATGCTCCATTTCCCTATAGGTTAGCTCAGTAATCCTTTTATTTCTTATACAGTTGTGGTGGACCTCACAGCTGGTTCTTTTCAGATAAATATTTCACTTTTTCAGTTCTTGTGAAGTTGTATAGAGAGGCCTATATCCACCTAGGAAAATTTACATGTGGATATGTCAAGAAAAAGCCAATGCAAACTCAATATTGAAACATTTCCTTGGGGATGAGTTTTACCTCAGGGACTGTATTTCATATGAAGTGGGGTTTTTTGGGGTGGGGGTGGGGTGGGCAATCTGGATCTGACTTGTCACTATGTCTTCTGGACAAAGTGACAATGATGTTTTTTGATTTCCCAGTCTAGAATTCTTTGGAGGTCTCCCATTCAAAGATTAACCTAGCATAATTTGACCCAGCTTCCGAACTGCTAAGCAACTGCCATGTGTTGAACATTCAGAAACTAGGCACACTTATTAAAATATCCAAGTCCTATTTGTCTATAAAAATCAATATTTGTATTCATAATATAATAAATGTATATACTGCATTTATTATTTTCATAAATATCTCAAAGTTGGAAACATAGCTAATATCTCCATTTTCCTCATGACAAACCTATGGGGTGACTTGGTTTTCATGCCTAAAGCAGTATTAGAAATGACACTCTCCTGCTTTCTAGATAGATGCCTTAACCACTAAACCAAACAGCCTCTTAGATTATTATACTGTTATTATAAACAGTAACCATTTATAAACCATTTACAATTTCAGCAAACCTGCTTTGAATTCAGCCCTAAAGTCTATGAAGTACTTTTTAATAAATGTCTGACTACCTAACCATAATCCATATGTCTATGTGAAAAACACTGTTTTAGAATTGGAAACTGATCCAAGGATTAAAGGGTGAAACTGAGCATTTTTTGCCCTTGATAGCACCAAATAGTCTTTTCCACAGCCAGTTTTTTTGCTTTCTGGAATAGAATTGGGATTTTAAGAGTTAGTCCAGGAACAGAAAAATGAATGCTTATGTTAGGCAAACAGACACTCTAAGAATGTTATAGGCCCAGTCCCACTGCACTTACGGATGCAAAGAGGATGTAAAATGTTAAAAAAAAGCTTGCCATCCATTGGAAAATGCTATGCATCCGTTGTGTACTCATTGCATACGTGTTTCATATGCTCTATCCGTCGAGCATCCGTCCACTGCGATTTCATCCACGCAAGAAGTTTTGAGCTGCACAAAACTTTGTGAACGGATGAACTTTCCACCATGTATGATGTAAATCCATGACATACGAGCAACAAATGTTCTATGTCCATTTATCATCCGTTAAACGTCCGCTGTATCCTCTCTGCATCCTCTGGGCATCCTCGCAACTCACATCCACTGCAGCTGAAAACGGAAAGAGGGAGGAAACAAAAGGTACACAGAACGTCTATACAGCGTTAGTGGCACGGAAATAGAAAGGATGCGCAGTGAACGGTTTGCATCCAATATACATCCGCGCGGCATCCTCTTTCTTTCCTTTAGGCGTACGTGATGCATCCGCTTCATCTGCTATGTGTCCGCTTTGAAATTATCCCCTGGAACCCCTTTGGAGGTGTCATCCACTTCCATCCTCTTTCATCTGCTAGGCTTCCGATGAACATCTGTTTAACATCCCCGCTACATACTACCCACGTCCGTTCTTTTCCGTTCTTTTCCATTCTGTTTATGCAAATTTTCACCACTTTTTGGAGCAGATGACAACGGATGGAGCCACCCCCAAAATTTTGCTCGTCCGCTGTGTCCTTTATGCATACGTTTTGTGTCCGTCAGCCAGTGGGACCGGGCCTTTACATCTGTCTTCAGCCTTAGGTGAAATTTCCCAATCTTCTAGCATAAATTACCACAATACTGGACCTAAAATAGTACCACAAGGTTCTGTCTGAGGCCCAGTACTCTTCAATATCTTCATAAATGATTTATATGAGGGGATAGAAGGGGAACTTTCTAAGTTTACAGGTGATACTAAGCTGACAGGAATAGCTAACACCCTAGAATATAGGCTCAAGATCCAGAAGGATCTTGACAGACTGAGCCGTATCTAACAAAATGAAATCCAGTGTAGAGAAAAGTAAAGTCTTAGGCAACAAAAAAAAAAAGTACACATATGGACAGGGTGAAACCAGGCTTAATAACAGTAACTGTGAGAGGGATCTTGGAGTCTTAGTGTACAACCAATTAAATATGAGCCAGCAGTGTGCAGAGGCAGCCAAAAAAGCCAATGCAATCCTAAATTGAATTAACAGAGAGATCCAATCAAAATCAAGTGAGGTGTCAATACCATTCTATAAAGCCTTAGCAAGACTACACCTAGAGTACCGCATCCAGTTTTGGTCACCACACTATAAAAAAGATGTTGAGACTCTAGAAAAAGTGCAGAGAAGAGCAACCGGGATGATTAGGGGACTGGAGACTAAAACAATGAAGAATGGTTCCTGGGACTGGGCATGGCTAATCTCGTGAAGGACTGGGGAGACATGATAGCAGTGTTCCAATATTTGAGGGGCTGCCATAGAGAGGAAGGGGTCAAGCTATTTCCCAAGGCACCAATAGGCCAGACAAGGAATAATGAATGGAAACTGAACAAGGAGAGATTTAACCTGGAAATAAGGAGAAATTTTCTGACAGTGAGAACAATCAAATAATGGAACAGCTTACCTTCAGAAGTTATAGGAGCTTCATCACTGGAAGCTTTCAAGAAGAGATTGGACTGCCATTTGTCAGAAATGGTATAGGGTCTTCCTGCTTGTGTAAGAGGTTGGACTAGGTGACCTACAAGGTCCCTTCCAACTCTGTTAATCTGTAAATCTGTACATTTGAAATCTCTTCTATACATGCTTTCTCCTTCTTTTCATAGCTTGTTTCCTTGCCTCTGTGTCTTGTGAGCCAACTTTGTCTTCCCATTTGTTCCCACCTATTTTAATTTTTCCTCCATCCAGAACCTTTCCCAATACTTCATGCATAAACCCAGCCCAGCTGTGTTTGTACTAACATTTCTGCTGACTGCAAAGATTGGTTTAATTTCATGGGTATCATTTTCTTCCAGAAATCTCTCTCTGAGCAACAGGCCGATGAATCCCTGATAAAACATATTTTCCTTTGGTAATGATTTTATGGCCCCATAAGTCATGAATTTATTATGATCTCAGCCACTGCTGCTGATTGCTGTAAAATGCAAAGTAATTAACAGCAAGCGACAGCTACTATTCCCACCTGTTAGTGTGTTCTTTTCTACACTGATCACTTTGATTAAAATAATGACTAAAGTGTGAAGCTGGGCTGTAAAATATTAGCATGATTAACACCACATCCTAAAAAAGAAACAAAGGTGGGCCAAGATTTGAGAAACTTGAATATATACTATTTGTCACTCCTCCTACCATTATTCCATCTCATTTATGCAATTCTCTTTGGGTTAAATAATGCATGGGTTTGAGGGGAGGCCAAAGGGCAGACCAGCTAAGCATCTTTCAGGCTGACAGCATCTTAAGTGCTTCATTTAATTTCTCCATGCCTTTGTAATGTGCAGAAGAAGGAAAATAAGATTATAAAATATTGCAGATTCTCTTGCAATTTAGAGGGAAGCAGGAGGTAGGAAGGGGAAACAGTTATAAATATAAAGCACACAGCTACCTTCCTGCTAAATCTACTTGGCATTTCTTCATTGGCTTCTTGTAATCCTGTCTAGTTAACAACCAGGCCCTAATCTTATGTTTGAAATTATCCATCAAATGCATAGATGTATATACATACACATAGTCATTATATAACAAATGTAAATATAAATAAACATCTAACTATAGCATAAGAGGGACATGTTTTTGGCTGCAGAAATAGAATTTTTAAAGGTGAATATATATTTGTGCAAAAAATCAGAAACACCACAGTATATCTAAGTATATCTTTCAAATATATTCCCTTATTTTCTATTCTGCTGCATCAATTGTTGTTTAAAATTTTGAGTAAAAATCAGCAATGTTGGCAGATTAATCCCCTTCAAGTAAAAAAAAAAAAGGGTTTATTCCAAAACATTTCTTTTCAAGCCTGTTTGGTGCTTGTTGCAATTGCTTTAGCATTAAATCTACTCTCAACTTCCACAACTATATTTTGTCCTATTAGAATTCACCCTATTGTCAGGTCTGCCATCTTCAGCATAACACTTTGCTGGCATCCTGTTATAGGAGGTGAGGAAAAGTGAAGCAAGCAATTGGCATGTAGAGGAAAGGATGAGCAAGGATGCGTGCACATGACACATGGCTAGTTGGAAACCAGAGGTGTGAGAACTGGTCTGCTATAGTCTTCAAGAGCCTGGGAAAGGAATGCAAGCTACACCAAATGGCACCAAATGTCAAGTTGTTCCCAAAACACCCATGCAGCACGCCATTACATGTCAAGGGGGGCAGGGAGGGCCAGGGAGAAGGGGAAACTTTGTAACGCTCTGCACTGGAATTTTACTTCCAGCCTTGCTTTTGCTGCAACCAGTAAACCTAAGTAAAAGAATCTATCACTTTAATCAAATGAAACTGAAAGTCTTTCTTTCCTAGGTACTTAGCTGGGGCAGGCCCAACATCTATATATAATCTGGTACAGGTGCAAATCTTAAAGTGAATAAACAGATAAAATTATTGAAATTATGAAATAACAACACAATGAACTAACTGAAATGTTACAATATGATGCAATCAAAGTATCATTTATACATTTATACTTAATAATATAATATTACTTACAAATTTTACATATATGCATATCCATTTTAATCCTCTTTTTATAAATAACACTATGTTAAGTGCAGAAAATAAAAAGTATATAGTAAGCCAATGAAATTAAAGGTAGGAATAAGGAAAATATAAGTACATGTAGTTTATACTAACATTGTTTATTACACCTCCCCACCCTTTTCTCTCTCTGCAAATTATCTTTGCTTTCACCATGTTCATACATGGCTTCATACATTCCTTTTTTATCTGCATACTTTTCTCTTTTGAGAAACTCATCAACTCTATTCAACCACAACTTTCTCTGCTTTCCTCCCCTTCAATCAGTTTCTTTCATATATTTGTCCTGTGATTTGATCTTCTATTATTCTTTCTAAATAACCTAACCACCTCAGCATACTTCTTTTGTACTGCTTGCTGTCTTTGGTATTCAAGCCACGTTCATTCAATGTCCTATTCATTCATTTTAGACCCTAATTTCCCTTGTTCTACCACCCTTGTTAAGTAGACCAATCTCACTGTGTTTAAATTATTTTTCTCTTTCTTCTGTTGTATCCAACCCTCACAACTGTATAACAAAGCAGGCAAAAGCATAGCCATTTACATTTTTTTCAACAGATAGTCATTTTTTGTAACAGATCATATACTACTTGATAACTGTGTATTCTGCATTTTCCATTTTAAAATAGCTCCATCTCTTTTTTCATTTTACTAAATGTTCTACTGAATTTGAAATTCATCTACCTGTTCTATTTTTCATCACTGATAGCCAATAACACTGCATTGTTTGCATACAAAAGTATATACACTAATTCCCATTCTCATCCCATATCTCTGATGTCATAAGCATTCCACAATGATTTGTCCATAAATACATTGAACTATTGAGATATCTCATATACTTGCATTATCCTTTGCTCAAGTGTTGAACCATTGACTAAGGAGTCTTCCATTAGCATTACTTCAATGATATATTGTTCTTCCTACATTCATCAACTCCATATTTACTTGAAACCTATAAACATTATCACATTTTAAGTCAATAATTGTAAAATGATTTTTTATATTGTTATATTTCTTTATGACCTGTTCATCAGCAAAATCTGATCTATATTTCTCCCTTGCCAGAAAAAGCATATTCGCTCTTCTCAGATTTTGTCACCTCTAATGAATTAACCTATCATGAACTAACCTTTTAAGCAAAGCAATAGCACTTTTGACTTATATACCACTTCATAGTGCTTTCAGAGCTCTTTCTAAGCAGTTTACAGAGTCAGCATGTTGCCGCCCCATAATTTGGGCCCTCATTTTACCAATCTCAGAAGGATGAAAGGCTGAGTCAACCTTGAGCCTGGTGAGACTCGAACTGCCAAACTGCAGGCAGCCAGCAGTCAGCAGAAGTAGCCTGCAGTACTGTATTCTAACCACTGCACCACTGTGGCTCTTTTTGTTTTTAATCAGAATTTGCCAAATATCTTTTTAGATATAGTTAACAAACCAGCATTCCTATCATTATTTAAGACTCTGCTTCTGATGCCAGCCCAATAGTCTTTCTTTCTTGCATGGGAACATTTTCCCAGGGGAAATTAAACTAACTTCTAATTTCAACTTCCCTTAGTTGAAGAGCATGCATTCTGTTATTTCTTCCATTACATATTAATAGCATGCATTCTGGTATTTCTTCCTTTAAATAGGCAAACTATAATGGTCTTTTTCCAGTTAACAGACACAGATGTAGTTTTTGCACAGATGTGGGAGAAGTACAAGCCATTCCATAAGGTAATATTCATTCGGTTACACCATCCTCTTCTGAAGCCTTATGATTTTGGTTAACATTTCATAGAACTTTATGATTTCCTGTTCTGCATCTTTTTTGGATACTAATGCTTATAGAATTTGTTTCAATGCTGTACTTCAACATATTTGTATTGTTTGCTTTTTTAATTAAACTAAAAACCAAACTCATTTCCATATTTCATCTATTGCTTCTTTAACATCATTCTGTTAAGTATTTGTTTTCATATTTGTCATTACACCAACTCCCTATACCTCTATAGTACTTCTATGTATTCTTAAGATTTGATAGAAAGTTCAATGCAGAAGACTACTTCATAATGTTTTTATTTTAGCAAGCATTTAATTCAATTTCTCTGCAAAGTTTTGCCAGTAGAATGTACAACTAAAGTGTCGCATTTCCATTCACCCTTCTTCTGCTCATTTGAAGAACAGCACAGTTGTTTGAGATTTTAAACAGCAGAGAGCCAAACTTCTTCCTTTATACTCAGTGTTCCCTTAATAGCCTATATGTTTGCAAAGCATACTTTTAGCTTAGTGTATATAACCCATTCTATGTTTATACATGTTGCCATTGTCTAGAATTAAGAAAGGGCATGAAAGTATTGGCAGTTAATTTTTCTATATTGGTAAAGAAAATTGTCATCTTTAGTCCCTGAAATATTTGAAAGATAGACCATGTCCTGTGATGTCCCTTCTCATTGAAGTCTTCAACAATCTTCTGCAGTCTTGCAATTCTCTGCTAAATGGTTTTTAAACCACTGCCAAAATCCCTTAATCCCTTAGCATCCCCTCTGTTACAGATTTACCAGCCATGATTGCCAATTAACTAATAGCCACTTTCAACCATCTCTTCTAGCTAGATCCAACTTAATTGCGAGTAATGACACCTCCATTTCAATTCTTTCCATGCCTTTCCAGTATTCCTCTGATTATTTAAGATTCTACTTCTGATGCCAGCCCAGTAGTCTTTTTTTTCTTGCATGGGAACATTTTCCCAGAGGAAATTAAACTAACTTCTAATTTCAACTTCCCTTAGTTACCTAGCCCTAAGTGCTAGTATGAGTGTCCACGTGGATATATGAAAAACTCACAAGAAACCATCCTGTCAAAGACAGTTTAAAACATAACTGATGTCAATCTTTTCCAAACAGTTTCCATATTTTCTTCCTTTTTGTCTGCTTTATGTTTACTTTCCTGAGAGATTATATTTTAATAGTTTTTATAAGGGTTATATTTTCTGTTTCTGCACTTATTCTACTTTAGTTTGTCTTCCTGTTTGCTTTTTTCCTTATCTGTTTTCCTAGGACTCATTTTCTTAGACACTACCAAAAAATAGTCCTACCACATTTTCATTGAAACCCTTTCCTAATAATATCAATATTTAAATTATTTTTAAAGGACCAATTGCTATTGAAAGATTTGTAGGAGGGGATCATCACATTCAGGAAATATTAACCTTCTTCTCTGAATTGTAATTCTTCTGAAAATCTTCCTGGCATGGCAATTAATTTTTTTAAAAAATAAACTTAATTGCTGCATAGAGAGAAAGTGTGGGAATAAAACTTTGACTTCAGTATTGGGTAATGATTAGTCTAAGACCTTATACATACCTGTCTGCCTAAGGGTCACTGAGATAAGCAAGGAAATTAAAAACAAACACCAGAAACAATTAAGCAGCTCAGACAATTGTAAACAGTTTTGTGTGTGATATCTAATTATTGTAATCCACAATGTGTATGCTTACTATGTACGAATTTCTCAATAAAAGGGGGCACTAGAATTTGCTCTAGACTCCCATCCTGAGTACACCAGCCTCTGTGTCTCATTCTTTCCATGGGAGTCCACCACAAGTGGTGACCCCGATGTGATCCACTCCAGGTGGTATGTGTCCGGACCTCCGTGTTTCCTCACCTGGAATAGGTAAAGTACGTACTTAACTATTGCTGGACAATAGGATTATTCAGGGAGTATGGGGGGAAAACTCTCTCAACCACAGGAACGGCATGTTAGTGAGTTGCAGAAGTTAGCAAGGACAAACAACTTTATCTTTAAACCCTCCAGGGGGGAGCAAATAGTTCTTTCAAAAGATAATGTGAGAGAGCTGCTGCAAGAGATCTGGCGGCAATGTCCCTGGTATCCAGAGAAAGGCTCTTTAAAGTTAGACACATGGAGGAGAATTGGAAATATCCTTCATGAAGAGCCACGGGCAACAGCTGAAATTTTGATATTTTGGAAAATTGTTATGACTGCTTTAGAGACCCAGCAACAACCTCTTTTAAAAACTTTAGTAGAACCTCTTCCTAATAAAGGAATTGTATTGCACCCTCCTTCTTCTAAACTGGAGTGTGCTTTATCATTTCCAACAGCACCTATTCCTGTGAATGATAAAATCCAATCAAAAATGGGAAAGGTTCAAGCCATGATGCATCAGGTTTTCAATGAGGGGAAGTTAGAGTCTGATGAGATTACCCAGATGAATTTGTTTCCAGTCAATAGGCAAGTGGATGCTCAAGGCAATCTGCAGACTGAATGGGTTCCGATTCCTTTAGCAATTCTTAGGGAAATTAAAAAAGCAGTAAAAGATTATGGTATTCAAAGTCCTTTTACAAAGGGGCTTCTGACAAGTTTGGCTACCTCACGCATGATTCCTAGTGACTGGAAAGATTTAATGAGAATGATATTGAGCTCTACTCAGTATGTGGTCTTTGACTCAGAATACCAAAGGGAGGCTGTCACTAGGGGAAGGAATTCGGGGGGGCTGTATACACCAGATCAAATCTATGGGGCAGGCTTGTTTGAATCCACTGCAGATCAAGCTGCTAATTTGCCTGATCACGTATTTCCAGTGGTTATGGCAGCTGTCCTTGGGGCATTGTCCCACATTCAGGATGTGGGAACCCCAGCACGGTCTTTTTCTCAAATTAAGCAAACAGCATCTGAGTCTTATAATGATTTTGTGGAAAGGCTACAATTGGCTATTACCAGACAAATCTCTAATGAGGAAGCTGCAAAAGAACTTTTGCTGAAATTGGCAGTTGAAAATGCAAACGCTGACTGCAAGCGTATCTTGCAGCCCTTGGTGGCTAGAGGTGAGGTTACTCTGGCTGATCTGTTAAAAGCATGTGCAGTGGTGGGTTCTCAGGCTTACAACATGGAGACTTTGGCTATGGCATTGCAAAAAGGGATGAAACCTACAGGGAATTGTTTTAATTGTGGAAAGCCTGGCCATTTTAAAGCCCAGTGCCGTGCCCCTGGGGGGGGAATGGCATTTAACAAAAACAAAATTAAGGAAGTCCGTCCAAAATCAGTCTGTCCAAAATGCAAAAAAGGGTTTCATTGGGCAAATCAATGTTGCTCTAATCAGAACCAAAATCCGGGAAACTAAATTTGGGGCGTGCAGCTAGCCCCACTCCCAAGGCTGTCACAAAAGCATTGCCTGCAATGACTGGGAGTGCAGGTTTGGGTTTAAAAATGTTGAACTCAATTAATGTGACCTTTCCTAATCAAGTGTATATTGAGGACACTCATTTGCATGGGCCACTGCCAGAAAAAACAGTGGGATTAGTACTTCCCATGTCTTCTGCATCAGAAAAAGGGTTTTTTGTTATTCCAGGAGTTATTGATCAAGATTATAAAGGAGTTATTAAGATACAATTGTACACTGATATTCCTGCATCATTAATGGCCGGTGACTCTATTGCCCAGTTATTATTGCTTCCATACATCCCTATAAATCCTTTAATTGGGATCCCACAAACTGGTGGTTTTGGGTCCACTGAAATGGCAAGTTCTCCAGTTGCTGCAGAATTGCTAGCGCTGACAAAAAATTTGACTACAGATCAACCAAAAATGACAATTGAAATTCAGGGAAAATCATTTTCTGGCCTTATAGATTCCGGAGCAGATGTCTCTGTGATACGCCAAAAGGAATGGCCAAATGAATGGGCGCTTGAGGACTCTCTGGCTGTTCGTGGAGTGGGTGGTATGCAGTTTGCAAGAAGTAGTGTACATTGGTTGAAGGCATTGCATAGAGAAACTGGTGAGACTGCAAGGATTCAACCTCTTGTGTTGCCCCTACATATAAACTTGTGGGGTAGAGATTTGCTGTCACAATTTCGCACAAAAATTGTTATTGGATAATGGAAAAATTACAATTGTTAACCTCTCAGCCAGTCTGGATTGACCAATGGCCACTTCCAAAAGAAAAGCTTACAGCTTTACATCAATTGGTAGCTGAGCAGCTACAATTAGGACACACTGAGCCTACTTCTAATCCATATAACACTCCTGTATTTGTTATTAAAAAGAAAAATGGAAAATGGAGATTTTTGCATGATCTGAGGACCATTAACTCCATCCTTCAACCAATGGGAGCGTTACAATGTGGTTTGCCTAACCCTAACCTGATCCCACGTAATTGTGATCTAGTTGTAGTAGATTTACGGGATTGCTTCTTTTCTATCCCTTTGCATGCAGATGACAAGAAATTATTTGCCTTTACCGTACCTGAGTTGAATAACAATGCACCTACCTTTCGTTACCAATGGAAGGTTTTGCCACAGGGAATGCTAAACAGTCCAATGATGTGCCAGTCATATGTTCGAATGGCTCTGGCTCCATTCAGAACCTCTCATCCTGGGTGGAAGGTTTACCACTACATGGATGATATTTTAATAGCAGCTCCCGGCCTACCGGGAACAGTTAAGGCAGTGTTACCTTGCCTTAAAGAGGTATTATTACAATTTGGACTTCATATTGCCCCAGAAAAAATTCAAAGTCAAACGCCATATGCCTACTTAGGGCATAAGGTCCTTGCAACCTATGCTCATCCGGTCATTCTGGAAATCAAAATTGAGGAAAAGATTTCTCTAGTAAAATTACAACAAATACTAGGAACAATTAACTGGGTTAGACCCTACCTGGGGTTAACCACAGCAGTACTCCAGCCCTTGTTCTTGGCCCTAAAGGGCTCTGCGAGACCGGATTCTGCTATAACCTTATCAGCAGAACAAAGGAAGGTACTGACACATGTTAATGCGTCTTTAATGCAGCGTTGGGTTGATCGATGCATTCCTGATACTCCGTTTGCTTTGGCAATTTTACAAACTCCAGCCTTGCCTACTGCAGCTTTATTTCAATTACATGAAGCTCAGGTTTATATCATTGAATGGTTGCATTTGCAGAATACTCCCAGAAAAACAGTTTCTACTATGGCTATGCTTTATAGTGAGTTAATCATCAAAGGCCGAAATCGCAGTATGCATTTATATGGCATAGATCTAGTTGAGTTATTTTTACCTATCTCCCTCACTCTGTGGGAAACTTGGTATAGTCAATCCATTGAATTGCAAATTGCTCTTGAAAATTGGCCAGGGAAGATTTCTTGCCACACCCCAGTGACCCTCGTTTCCAGTTGCTTCGAAACCTATCTGTAAATTTTAATTCAGTTATTGCTAAGCAGCCAGTTGGAGGAGTGACCGTTTATGTGGACGGTGGTAAGACCTACGGCGCTTGTGCATGGAGACAGGAAGGGCTATGGAAAACAAAAATTACCCCTCCTCAGCAATCAGCACAAAGGGCTGAATTAGCTGCTGCTATTTTGGCCTTACAGGAATTTGCACAAGAACCACTAAATCTTATTGTGGACTCTCTTTATGTTTATCAATTGATACTTAACATTGAATTTGCTTATCTTTCTCCATCTGTTGATGCTAATCTTATGAGTTTGTTTCTAGCTCTGCAAAACTGTCTTCATTCTCGCACACATTCTCTACATTATTGCACACATTCGCAGCCACCAGCCACTTCCCGGGGAGCTGCAGGAAGGGAATGATGTGGCTGATGCAGCGGCCTCAGCCATGTCCTGTCTCTCGCTTTCTCCTGTTACTCCATGGGACTCACATAGCTATTTTCATCAAAATGCCAAAGCTCTTTGTAAACAATTTGGTCTCACTGCTGCAGAAGCTGCAGCTATTATTCGACAATGTCCCAGTTGCAGTGCTCAATCCACTGCTCTTCCTCAAGGAGTAAATCCTCGGGGGACATCTGCTTGTCAACTATGGCAGATGGATGTCACACAACACCCTCCCTTCAAACCATGGCACCATCTGCATGTCACCGTTGATACCTATTCAGGATTTATTATGGCAACACCTCAACAAGGAGAGGCTACAAAACATGTAGTCAACCATTGCCTCCGTACCTTCACACATGTGGGGCCACCAATGGAGATAAAAACCGATAATGGCCCTGCTTACATTAGCACCGCCTTTGCGGAATTTTGTCATCGATGGTCAATTATACATAAATTTGGCATTCCCTACAATTCCACTGGTCAGGCCATTGTGGAACGAGCTCATCAGATGCTAAAACAAGCACTCCTTCACACAAAAACAAAAACGGGGGAAGTGGATGATTATGGCTTGCCTTACATACAAAACATTCTTAATATTACCTTATACACTTTAAATTTTCTAAACATGACAGGATCTCCCGCTGCTACGGCAGCCAGTAGGCATTTTGCTTCCTCCCCTTCTGCAGGTACGCCAAGACCAAAAGTTCGGTATAAGAGACTACCAGATCCAACGTGGAAAGGACCTGTCCCTCTGATAACTTGGGGCCGAGGATACGCTGCTGTTGAAGATGAGGGGACAGTTGTTTGTGTTCCTGCTCGCTGTGTGCATCCTTATCATCAGCCAAAGGGGCAAGGGGATGGATTTGGGGGAATGG
>BLBF01000052.1:7935744-7970543 GCA_015471245.1 Laticauda colubrina | reverse complement strand
CATTGTTATCCGCTCTCAGAAGGGGCAAAAATTTGCATAACCGGAGCGGATAACACGGACGCTGGGAGGATGCAGGGCGGATGGAAAGCGGATGCGGAACGGAAGCCTAGCGGATGGAAGTGGATGGGAGAGGATGGCACATCCGCAAGGCTTCCGGGGGACCTCAGCAAAGCGGATGCTGAACAGATACAGCGGATGCAGAGTGGATGCACAGCAGATGAAGTGGATGCAGAGGGGATGCACAGCGGAAGCCTAGCGGATGCCGAGCGTTAATTGCGCATGCGGGGAGGATGCATTGCATCAGCCCCGCAGATATAACGGAAGCAGCTCGGAAGCAGGTCGCCATTCAGAGGAAAGACCTGCTTCCAGACACATCGACTGCCTTGCCTGTCCTGCCTGCATGTCTGCCTGCAAGCCTTGCTGCCAGCTTTGCTGCCAGCCTCCCTGCCAGCCTTGCTGTCTGCCTGCCTGCCAGCCTTGCTGCCAGCCAGTCTCCTTGCCAGCCTTGGTGCCTGCCTGCCTGCCTGCCTGCCAGCCTTCCTGCCAGCCTTGGTGCCTGCCTTGGTGCCTGCCTCCCTGCCAGCTTTCCTGCCAGCCTTGGTGCCTACCTGCCTGCCAGCCTGCCAGCCATCCTTCCTGCCAGCCTTGGTGCCTGCCTGCCAGCCTTGGTGGCTGCCTGCCTGCCATCCTTCCTGCCAGCCTTGGTGCCTGCCTCCCTGCCAGCCTTCCTGCCAGCCTTGGTGCCTGCCTCCCTGCCAGCCTTCCTGCCAGCCTTGGTGCCTGCCAGCCTCCCTGCCAGCCAGCAACCCCACAACCATGCTGAAGCACAGCAAGCCTCAGCCATCTGCTGCCAGCCCTTGCAAGAGGGACAGGGCTACCATCCCGCCCCCTGGCCCTCACTCTGATTCTGCTGGGGCTTCTGCAGCACGGGCTCGCCCTTCTGGGGCTGGGGCTTCTGCTGCTTCTGCTTTTGGAGGAGCTGATGACAAGCACTCCAGCACCAGCCATCTCCACAGCACCTGGACCCTTCACCCCTGAGACTGAGCGACCAGGAAGAGTGCCAGAGACTCATTTTTGTTTCATAGCTTCTTGTTAATAAAGTCTATTTTTGATTCATACACTTGCTTCATTTCTTTTTTTTAATAAAGTCTTGCTGGAAACTTTTAGAAATGGTTTAAGCCTTTGCATGCTTGTGGGATGGGTTAACATAGCAGTGGGATGGGTTGAGATAGCTGTGGAATGGGCAGGGATACCTTTGGAATGGGTAATAGCTGTGGGATAGATAAACCTCCAGTGCAAGCATAGTGGGATTGTATGGTCCACCCTCCCAGGTGCCACACCTATGGCCCTTTATTATCAATAACAATGTAATCATTGATCCACACATTTCAACATAAACACAACTCTTTAAGGCCGTGTCACACTGCCCAACGGATGCAAAAAGGACACAACGGAAGAGAAAAATGTTACATCCGTTGTATCCGCACTCAAAAGAGGTGAAAATTTGCATAATTGGAGCGGACAACACGGACACAGGGAGGACGCAGGGCGGATGCAAAACGGATGCAGAACGGAAGCCCAGCGGATGGAAGCAGATGGCACATCCGCTAGGCTTCCGGGGGGCCTCAGCAAAGCGGACGTGGAATGGAAAAAGCGGATGCAGAACGGATGCACAGCAGATGAAGCGGATGCACAGCAGAAGCCTAACGGATGCCTGGCGTTAATTGCACATGCGGGGGGGGGGGGTGCAATGCGCAAGCCCCCCAGATATAAAGGGAAGCAGCTCGCACGTGGCCAGCATTCCGAGGAAAGACCTGCTGCTGGATACCTCGAGTTCTTGCCTGCATGTCTGCCTGCAAGCCTTGCTGCCAGCATGCCTCCAAGCCTGCCTTCCAGCCTCCTGGGCAGCCTCCCTGCCAGCCTTGCTGGCAGCCTGCCTTCCAGCCTCCCTTCCAGCCTCCCTTCCAGCCTTGCTGGCAGCCTGCCTTCCAGCCTCCCTGCCAGCCAGTCTGTCTGCCAGCCTTGGTGCCTGCCTTCCTGCCAGGCTTCCTGCCAGGCTTCCTGCCAGGCTTCCTGCCAGCCTTGGTGCCTGCCAGCCTTCCTGCCAGCCTCCCTGCCAGCCAGCAACCCCACAACCATGGGGAAGAAGCGAAAGTCTCAGCAACCTGCCCCCATCCCTGGCAAGAGGGACAGGGCCACCCTCCCGCCCCATGTCCCTGACTCATCTTCTGCTGGGGCTTCTGCTGCTTGGGCTCACTCTTCTGTTGCTGGAGCTTCTGCTGTAGCTGCTCCTGGCAGTGGTGCTTCTGCCGCATACTCTGCTGAAGCTGCTCCTGTTCCTTCTGGTCCTGCTGGTCCTGCTTGTGCTCCTGGTCTTGCTGACCCTGCTGCTGGTGCTTACTCTGCTGCTGCTCATCCTGGTCTTGCTGCTGCTGCTGCTTATGATCCTGCTGGTGATTATGCTGCTGCTGATGATGATGATGATGATTATGATCCTGCTGGTGATGCTGCTGCTGCTGCTGATGATGATGATGATGCTACTGTTGGTGTGGAGGAGCAGCCCCTATAACCTGGAAGCCCCTCTGATGAAGGCCCATCTGGTCCTGCCAAAGGGAGGAAGAGGCATATGCAACAACGGGAGAGGAGGCAGTACTACATTGAGGAAGCGCATGAGGATGAGGTGCTGGAGTGGCTGAGAGAGAATGACTATCTATGGCGGAAGGGACACTGGCTGTACAGGGACACCAAGCGGAAGCAGGCTGCTTGGAGAGAGAGGGAGGAGAGTGTGGGCTACACTTCGGAGGTGCTCCTCGGCTGGTGGAAGCACATGCACACCTGGTACGGGAAGCTGCACCGCAAAAAATCTGGCCAGGCCAGGGTTAAGCTAACGGACAGAGAGAACTATGTCATGGCCAAGTGCAGCTTCCTGGAGGGTGAGGTCCCCCACCGAGGAGCACCAGGAGCCCAAATCTCTACCCTCTCTCTCCAGCAGCCTGCTGGGAGCCAGTCCTCTGGCGGCCGAGAGTCAGTCCCTGTCTCCATGCAGGTATCTGTGGAGCGTGCCACGGCAGAGAACCCCCGGGCAGGTGTTGAAAGCGTGGTGGAGAGCGATGAGGACTCCCTGGTGTGGCGGGAGAAAGGAGACATCAAGTCCACCACTGCCAAAGCCGCATCCACCCACACCTCCACCACCACAGTAAGGCAGAGAGCCGGACCGCAGGAGAAGCAGAGCCACAAGGTCCTGGTGGAGATCAGGGACACCATCCGCACCAGCATAGGTCTTCTCTCTCAGCTGGTCCCCATCGAATCTTCCTCCTCCATCCGCAAGCCCTTCCTCAATTATGTGAACCAGACCCTCAAGGAGATGGCAGATCCCCAGTACCAGGTGGTGAAGGAGAGGATCACCACACTTCTTAACAACCCTCCAGACCCAGAGGCACCTGCTCCCACCCAGTCCAGGTCTGCTCCTCCACCCCAGGTGATGTCCCTCCCATACCAAGCAGCACAGACAGCAGCCCTTACAAATGCAGGCACAGAGTCATCGGGCGACACCGATGCACCGGTTCCAATGATGTCAGCAATGCCAACCACGACAGTCCTCACCCCGCTGTAGAGCAGGCAGCCCCACTTCACTGCTCCTTCCTCCATCCCACAGCCAAGCCCGGCCTCAGTACTGGGGATGACACCCCATGGCATGGAGGAAGGACCTCTTAGCATCACGGGGCTGAGCCAGCTGTCCGACACCTTCCTCAACACACCGTCCCCTGTTGTCCTCTCGGGGCTAAGCACTCCAATAACACCTCAGACCAGCACTGCAGCAGCACCCACCTCCACAGCACAGGCTCCCTAACACCTTAGACTGGGCACACACCTCTGAGTGACCAAGAGGAGTGCAAGAGTCTGGCTGCCTGGATATTTGTGGACTTTATTTGGACACTTGACTTGAGTCATGTTTATTTTACAGCTTGTTATTAATAAAGTTTATCTTTGTTTCACACACTTGCTTCATTAATTTTTTTCTATAAAGTCTGGGTGGAAACTTTTAGAAATGGTTTAGCCTTTGCATGCTTGCACCAGTGCACCAGTGTTTCAGGAGGTTGTGCTGCTTCTTCGCCTCATGTGAGGCTCTGTTGGGCCCTTGCACATCCTCAGTGTCGATCAAGTTTTGCCCTTGCCTCCATTCCCCAGGCTCCATGTCCCCATTGCCTTGCTGGAGGTCCATGAGCCTGTTCTGCAAGACTGGGTAGCGGGTGCGCATGAGATTGTGCAGAATGCAGCAAGTTTCCACGATCCTCCTCATGGTCTCTGGGCGATGCTGCATGGTGGTGAGAAGTACCTGGAACCTGTTGGCCAGGATGCCAAAGGCGTTCTCCACCACCCGCCTTGCCCTGGACAGCCTGTAGTTGAAGATCCTCTCTTCATGGGTGAGGCATCTGGAGGTGTAGGGCTTCATGAGGTAGGTTGTGAGGGAGAAGGCTTCATCCCCCATGATGAAGTAGGGCACATCTTGCGTGTCGTTGGGCAGTGGGTCTGGATCTGGGAAGCCCACCATGAGGTTGCTTTCCAGCCCCTCCTTGAGGTGACTGTCGTATACCTGGGCATCTGAAGATGAGCCGTTGCCTGAAGCATCGATGTACATGAACTTGTAGTCAGCATCGACCATGGCGAAGAGGATGATGCTGAAGAAACCCTTGTAGTTCTGATAAGTGGACCCCGACTTGGTTGGAGCTTTGCAGGCCACATGCTTGCCATCTATGGCTCCAACGGTGTGGGGGAAGTTCCACTTCTGATACCACTGCTCTGCAACTTTCTTCCATCCTTCTTCAGTGGAGGGGCACTGGAGGAGCTCCTCCTTGTATTCTTCGATGATGGCCTGCACCACTTCTCTGACAACAAAGCTGATGGTGCTGGGTGGCACCCTCCAGCCATACTGCATGCTCCTGTAGGTGGTCCCTGAGGCCAGGTGGCGCAGAGTGAGTGTCACCTTGAGCCCAGGTTCCAGGCTGGGTGGGAAGTTGTTGTTTGTCTTGGTTAACCTGGGTGTCAGGCACTGCACAACTTCGTCAAACAAGGCTGGAGGTATCCTCATGAAGTTCTGGAACGCCCGAGTGTCTTCGCTCCTGAGATCCACCATCAGCTTGTCGTAAAGTACGTACTGTGCTCTTCTGGTGAACCATCTTCGGAGCCAGACTTTTTTTGGGTGCCTCCTTTTCTTCCCGTAGTACTGTTCACAGAGACTGTAGATGGTTTCGCAGTGTTGCAGAAGGATGTTGGCTGCCGAAAGGATTTTGTCGCAATCCACGGTGGACATGACTGGATGCTGTGGAAGAGCAAGAGTCAGATGAAGGCTGCAGAGGTCTGCACCGCTGGGCTGCTGGTCTGAAAGTTCGATGCAGATGAGTTGCTCCCCCTTTTTATAGGCAGTATACGTTTTCCGCTAGGCATCCTCTAGGCATCCTCTAGACATCCTTAATATCCGAGATAGGTCCCCTCTGCGAACGTTTTTTCCATTTTAAACGCTTTGTTTCCATGCTGCATCCGCTAGGCATCCATTCTGCATCCATTCCACGTCCATTCCGCTTCCTCCCTGCGTCCGGGCGGATGCGAGTTGCGCGGATACGCAGCAGGTGCGTAGCGGATGCGTAGCGGATGCAGAACGGACAAACTGGATACATTTTCCACGCAAAAGTTTTAAGCAGCCTAAAACTTTTTGAGCAGATGAAACGTCAATAAACGGATGCTGGACGGATAGAGAGGAAGCCAAATAGAGGCAGTGAGTACATCGCGTTTTCGAATGGATGGCAAGGTTTTTTGTCCATTTTACATCCTCTTTGCATCCGTTGGTGCAGTGTGACAGGGGCTTTATTAAATGCCCTGTTCATTGTCGGGCCACTCAACATACATGGCACAATCTCATCAGTGTGATGAGACAGGCTCAAGGAAGCATCCATTAAGCATCTATCATCCTGTCTTGCCACTCCACTGCTCCAGCTGGGGAGTTGCACCAGTGTTTCAGGAGGTTGTGCTGCTTCTTCCCTTCACGTGAGGCTCTGTTGGGGCCTTGCACATCCTCAGTGTCTATCAGGTTTCGCCCTTGCCTCCATTCCCTAGGCTCCATGTCCCCATTGCCTTGTTGGAGGTCCACGAGCCTGTTCTGCAACACTGGGTAGTGGGTGCGCATGAGATTGTGCAGAATGCAGCAAGCTTCCATGATCCTCCTCACGGTCTCTGGGCGATGCTGCATGATGGTGAGAAGTACCTGGAACCTGGAAGTACCAGGATCCCAAAGGTGTTCTCCACCACCCGCCTTGCCCTGGACAGCCTGTAGTTGAAGATCCTCTCTTCACGGGTGAGGAGTCTGGAATTGTAGGGCTTCATGAGGTAGGTTGTGAGGGAGAAGGCGTCATCCCCCATGATGAAGTAGGGCACATCTTGTGTGTCGTTGGGCAGGGGTTCTGGATCTGGGAAGCCCACGATGAGGTTGCATTCCAGCTCCTCCTTGAGGTGACTGGCGTTGTATACCTGGGCATCTGAAGATGAGCCATTGCCTGAAGCATTGATGTACATGAACTTGTAGTCAGCATCGACCATGGTGAAGAGGATGATGCTGAACAAGCCCTTGTAATTGAAATAAGTGGACCCCGACTTGGCTGGAGCTTTGCAGGCCACATGCTTGCCATCTATGGCTCCAACGGTGTGGGGGAAGTTCCACTTCTGATACCACTGCTCTGCAACTTTCTTCCATCCTTCTTCAGTGGAGAGGCACTGGAGGAGCTCCTCCTTGTATTCTTCGATGATGGCCTGCACCACTTCTCTGACAACAAAGCTGATGGTGTTGGGTGGCACCCTCCAGCCGTACTGCATGCTCCTGTAGGTGGTCCCTGAGGCCAGGTGGCATAGAGTGAGTGCCACCTTGAGCCCAGGTTCCAGGCAGGGCTGGAAGTTGGTGTTTGCCTTGCTCAACCTGTGTCTCAGCTGCTGCACAACTTCGTCAAACATGGCTGGAGGCATCCTCATGAAGTTTTGGAATGCACGAGTGTCTTCGTTCCTGAGCTCCACCATCAGCTTGTTGTACAGTCCGTCCTCTGCTCTTCTGGCGAACCATCTTTGTGCCCAAACACTTCTTGGCCGCCCCTTTTTCTTCCCGTAGTAGAGTTCACAGAGCCTGTAGATGGCTTTGCACTGTTGCAGAAGGATGGTGGCTGCCAAAAGGACTATGTTACGATCCACGGTGGACATGACTGGATGCTGTGGAAGAGCAAGAGTCAGATGAAGGCTGCAGAGGTCTGCACAGCTAGGCTGCTGGTCTGAAAGTGAGATGCAGGTGAGTTGCTCCCCCTTTTTATAGGCAGTATAGGTGTCCCTTTGCATCCTCTAGACATCCTTAATATCCGAGATAGGTCCCCTCTGCGAACGTTTTTTCCGTTTTAAACACTTTGTTTCCATGCTGCATCCATTCTGCATCTGTTCTGCATCCGTTCCACTTCCTCCCTGCGTCCGAGCGGATGCGAGTTGCACGGATGCGCAGCGGATGCCGAGCGGATATTGCGGATGCGTAATGGATGCAGAACAGACAAATTGGATATATTTTCCGCGCAAAAGTTTTGAGCAGCTCAAAACTTTCTGAGCAGATGAAACATCAATAAATGGATGCTGGATGGATAGAGAGGAAGCAAAACGGAGGCAGTTAGTACATCGCGATAATCAACAGATGGCAAGCTTTTTTGTCCGTTTTACATCCTCTTTGCATCCGTTGGTGCAGTGTGACAGGTGCTTAAGATTACTGAATGTTTTTTTCTTGAAAAGGTAATTGGAACTTTGGCAAGCCAGCGATCAGCCATGTGTTGGTGTCGACCAGTCTTGGATTACTGTAGTTGTGTTTACAGGAGGTGTTGGGAGGTAGGAAAATGACTCCCCCCCCCAAAAAAAAACCCTGTTTGCTTTTGATCTGTACTTTGGTTGATGATAAGGTATTACCTTAGTTCCCATAGAAGAAAGAGTATGGATATGGCAATGGAGTCTTAGAAACTTCCAGGAGGATATGTCAAAATTGAAGATGATTCTGGGGAGAAGAAGCAAGGTACAGGTAGTTCTTGACTTATGAATAACAATTCATTTAGTGAGCGCTCAAAGTACTGAGAAAAGTGAGTTATGACTGTTTTCACAGTTGCAATCTTTGTAGCATCCTCATGCTCATGTGATCAAAATTCAGATGTTTGGCAATTGGTTCATACTTATGAGCATTGCTGTGGTGTTGTAGTGCTTTAATTATCAGCCAGAACCTCCATTACAGGTAGTCCTTTTGCAACCTTTTGATAAGCAAAATCAACGGGGAAACCAGATTAATTTAACAACCGGGTTACTAATTTATCAACTGCAGTGATTCACTTAACAACTCTGGCAAGATAGGTCATAAAATGGGGCAAAACTAACTTAACAAATGTCTCACTTAACAACAGAAAATTTGGACTCAGTTGTGGTTACAAATTGAGGACTGCCTGTAATGGAGGTTCTGGCTGATAGGGTTACAATGGATTACATTGGATTAGGCAGTTCTAGGGGCTGTTGAAAAACATTGTGGAGTATTGATGTATGAGATGTTGGGTGAGGCTGGGATAACTTTTATCAAAGCATTTAATTAGAACAAGCTCTTTTGAGAACTGCTTGAGGAATTTAAGAAAGATAGAGAAGCTCTGCTCCAAGTTAGAATGAATAGAGATGCATATAAAATCACTTGTCAGATTAAGTTCCATCCTTGGAGGGGATATGAGGACACTGAAAGGTGTTTTTTTTGTATGAATTTGAAATAACTGCTTGAACACATAGGTAGCCAGAAGACCAGTGGGTGGCAAGATTAGCTCCTGCACACACAGAGACAGTTTTGAGAAAATGTTGTAATCCTCCTGCTAAAAATGTAGAGGATTATAATAGAGTAAGTATATATGATTCTGCTGTCATATAGTTGTTTGCACATGAATTCAGAATCTACACAGTGATGATTCAGAGCAAAGGACTAGGGAGTTTTAAGCTAGGTTATAGACTTATATATAGGGAATATTCCTTGAACATTTTTTGCATGTAAAACGGGCTTCATCATCCCAGTGTTTTTTGAGGAAAGTAAATAAGTTCTACTGAATGACATTTGGTCCATTTCTTAGAGAAAAACCAGAAAGTCACAATGGATTCTATAGAAGAGTTGCCTTGCGAACCAGTTAACAGTCCTGAGCTATTATTTTTGACAGTCCAATAGGAGAAGTGAAGCAGATGGAAGAAATAGCTACACTAAACAACAGAGCAGAAATTCAATCCCTGGTGAAAGAGGTCAATCATATATTCAAAGTGATCTACAACAATATGTCAATACACTTTAGGCAATAGGCCAACTATGGAGAAGTATAATTATTCATGTAAAACTTAATCAAGTGTCCAAGGAAGCCTGGAGATCTTTTGTACATGAATGATTGCAACGAACAAACTTGCCAAGGGTCAGGTGAAAATCTTTATCTTTGAGAAATCCTGGAGAATGGGTGAAGTAACAGATAAGTGCAGAAGAACACATGTTGCCACTGTCTTCAGAAAGGGTAAAAAAGATTCTCGGAAACTTGATTTTACATTCTTCTGAGAAGGTACTAGAATACATAATAAAACAATATCTAAGCAGTTTGAAAACAATAAGGTCATTACTGCAAGTTATCATAGGTTATCAAGTGGAAGTTCTGCCAGATTCCTTTTTGGAAAAAGGAGGGACCCAAAGACAACACAGTGAAATCCAATCGAATACAGTTCTTCTTTGCTTACACTTAATAGACAAAAATTGCCAGACTATAATCTTCAAACCTAATAGATTTACCCTGGGAAATTTTAGAATGTGGCTTAGTAATGGGATTCAATTTTTTTTTACTACTGGTTCTGTGGTGTGGCTTGGTGGGTGTGGCAGGGGAAGGATACTGTAAAATCTCCAGTCAGAGGTAGTATTTGCCGATTCTCCGAACTACTCAAAATTTCCGCTACCAGTTCTCCAGAACTGGTCAGAACCTACTGAATACCACCTCTGATGTGGCTACCCTGAACCTTTTCCTCCCTCCTTTATCCAGTTCAGGATTGTGCAATCTCTTGTTTTGTGCCCCTCCCTAATATGCGTTGCCTCCTCCCTGGCAAGCCACAGTGCTACAGCTGACATTCCTCCCACTTCTTCAGCTGCGCATTCCACTCCATTTTTTAATTGGCTCATTTCTTTAATGGGTCTACAGGAGAAATAATATATCCCTGGAATTCTGAAGAATAAATTAACAATGGCATGTTAATTTAGTGGACACATATCTGACTCAAAAAACAGTATTCAGAGAGTGCTCATCAATATTTTATTAAGAAACTGGACTGATGTGTCAAATCAAGTGCCACAAAAATCAATCCTTGGTCCAGAACTCTTCAGTAATTTTATGGTCAACATTACTGACAAAGTAGAAGGAATGAAATAATGTAACATTTGGGTGGGATCACTAATACCTCAGAACGCAGAAATAAAGTTCAGAATTGTCCTCCTTTGTTAGGAGCCAGCTAGGTTAGAATGCAGTATGCAGGCTAACTCTTCCCACAGGCCAAGACTTCAATCCTGGCCAGCTCAAGGTTGACTTAGCCTTCTATCCTTCCAAGGTCGGTAAAATGAGGATCCAGATTGTTGGGGGCAATATGCTGACACTGTAAACCATTCAGAGTGTGCTATAAAGCACTGTGGATCAGTATATACACCTTAAGTGCTATTGTTATTAAAATATTATTCTAAAAATAATACAATGAAGCTTTTTTGAAGACAAATGTAAAACTTTTATTTTAGAAAACATAAATCAAATAGGATGGAGGCTAACTGATGTGATGACAGCATTTCTGAAATGCTGGTCAACAGTATTTATTACAAAATCATATGAAGAGAGACTAAAAGAAAACTGAGCAGGAAAAAAATACTCCTCAAGCACCAGAAAGGCTATTGCACAGAAAAAAAGCCAAGCTCTCCACTGATCCAGTGTGTAGAACATGGAATAATAGATTCTATGACACCAACTGAATGTTAGAAAAAAAACCTCCTAATAGAATAATTCAGTGGGATCTTTCCCTGGAGGTGTCCATGCAGAGGCTATATGATTATCTGTCCAGGATGTTTTATTCTGTATATGGTCCAAGCAGAAGGTTCAGTACTATCAAGGCTCTTCCTACTTTATGATTCAATGACCATCAGGCAGCAATCAAATATGCACATTCCTTTTACATATATCAAACTACTGCCCCAAATGTCTAACTTTATGAAACATTATATAACAGAAACAGTATGATAGGCATGAGTTATTCAATAAATTCTGTAATCCAAACAGTGTGGTTGACATATCCCTTTAAAATCTGGAAGTATGATTTTCAGTAAAATAATTATCTATTAAAAGCTGAATATTTTAGTTTTCTACAAAGCTATAAATTATGAATATAGGAAGGACTGACAGCTTAAAGATTTTTAAATTAAAAATTATACAGCATTATAAATATGCCATATTTGAGATTCTATTCATTTCCAGATAGAGGTGCAGAGTTCTAAATAATGAATCTCCTTGAAAGTTTATTTTAATTTATTTATTTATTTGATTTGATTTGTTAATTGCTTACAAGATAATAGGTATAAGTATAAACATAGTTATGAATACATGGATACATATAAGAAACAATAGAACAGGGACAGTAGGCACTTTGGTGCACTTTTGCACGCCCCCTACAGACCTCTTAAGAAAGGGGTGAGATCAACAGTAGACAGTCAAAGTTTTTGGGGTTATAGAATGCCTGCAGGAAATTCAAGAAATACTCAATTAATTTAGATATGCATACCAAGAACTGAAGGCATGTAGTATCAGAATCAAAGTATCAGAATATTTATCTTAATGTCAACCTTATTCTTATATAACTCTCTTATCAACACCGATTTTTTCTCAAAAGCACAAATACAATGTCTACATGTTTATATATTTTATGGGATATAAATTTGATTGTCATAAATTCCTCTAAAGAATGCTAGGAACTGCTGAGTATTTTCTGTGAAGTATGTCTCCTATATTCTTATCTGGATCAACTGGACTAAGGCAAATAAAAAAGTTTAAATAGGACTAGGAAAGAAATTTTATACCTATGTCCATGCAGTTTACCCTGTTTCACTTTCTGAACCTACATGAAAACCAGAATCCAGGTTGGAGTAGATATGCACTCTTTTCTGAATGTTGCAGTGCTGCAGATCAGAATTGGAAAAAAAAAAGTATGAGCAACAATATATATTGTTGGTATGGATCAATATGCCAAAATGTCTATACAGTATTAGGAGAAAATACAAAACATGTTAGAATAAGCTATATGTATATCTGTATGCAAAATCTTTATAAAATTGATTTGGAACTTTTTCATTTTAAATCACAATGATATAGCAAGGAATCAACTGAAGGTAGAAAAAAATCAGGAAATTGAGCAACATTAAAATTGTCAGCTTTGCCTATTCTTTAAGCCCCTGTCACACTGCACCAACGGATGCAAAGAGGATGTAAAACGGACAAAAAAGCTTGCCATCCGTTGGTTAACGCGATGTACTCACTGCCTCCGTTTTGCTTCCTCTCTATCCGTCCAGCATCTGTTTATTGACGTTTCATCCGCTCAGAAAGTTTTGAGCTGCTCAAAACTTTTGTGTGGAAAATGTATCCAATACATCTGTTCTGCATCCGCTACGCATCCGCTACGCATCAGTTCTGCATCCGTTACGCATCCGCTATATCCGCTAGGCATCCGTTCCGCATCCGCACAACTCACATCCGCTTGGACACAGGGAGGAAGCGGAACGGACACAGAACGGATGAGGAACAGATGCAGAATGGATGCAGCATGGAAACAAAGCGTTTAAAACAGAAAAAACGTTCGCAGAGGGGACCTATCTCAGATATTAAGGATGTCTAGAGGATGCCTAGAGGATGCCTAGAGGATGCAAAGGGACACCTATACTGCCTATAAAAAGGGGGAGCAACTCACCTGCATCTCACTTTCAGACCAGCAGCCTAGCTGTGCAGACCTCTGCAGCCTTCATCTGACTCTTGCTCTTCCACAGCACCCAGTCATGTCAACCGTGGACCATAACACAGTTCTTTTGGCAGCCACCAACCTTCTGCAACAGTGCGAAGCCATCTACAGGCTCTGTGAACTCTACTACGGGAAGAAAAAGAGGCGACCAAGAAGCATCTGGGTCCGAAGATGGATCACCAGAAGAGCAGAGTACGGACTGTACAACAAGCTGATGGTGGAGCTCAGAAACAAAGACACTCGTGCATTCCAGAACTTCATGAGGATGCCTCCAGCCATGTTTGATGAAGTTGTGCAGCGGCTGACACCCAGGTTGACCAAGGCAAACACCAACTTCCGGCCCAGCCTGGAACCTGGGCTCAAGGTGACACTCACTCTGCACCACCTGGCCTCAGGGACCACCTACAGGAGCATGCAGTACGGCTGGAGGGTGCCACACAACACCATCAGCATTGTGGTCAGAGAAGTGGTGCAGGCCATCATCAAAGAATACCTGGATATACCTAGAATACCCTCCACTGAAGAAGGATGGAAGAAAGTTGCAGAACAGTGGTATCAGAGGTGGAACTTCCCACACACCATTGGAGCCATTGATGGCAAGCACATGGCCTGCAAAGTACCACCCAAGTCGGG
Organism: Laticauda colubrina; assembly: GCA_015471245.1. NCBI lineage: Eukaryota > Metazoa > Chordata > Lepidosauria > Squamata > Elapidae > Laticauda > Laticauda colubrina. Next base: position 7,956,818 of record BLBF01000052.1, on the reverse strand, counting down.
CTCCACTTATTTCAACTACAAGGGCTTCTTCAGCATCGTCCTCTTTGCCATGGTCGATGCTGACTACAAGTTCATCTACATCGATGCAACGGCTCACGTTCAGATGCCCAGGTGAACAATGCCAGTGACCTCAAGGAGGGACTGGAAGGCAACCTCATCGTGGGCTTCCCAGATCCAGACCCCCTGCCCAACGACAAGCAAGATGTGCCCTACTTCATCATGGGGGATGACGCCTTCTCCCTCAGAACCTACCTCATGAAGCCCTACACTTCCAGACTCCTCACCCGTGAAGAGAGGATCTTCAACTACAGGCTGTCCAGGGCAAGGCAGGTGGTGGAGAACGCCTTTGGCATCCTGGCCAACAGGTTCCAGGTACTTCTCACCACCATGCAGCATCGCCCACAGACCGTGAGGAGGATCGTGGAAGCTTGCTACATTCTGCACAATCTCATGCGCACCCGCTACCAAGTGTTGCAGAACAGGCTCGTGGACCTCCAGCAAGGCAATGGGGACATGGAGCCTGGGGAATGGAGGCAAGGGCAAAACCTAATAGACACTGAGGATGTGCAAGGCCCCAACAGAGCCTCACGTGAAGGGAAGAAGCAGCGCAACCTCCTGAAACACTGGTGCAACTCCCCAGCTGGAGCGGTGGAGTGGCAAGACAGGATGATAGATGATTAATGGGTGCTTCCTTCAGCCTGTCTCATCACATGGATTAGATTGAGCCATCTATGTTGGGTGGGCCTAAAATGAACAGGGCATTTAATAAAGAGTTGTGTTTGTGTTGACATGTGTGGATGATTATTACATTATTATTGATAATAAAGGGCCATAGGTGTGGCACCTGGGAGGGTGGACCCTACAGTCCCACTATGCTTGCACTGGAGGTTTATCTATCCCACAGCTATTACCCATCCCACAGGTATCCCTGCCCATCCCACAGGTATCCCTGCCCACCCCACTGCTATCTTAACCCATTCCACAAGCATGCAAAGGCTTAAACCAATTCTAAAAGTTTCCACCAAGACTTTATTAAAAAAAATAAATGAAGCAAATGTGTGAATCAAAGATAAACTTTATTGAACAACAAGATGTAACAGAAAAATGACCCAAGTCAAGTGTCCAAATAAAGTCCACACCCAGTCTCTGGCAGTCTTCATGGTCACTCGGAGGTGTGCCCAGTCTCAGGAATGAAGGGTCCAGGTGCTGTGGAGGTGGGTGCTGCTGCAGTGCTGGTCTAAGGTGTCATTGGGGTGCCTGGCCCCAAGAGGACAACAAGTGACGGTGTGTTGAGAAAGGTCTCAGACAGCTGGCTCAGCCCCGTGATGCTGAGAGGTTCTTCCTCCATGCCATGGGGTGTCAGCCCCAGTACTGATGACAGATGTACTGAGGCCGGGCTTGGCTGTGGGGTGGAGGAAGGAGTAGTGTAGTGGGGCTGTCTGGTCTGCAGCTGGGTGAGGACTGGCGTGGGTGGCATCATTGGCGTGGGTGGCATCGGTGGCATTAGTGGAACTAATGGCAACGGTGTCGCCCGATGACTCTGTGCCTGGACTGGGAAGGACTGCTGCCTGTGCTGCTGAACCTCCTGGTAGCCATAGCCCTGGTAGGTGAGGGGCTTTGGGAAGCCTTGGAATGGGAGGGACATCACCTAGGGTGGAGGAGCAGTCCTGGACTGGGTGGGAGCAGGTTCCTCTGTATCTGTAGGGTTGTGAAGCAGCTTGGTGATCCGGTCCTTCACCACCTGGTACTCAGCTTCTTCCATGTTCCTGAGGGTCTGGTTGACATAGGTGAGGAAGGGCTTGCGGTTGGAGGATGAGGAGTCGGTGTTGACCAGCTGAGAGAAGAGATCTATGCTGGTGCGGATGGTGTCCCTGATCTCCAGGAGGACAGTGTGGCTCTGCCCCTCCTGCTGTCTGGCTCTCTGCCTTTCTGCGGAGGCACAGCTGGGGGGGGTGGATGCGGCTAGGGCTGTGGTGGACTCAATGTCTCCTTTCTCCCACCGCACCAGGGAGTCCTCAACGCACTCCACCATGCTTACAACACCTGTCCGCGGGTTCTCCGCCGTGGAATGCTCCACAGAAACCTGCCTGGAGACAGAGTCTGATTCTCAGCCGGAAGAGGACTGGCTCTCAGCAGGCTGCCGGAGAGAGAGGGTTGTGAGAGGGGCTCCTGGTGCTCCTTGGTGGTGGATCTCACCCTCCAGGAAGCTGCACCTGGCCATGACGTAGGTCTCTCTGTCCGTCAGCTTAACCGTGGCCTGGCCAGATTTCTTCAGGTGCAGCTTCCCGTACCAGGTGTGCATGTGCTTCCTCCAGCCGAGGATCACCTCCGAAGTGTAACCCATACTCTCCGCCCTCTCTCTCCAAGCAGCCTGCTTCCTTTTGGTGTCCCTGTACAGCCGGTGTCCCTTCCGCCACAGATAGTAATTTTCTCTCAGCCACTCCAGCACCTCATCCTCGTGTTCCTCCTCAATAAAGTATTGCCTCCTCTCCCGTCCCCGCATATGCCTCTTCCTCCCTTTGGCAGGACCAGATGGGCCCTCATCAGAGGGGCTCCCAGGTGGTAGGGGCTGCTCCTCCACACCACCAGCAGCAGCAGCAGCAGCAGCAGGATCATCATCGTCATCATCATCACCAGCAGGATCATAATCATCATCATCATCATCAGCAGCAGCAGCAGCAGGATCAGCAGCAGCAGCAGCAGCACCAGCAGCAGCACCAGCAGGACCAGGAGCACGAGCAGGACGGGCAGGACGAGCAAGACCAGGAGCACGAGCAGTACGAGCAGTACAAGCAAGTCCAGGAGCACGAGCAGGACCAGCAGGACCAGCAGGACCAGGAGCCGCTTCAGCAGAGTAAGCACCAGCAGAAGCACCACCGCCAGGAGCAGCTTCAGCAGAGTAAGCACCAGCAGAAGCACCACTGCCAGGAGCAGCTTCAGCAGAGTAAGCACCAGCAGAAGCACCACCACCAGGAGAAGCTTCAGCAGAACCTCCAGCACCAGAAGAGCGAGCCCGAGCAGCAGAAGCCCCAGCAGAAGATGAGTCAGGGACAGGGGGCAGGAGGGTGGCCCTGTCCCTCTTGCCAGGGATAGTGGCAGGTTGCTGAGGCTTTCACTTCTTCCCCATGGTTGTGGGGTTGCTGGTTGGCAGGGAGGCTGGCAGGGAGGTTGGCAGGCACCAAGGCTGGCAGGAAGGCTGGCACCAAGGCTGGCAGGAAGGCTGGCAGGAAGGCTGGCAGGAAGGCTGGCAGGAAGGCTGGCAGGAAGGCTGGCAGGAAGGCAGGCAGGCAGGCAGGCACCAAGGCTGGCAGGCAGACTGGCTGGCAGGGAGGCTGGAAGGCAGGCTGGCAGCAAGACTGGCAGGCAGGCAGAGAGCAAGGCTGGCAGAGAGGCTGGCCAGGAGGCTTGGAGGCAGGATGGCAGGAAGGCTGGCAGCAACGCTTGCAGGCAGGCATGCATGCATGGCAGGCGAGGGCTCGATGTATAAGGCAACAAGTCTTTCCTCCAAATGATGGCCACGTGCGAGCTGCTTCCCTTTATATCCACGTGGCTTACGCAATGCATCCCCCCGCATGCGCAATTAACGCAAGGCATCCGCTAGGCTTCCGCTGTGCATCCGCTAGGCTTCCGCTCTGCATCCCCTTCATCCGCTTTGCATCCGCTGTGCATCCGCTCTTTCCGTTCTGTGTCCGTTTTGCTGAGGTCCCCCGAAGCCTAGCAGATCTGCCATCCTCTCCCATCCGCTTCCATCCGCTGGGCTTCCGTTCCGCATCCACTCTGCATCTGCCCTGCGTCCTCCCCGCGTCCGTTCCTTTCCGTGTTATCCGCTCCAGTTATGCAAATTTTTGCCCCTTTTGAGAGCGGATAACAACGGATGGAACAATTTGCTCGTCCGTTGTGTCCTTTTTACATATGTTTTGCATCCGTTGGGCAGTGTGACAGGGCCTTTAGATGAAGCTGAGAAAGCTGAGAAAAAAAGCTCTGAAATTCTTTTTCAAGGACATTGCTACGTGATAAGATAGAGGGAAGAGCACGGGAGAGTGTTATTGTAGATGTTCTTCTGGATTTCTATCAACAATTGAAACTTGGCTTTGAAGCTTGGAGAGAGTTATGACAAGAGCCTTGGATAATTAAATAAAGTGCAGTGTGTCTTTTTATTTTCTTAAGTTGTGCTACCCCCCCCCCTTACCAGCTGTACTGTTTATTTTTTCTTTTTAAAACCTTTATTTTTGTAATATTTCCATCTTTGCTAAATATTTTAAAGGGAAAGCCTCAAAATTTTCTTTTTTTTTTTCCTTTCTTCTTGGGGATTTTTTTGTTTTTTAATTTATTCTTTTAGTTCACTTTTATGCTTTTTTTTAATTTGAGCATTCTCAATTGGATTAAAGTGTTGAAGAACCTAAATAATTATTTTTATTTTCTCAATTTTTTTTTTGTTCTTTTTAAACCTTTTTATTTTTCTCCTTCCTTTTTACCTAATTATTGATTGGATTAAGGTTAAGAAGAACCTGAAGAAATTTTTTCTCCTTTTCTTTTTATTATTATTGGGTTTTTTTCTCCACCTTTTTTATTTTTCATTTTGGATTATAATTGGCTATTCCATAATTGGATTAGGGTTTAGAAGAACCTGAAGATCCCGAATTGTTTAAAATTAGTAGGAAGTTGAAAGCTTCTGGCTCCTCAACTTCTACTTCTGCCTCCCCACCATCTGGAGGATTTTAACAATGTTAAAGCAAGACAAAGATCAAGAAAGAGTGACTCTACAGATGATTATGCAAGGAATCCAAGACCTTAAAATAAAATCAGACACCACTGAAAAAAGAATACAAAATATTGAGCAAAGAACAGAGAATATTGAACAAAGAACAGGGAAAACTGATGAAAAGGTGGAGAATATTCAACAAATGATGGTGAAGTATGATGAGAGATTCCCGAAAATTGAAGAAGAAGATAAACAAAGAGACAAGAAGATTAGAGATATTGATAGCAGATTAACAGTGGTTGAACAAGATAAAAGTGGTATGCTGAAATGGGAGATGGACAGATCAGAATTCTATCTCAGATTTCAAAACATAGAGGAAGAAAAAGGACAAAATTTAGCTGAGATAATGATAGAAATATTGGCTGAAGCTTTGGAAATAACAGAAGAGAAGATGATGGATGGAGTAGATGAGGTATACCAAATTTTTACAAGATAAGCGATGAGAAATAACCTACCAAGAGAAGTTCATATCAGATTTACAAAAAAAGCCATTAAAATGCAAATATTACAAGTGGAAACAATATGAATAATTGTTGATACAACCAAAATTAGGGAAAATATTTACTTCTTTGACTCAATGCAAGAAAAGAGGAGTGGTTTTATATATTAAAGAGACCATCTGAGCAAAATTGATTTGTACTGATGAAGACAGAAGAGTATTAATGGTGGAAATAATGGACAATAATATGAAAACACTCTTGATTGCAATTTATGCTTCGAATGAAAACAAGAAGAATTCTATAAAAAAATACACATGAAAATAATTGAACTGGACTATGTCAATATATTTATGATGGGAGATTTCAATGGAATTGTAGACAATAAACTGGACTATATAGCAACAACAACAAAGCAAAATAGGAAGACTCTCCCCAAATCCTTTTTTAAAATGATAGATGAAATAAGATATAAGATATAAGGAGAGAAAGAAATGTTAAAACCAAACAATACACTTTTTACTCAAATAGACATTTATCATGGTCCAGAATAGATATGATTTGGACTTCAACAGAACTAATATCTAATATTCAAGAAACAAATATTGAAACAAGTACTTGGGCAGACCACAATCCAGTGACAATTAAATGGAAAGGACAAAAAAGAAGATCAAGATGGATGTTAAATAATACTATTCCAAAGGAGAAGGATTTTTTACAGTGGATGGAGAAAAAATTGGCTTTTTTCTTTAGAGAAAATAAAAAAGAAGACACTTCAATCCAGAATGTATAGGACACAATGAAGGCATATGCTAGAGGCTTGATAATAGACTACACAAGGAAAAGGAACATCAGGAAAAGGCAAGCCAGGAAGCTTTAGAAGATGAGTATAAAAGTCTTTAAAAAGAACTACAGAAAACACCACAGAAAAGCTAAAACTGGATACAATTAAACATAAAATGAGTTTAATAGAGAAAGAAGAATTAGCACAGAAAATTAGAAGTGCTAAACAGAGTGATTTTGAGGATGCAAACAAACCAGGTAGATGGTGAGCATACAAATTGAGAAAGGAAAAAGAATCAAGGAAAATAACACAGTTAATAGATGATCAAGGTCAAGTTTGCCACGGCAATAAAGAGAAGAAGGAAATCATTCGAGACTTTTATGGGAAATTATATGAGCAAGAGAATATTGATGAGGAAAGAGTTAAACACTATTTATAGAATGCTAATCTACCTAAGATAACTAAAGAGACTTAAAAAATGTTAGAAAGCAATATAACTATGATGGAGTTAACTGAAGCACTTCAGAAACAAAATAATGGGAAGGCACCAGGCTCAGATAGACTTCCAGCAGAATTCTATAAAACATTACAAGAATCGCTGAACCTTCCATTGCTAGAAGTCATGAATGAAATTATGTTAAAGAAGAAGATACTTAAAACATGGTCAGAAGCCTACATTACACTTATTCCAAAAGAAGAGACTGATCCATTACAAATTAAGAATTATAGACCCATTTCATTATTAAATGCAGACTATAAAATTTTTGCATCAATATTGGCAGAGAGACTCAAAAAATATTTAAATAATTTTCTTCATCCTGACCAAAATGGATTTCTGCCAAAGAGACAAATAAAAGATAATATGAGAGTAAAGCCCATGTCACACTGCACCAACGGATGGAAAGAGGATGTAAAATGGAGAGAAACACTTGCCATCCGTTGGTTAACGCGATGCATCCGTTCTGTACTCACTGCGTCCGTTTTTCTTCCTCTCTATCCGTCCAGCATCCGTCGACGGAGCTGCTCAAAACTTTCTGAGCGGAAAATGTATCCAATGCATCCGTTCTGCATCCGCAACACATACGGGGAACATCCGTTCTGCATCCAGAATCATCCGTTACGCGTCCGCTCTATCCACTAGGCATCCCCTGCGCATCCGCGCAACTCAAATCCTCTCCAGCAGAAAGCGGACACAGGGAGGAAGCGGAACGAACGCGGAAAGGACGCGCAGCGTTAGTAGCACGGACAGAGAAAGGATGAAAGCAGATGCAGCTCGCAAATAAAGCATTTAAAATGGAAAAAACGTTCGCAGAGGGGACCTATCTCGAATATTAAGGATGTCTAGAGGATGCCTAGAGGATGCAAAAGGACACATAGGGGAAAACCTATATTGCCTATAAAAAGGGGGAGCAACTCATCTGGATCACACTTTCAGTCCAGCACCCCTGCTGTGCAGACATCTGCAGCCTTCATCTGCCTCTTGCTCTTCCACAGCATCCAGTCATGTCCACCATGGATCGTAACACAGTTCTTTTGGTAGCCACCATCTTTCTGCAACAGTGCGAAGCCATCTACAGGCTCTTTGAACTGTTTTACAGGAAGAAAAGGAGGTGGCCAAGAAGCGTCTGGGTCCAAAGATGGTTTGGGAGAAGAGCAGACTATGAACTGTACAACAAGCTGATGGTGGAGCTGAGGAACGAAGACCCTCGTGCATTCCAGAACTTCATGAGGATGCCTCCAGCCATGTTTGACGAAGTTGTGGAGTGGCTGAGACCCAGGTTGACCAAGGCAAATACCAACTTCTGGCCCAGCCTGGACCCTGGGCTCAAGGTGGCACTGACTCTGTGCCACCTGGCCTCAGGGACCACCTACAGGAGCATGAAGTACGGCTGGAGGGTGCCACACAACACCATCAGCATTGTGGTCAGAGAAGTGGTGCAGGCCATCATCAAAGAATACCTGGAGGAGCTCCTCAAGTGCCCCTCCACTGAAGAAGGATGGAAGAAAGTTGCAGAGCAGTGGTATCAGAAGTGGAACTTCCCCCACACCGTTGGAGCCAAAGATGGGAAGCACGTGGCCTGCAAAGCACCAGCCAAGTCGGGGTCCACTTATCACAACTACAAGGGCTTCTTCAGCATCGTCCTCTTTGCCATGGTTGATGCTGACTACAAGTTCATCTACATCGATGCTTCAGGCAATGGGTCAGCTTCAGATGCCCAGGTATACAACGCCAGTCACCTCAAGGAGGGGCTTCCCAGATCCAGAACCCCTGCCCAACGACACGCAAGATGTGCCCTACTTCATCGTGGGGGATGACGCCTTCTCCCTCAGAACCTACCTCATGAAGTCCTACACTTCCAGACTCCTCACCCGTGAAGAGAGGATCTTCAACTACAGGCTGTTCAGGGCAAGGCGGGTGGTGGAGAACGCCTTTGGCATCCTGGCCAACAGGTTCCAGGTACTTCTCACCACCATGCAGCATCTCCCAGAGACCGTGAGGAGGATCGTGGAAGCTTGCTGCATCCTGCACAATCTCATGCGCACCCGCTACCCAGTGTTGCAGAACAGGCTCGTGGACCGCCAACAAGGCAATGGGGACATGGAGCCTGGGGAATGGAGGCAAGGGTGAAACATGTATGTTGGGTGGGCCTACAATGAACAGGGCATTTAATAAAGAGTTGTATTTGTGTTGAAATGTGTGGATCAATGCTTACATTGTAATTGATAATGAAGGGCCAAAGGTGTGGCACCTGGAGGGTGGACCATAGAGTCCCACTATGCTTGCACTGGAGGTTTATCTATCCCACAACTATCTTAACCCATCCCAAAGGTATCCCTGCCCATCCCATAGCTATTACCCATCCCAAAGGTATCCCTGCCCATCCCACAGCTATCCTTACCCATCCCACAAGCATGCAAAGGCTTAAACCATTTCTAAAAGTTTCCACCAAGACTTTATTTACAAAAATAAATGAAGCAAGTGTGTGAAACAAAGATAATCTTTATTAATAACAAGCTGTAAAAGAAAAATGACCCAAGTCAAGTGTCCAAATAAAGTCTCCAGGTAGCCACCCAGTCTCTGGCACTCTTCTCTGTCACTCAGAGGTGTGCCCAGTCTCAGGGGTGAAGGATCCAGGTTCTGTGGAGGTGGCTGCTGCTGGAGTGCTGGTCTGAAGTGCCACTGGGGTGCTTGGCCCCGAGAGGACAACAGGGGACGATGTGTTGAGGAAGCTCTCAGACAGCTGGCTCAACCCCGTGATGTTGAGAGCTCCTTCCTCCATGCCATGGGGTGTTAGCCCCAGTACCGATGACAGATGTACTGAGGCCGGGCTTGGCTGTGGGGCGGAGGAGGCAGCAGTGTAGTGGGGCTGTCTGGTCTGCAGCTGGGTGAGGACTGGCATGGGTGGCATCGGTGGCATGGGTGGCATCGGTGGCGCTGGTGGCAGCAGTGGCATGGGTGGCATCGGTGGCATCAGTGGAACCGGTGGCAACGGTGGCGTCCGATGAACCTGTGCCTGGACTGGGAAGGGCTGCTGCCTGTGCTGCTGGACCTCCTGGTAGCCGTAACCCTGGTAGGTGAGGGCCTGTGGGAAGCCTTGGAATGGGAGGGACATCACCTGGGGTGGAGGAGAAGACCTGGACTGGGTAGAAGCAGGTTCATCTGGATCTGGAGGGTTGTGAAGCAGATCGGTGATCCTGTCCTTCACCACCTGGTACTGGGGGTTCCGCCATGTCCATAAGGATCTGGTTCACATAGGTGAGGAAGGGCTTGCGGTTGGAGAATGAGGAGGGTGTGGACCAGCTGAGAGAGGATATCTATGCTGCTCCTGATGGTGTCTCTTATCTCCAGCAGGACAGTGTGGCTCTCTGCCTTTCTGTGGAGGTGAAGCTGGGGGTGGATGCGGGTTGGACTGTGGTGGAAGTGCCGTCTCCTTTCTCCCACTGCGCCAGGGGGTCCTCCATGCGCTCCGCCATGGTTAGAACAGCTGTCGGCAGGTTCTCCGTCGTGGCACGCTCCACAGACACCTGCCTAGAGACAGGAGCTGACTCTCTGCCGGAAGAGGACTGGCTCTCATCAGGCTGCCTGAGAGAGAGGGTTGTGAGAGGGGCTGCTTCTCAGTGGCGGATCTCACCCTCCAGGAAGCTGCACTTGGCCATGACGTAGGTTTCTCTGTCCATCAGCTTGACTGCAGCCTGGCCGGATTTCTTGAGGTGCAGCTTCCCGTACCAGGTGTGCATGTGCTTCCACCAGCCGTGGAGCACCTCCGAAGTGTAGCCCAGGCTCTCCGCCTTCTCTCTCCAAGCAGCCTGCTTCCTTTTGGTGTCCCTATAGAGCCTGTGTCCCTTCCGCCATAGATACTCATTCTCTCTCAGCCACTCTAGCACCTCATCCTCATGTTCCTCCTTGATATTATATTGCATCCTCTCCCGTTCTCGCATATGCCTCTTCCTCCCTTTGGCAAGACCACATGGGCCCTCATGAGAGGGGCTTCCAGGTTTTAGGGGCTTCTCCTCCACACCACCACCACCAGTAGCAGCACCAGCAGCACCAGCAGCACCAGCAGCACCAGCAGGACCAGGATCAGCAGCAGCAGAGTAAGCACCAGCAGCGCCAGCAGCACCAGCAGCACCAGCAGGACCAGGATCAGCAGCAGCAGAGTAAGCACCAGCAGTGCCAGCATCACCAGCAGCACCAGCAGGACCAGGAGCACGAGCAGGACCAGGAGCACCAGCAGGACCAGGAGCACAAGCAGGACTAGAAGCACCAGCAGGAACAGCAGGACGAGGAGCAGCTTCAGCAGAGTAAGCACCAGCAGAAGCACCACCGCCAGAAGCAGGTTCAGCAGAGTAAGCATGAGCAGAAGCACCACCGCCATAAGTATCATCATCAGCTCCTCCAGAAGCAGAAGCAGCAGAAGCCCCAGCCCCAGAAGAGCGAGCCCGTGCTGCAGAAGCCCCAGCAGAAGCAGAGTGAGGGCCAGGGGGTGGGAGAGTGGCCCTGTCCCTCTTGCCAGGGCTGGCAGCAGTTGGCTGTGGGGTTGCTGGCAGGCAGGCAGGCAGGCAGCAAGGCTGGCAGGCAGGCTGGCAGGCAGGCAGGCAGGCAGGCTGGCTGGCAGGCAGGCTGGCAGGCAGGCAGGTAGCAAGGCTGGCAGGCAGGCAGGCAGGCAGGCTGGCTGGCAGCAAGGCTCGCAGGCAGGCAGGCTGTCGATGTGTCTGGAAGCAGGTCTTTCCTCTGAATGTTGACCTGCTTGGGAGCTGCTTCCCTTTATATCAGCGGGGCTGATGCAATGCATCCTCCCTGCATGCGCAGTGAACGCTAGGCATCCGCTAGGCTTCCTCTAGGCATCTTCTAGGCTTCCGCTGTGCATCCGTTTCATCCGCTAGGCTTCCGCTGTGCATCCGCTTCTGCATCCACTCTTTCCATTCTACGTCCGCTTTGCTGCGCTCCCCCGGAAGCCTTGCGGATGTGCCATCCGCTCTCATCCACTTCCATCCGCTAGGCCTCCGTGGAGCATCTGCTTTCTATCTGCCCTGCGTCCTCCCCCCGTCCATTCCTTTCCGTGTTGTCCGCTCTGGTTATGCAAATTTTTGCCCCTTTTGAGAGCGGATAATAACGGATGGAACATTTTTCTCGTCTGCTGTGTTCTTTTTACAAACGTTTTGCATCCATCAGCCAGTGTGACAGGGCCTTTATATTGGACACTTTGGAATATTAGGAGGCACACCCCGAAAAACAAATGGCTTTGGTATTTTTAGATGCACAAAAGGCATTTGATAATGTGATCTGGAGATTCATGTCATTATTATTGGAACAGATGGGCTTCGCCAGAAAATTTATTCAAGCAATACAAGCTTGCAGACTCTAACAGACTCTATCAATATAAGAAAAGGCACAAGACATGGTTGCCCACTATCACCTTTGCTCTTTATATTAACTTTGGAAGTGTCAAATAGAAACATTAGAGATGAAAAGAGTATAAAAGGAATGAAAATTAAAAAGGAAGAATTTAAATTGCAAGCTTTTGTGGATGACTTGGCCTTTATTTTAGAAGACCCTCTAGAAACAGCACTAAAACTATTGGAAAAGATAGAGGCATATGCAAGGTTGCTGGCTTGAAAATAAACAAAAATAAGACAAAGATTTTGACAAAGAATATGTTACTAAAAGAAAAAGAAGAATTGGCAGATGTATTGAAAATTCAAGTCACGAATAAAGTTAAGTATTTGGGGATATATTTGACAGCAAGATGTAGTACACTAAAAGAGAACAATTACACTAAACTTAAACAACAGAAAGCACTAGATTTGATGAAATGGGAGAACCTACAATTGTCACTAATAGGGAGAATTTCAACAATCAAAATGAATATTTTACCCAGAATTCTATATTTGTTTCAAACAATACCAGTTAGGCTTGGAAAGGACTACTTTGAAGATTTAAACAAAATTGTGTTGAAATATATATGGCAAGGTAAGAAAGTGCGAATAAAGTTGAAACTTTTGCAAGGTGCTAGAATTAGAGGAGGATTTGGTCTGCCTAATTGGGAGTTGTATTACCAAGCTACAAACTTGACATGGGCTAAGGAATGGATAACATTGAGAAATACTAGATTGCTGACATTAGAAGGACATGATTTGTTGTTGGGGTGAAATGCCTTTTTATGGTATAAGGGAACTAAAATACAGGGTTATTTTAGAAGACATCATATACGGGAGTCTCTGTGGTTGAATTGGGAGAAGATTAAAAGACAATATTATTCAAAAATTCCAGTCTGGTTATCGACTATTGAAGCATTTTCTTATCCTATAACATATAAGAAGGAACAAACAGTTAGATATGGGGAAATTTTGAATGAAAAGAGTGAACTTAAATCTATGCAAAAACTAGAAGAACAAGGGATAAAGATGAATTGGTTTTCTTATGTGCAAATACATTCAAGGCATGAAAAAGATTTTAAAACAGAAGGTTTCTATAATAAATTGACTGATTTAAGATTTTGACAGGTACTGATAAGATAAGATAAGATTTTGACAGGTACTGATGAAAAGGTGATTTAAAAACTGTATGGATATTTATTAGAAATTAAATTAGAAGAACAAGTTAAAGAAACTATGATTGCTTGGAGGAAGAATTTTGGATATGGGATCGATCTAGAGAAATGACAAAAATTGTGGTCTCAAAATTATAAAATGACAATGTCAACAGCATTTAAAGAAAATTTGTATAAGATGTTTTACAGGTGGCATTTTTCCCCGACAAGAATAGCAAGAATGTTCAAAGAATAAATCTGAAAGATGTTGGAAATGTCATCAGGTACCTGGCTCATATTACCATATGTGGTAGACTTGTGCGGATGCAAAAAAATATTGGACTAAAATCCACACGTGGTTGGAAAAAATGACTAAAAAGCATATAGATTTAAAACCAGAGATATTTTTATTGGGAATTCCACCTGATACATACAGCAAAGATTTAAAATATTTGATTGTAAATGTATTAACAGCAGCTAGGATTGTATTTGCTAAAAATTGGAAAAATGAGAAAATACCATCACAGGAGGAAGCTATCAAGAAAATACTGGAATGTGCTGAAATGAGTAGATTGACATTTGAAATTAGAGAACAAGAGGATAAGCAATTTTACAAAATTTGGGACCTTTTCTATTAATGGCTAGATAACAAAATATAATAATAGAATATGTAGAATTTTAGAAAATAATGAATATATAAAGATGTATTTCTTTTCTTATTATTATTATTATATATATAAAATGTTTTTAGGATAGATTTGGGAGGACAATATGAATTGTTATAACATAAATTAAGTAAAGTATAGCTATCTCGCAAAGTATGAATGAACAAAATTATTGTCAAATGATTGATTAATAATACTAGGATATTCAATTTTTGATTGATAATATGAGTTATTATGTAATGTAACTGTAATTGAGACTATGAAATTGAAGCACAAACAATTTGTAAACCAACCGACACACTGCTTGTATATTTATGGAAGAAAGTTGGATGTTTTTATGTTTTGTTTGTTTTTGTTTGTCTTTAAAAATCAATAAAACTTAACACCCCCCCCCAAAAAATATATATTACTTCTACCCATGTAGTTGTCCAGCCAGAAAAGATGTCTAATTGTTGCTTGAGTACAAAGTCTCATTCCATTATTACATATTACACTCTGTTCATATTTCTACTCAATGCAATTCTAGAAGTTGCATCTGCCTAACTCATTTACTTGCCTGCAGTGAGTCTGCCTGCTTAGTAGTTTGCAGTGTTCTCCACAGTTCACATTAGCATCACCTCATGCTTCGTTCCATGGCATGTTCCTACTAGGCAGTGACTTGTAATTTTTTTTTGCTCAGCTGACCCACACTGTTGAATAGATAAATGCCTAAATGTATGCTTAGGAGACAAGAAACTCAGCTGAAAATAAGCACGTTTAATAAGATGCTGATGCTATTATTTATTTTCAATGTCAATGAATTCCTCCAGGAAAGTCCCTTCTATTTTTGAACATACTGCTCTTCTAATCTTGTTAGAATTTTGCTCAATGGATGGGTTTTCTGGGCAATAGCATACCAGAATATGACCATGAGGCTAGACCTAATGCAAGATTATGCAGATAAGGACACATACAATCTTATGTCACTTTTACTGAGTTCTAAGGAACAAAATAAATAAGGTACAATACAAGAACTGCACCCAGTAAATTCTGTGATGTGTAAGCCCCTCTTCCACAAGCATTTCCTTCGCAAACATGTGGCTTCCTTCAGATCTACACAAAGCACTGCAGAACAAAGACATTGCAATTCCCATAGCAATACTTTATTCAGTAACAAATCATCTAGAATCAGATACTATTTGAGACCCCAAGTGTCCTTTCCAGTATTTCCAGTATTAAGGGATTTGTTCACTGCATATAAAAAAAATGCTTAATTCATTTTCTATCCTCTTCTGATATTTCTCTAAGGTGAACACATTTCATTTGCGCAAATCTTCCGATGGGTCTAATTGTCTTGAAACTATCATGTCTCCCCTTGGAAATGTCACCTAGGCCTTTTGAAGTGCAATTCTGGACAATCAAGATAAATAAAAAGGTGCTTTGGCTAAGCATATTAGCAATTGGTTGACATTTGGCTTTTATTTAAAATGTCTGAAGTTGTATATCTAATAGTTATTATTTTATAACTTATTCTGGAATAAGACATTTGGTTGTAGCCGTTCGAATAGATCCTGCTTAATGACTCTGGGAAAGGAGACAAATTTAGGTTCCTCCTATTTTGATATGTAGGTGAGAAGACAAAAAGTTTTCATGAATTCAATCAGAATTCAATAAATTATTTATTGACAGAGGCAGATGTAGTCATAGTTTATTGGCCCCAGAAATGTGAATGCATACTATTTATGCATACTCCTTCTCTTTTTAATACATATTTTTCATGTCAAAATTTCAATCCTAGCTGGATTAAGGTAAATCTCTGTTTAAGACTGAATGAAAAAGCATTGTTTAATGAATCAATGGAGCAGGACCTCATGACTGAAGTAGTGCACTGTTGTAATTTATATTCATTTATATTATCAGCATTATCTACAGAGTTTGCTTTCTTTAGCAATTGCTTAATAATTTTGAGGAAAAACATTTCCCTAGTTTCACAAGACCTACATGAATCCTGATTTGATAGAGTCCAGCCCATTCAGGGCAGATAACCAACTCTGAGAAATTGTGATAATTGAATTGCTTTCCCCTTCTTTTTTCGTTGTTGCCTTTTCACCTGGAATATACTTGAGAATAGGGCTTAACCGGATGTGTGGTTTTCTATCATTTCCCATGAAAAAAACCTGGTTTTATTGCCTTGGAAGATGGAAGCTTCACTCTGAAGACATTTCAACAATGGTAATAGGAAATTTTCAAATCGTAAAAGGCTGTGTTAGATGAGTCCTTTGTGTTACCTTCTGGGTTTTTCCAAAAGTTGCTGTTAAATTGAAAACCATTAATAATTTCTGTGTGTAACATGAGAACTCACCCTCTTTGTAAGTTGCTTTGTTTCAGGTCCAAATCATGATTGTTCTGGATGAAAGTATGGCATATAATATTCTTATCAATGATTTTGTTCAACATGTAGGAATAAACAGTGGCTAGATGTTGAGACTCCAGAAAGAGTGCAGAGAAGAGCAATAAAGATGATTATGGGACTGGAGGCTAAAACATACAAAGAACAATTGCTGGAATTGGGTATGTCTAGTTTATTAAAAAGAAGGACTAGGGGTGACATGATAGCAGTGTTCCAATATCTCAAGAGCTGCCACAAAGAAGAGGGAATCAAGCTATTCTCCAAAACATCTGAGGATAGGATAAGAAGCAATGGGTGGAAACTAATCAAGCAGAGAAACAACCTAGAACAAAAGGCCCAGTCCCACTGGCCGACGGACACAAAACGTATGCATAAAAGACACAGCGGACAAGCAAAATTTTGGGGGTGGCTCCATCCGTTGTCATCCGCTCCAAAAAGTGGTGAAAATTTGCATAAACAGAACGGAAAAGAATGGAAAAGAATGGACGTGGGTAGTATGTAGCGAGGATGTTAAACGGATGTTCATCAGAAGCCTAGTGGATGAAAGCAGATGGAAGCGGATGACACCTCCGAAGGGGTACCGGGGGAGAATTTCAAAGCGGACACAGAGCGGAAGGGGCGGATGCATAGTGGATGAAGCGGATGCATCACGGACGCCTATGGGAAACAAAGAGGATGCCACGCGGATGTATATCGGATGCAAAGCGTTCACTGCGCATGCGGGGAGTATGAATTGCATCAGCTCCATGGATATAAAAGGATGCAGCATGCACGCAGTCAGCATACGGGGAAAGACGTGCTGCCTGACAAGGTGTTCCTGCAAGACATCTTGCAGGAACACCATGGTTCATCAGGCAGGCAAGAAGAGGAAGCCCTTGTTCAAGCCCTGGCAAGGTGAAGAAGGCCAGAATCAGCATCCCACCCCCTGGCACTGACTCTGAACCTGCTGCTGCTGCTGTGGTGAACCAGCCCCAAGGCCCTCAAAGCCCTGCTGCTGAAGGCCCTGCTGCTCAAGCCCCTGAAGGCCCTGCTGAAGCCCCTGCAAGAGGGAGGAAGAGGAAAGGGAAGGAGAAGGGAGAGATGAAACAGTACACCATTTCCGAGGAGCATGAAGATGAGCTGCTGGAATGGCTGAGGGAGAACGAGGACCTCTGGAGAAAGGGCCACAGACTGTATCGGGACACCAAGAAGAAGCAGGCAGCTTGGAGAGACATGGCAGAGAGCCTGGGGTACACTGCAGAAGTACTCCTTGGATGGTGGAAGCACATGCACACCTGGTATGGCAAGCTACACCTCAAAAAATCCAGGCAGGCCACTGTCAAGCTCACTGACTGGGAGATGTACGTCATGGCCAAGTGCAGTTTCCTGGAGGGTGAGATCCGCCACCGAGGAGCAGCCCCTCTGAGACCTCTCTCCCTCAGACAGCCCACAGACAGCCAGTCCTCTTCCAGCCAGGAGCCAGCTACCCTGTCCAGGCAGGTGTCTTCAGAGGGCCCCACAGCAGAGACCCCCCCCCCGACAGCTGCACTCGCCATGCCGGCGGACTTGGAGTATCCCGGGGAGGATGATGCCCTGCTTTCACAAATGGAGGAAGAAGCAGCAGCCACCAGAGGCCAAGCCACCTCCACTCCCAGCTCCAGAGGATGCAGGCAGAGAGGCAGAGTGGAGGGCCAGAACCACAGTGTGCTGTTGAAGATCAGGGACACAATGAAGACCAGCACAGAACTTCTCTCTCAGATGGTCCAATGCAACATACCATCCTCAGACCGGAAGCCCTTTATCACCTACGTGAGCCAAACCCTGAGGGACCTGCCCGAGATCCAGTACCAGGTGATGAAGCAGAAGATCACAGCACTTCTGCACAACCCTCAAGGCCCAGCTGAAGCTGCTCCTACCCAGTCCAGGTCTGCTCCTCCACCCCAGGCGATGTCACAGCCCTTCCACGGCTTTCAACAGCCCCTCACCTACCAAGGCTACGACTACTAGGACTTCCCACAGCAGAAGCAGAACTTCCCAGTCCAGGCCCAGGTTCATCAGACGCCACAGACGCCACTCCTCACCCAGCTGCAGACCAGACAGCCCCACTACACTCCTCCTTCCTCCACCCCACAGCCAAGCCCCTCAACGGACAATCTGTCATCAGTATTGGGCCTGACATCTCAAGTCCTTGATGAAGGGCCTCTCAACCTCATGGGACTGAGTCAGCTCTCGGATAGTTTCCTGAACACACCACCACCTGTTGTACCCTCGGGGCCAAGCACCCCAATGGTGCCTCAGACCAGCACTCAAGCCACAGCCACCTCCACAGTCCCTGCCCGCTTAACAGCTAAGACCATGGACATGACTCAGAGTGACTGAGAATAGTGTCAGAGACTCAGTTGTTTATTTGTTAAGTTTATCTTTGCTTAAGATACTTTACTTGGTTCATTTTGCTTATTTAATAAAGTCATAAAGGTTTCCTAAGAAAGTAAATAAAGGTTATCTTTGCTTAAGACACTTAGTTTACTTGGTTCATTTTTTTGACTTAATAAAGTGTTGGTGAAAACTTTGAAAAAATGGTTAAGCCTTTGCATGCTTGTGGGATAGATAAGGATAGTTATGGGATAGAAAAACCTCCAGTGCAAGCATAGTGGGACTGTATGGTCCACCATCCCAGCTGCCACACATATGGACCTTTATTATCAATAATAATTTATTCATCGATCAACACATTTTAAAATAAACAAAGCTCTTTATTAATGACCTGTTCATTGTAGGACCACTCAACATACATGGCACAATCTCATCACTGTTATGAGACAGGCTCAAGAAAGCATCCATTAAGCATCTACCATCCTGTCTTGCCACTCCACTGCTCCAGCTGGGGAGTTGCACCAGTGTTTCAGGAGGTTGCGCTGCTTCTTCCCTTCACGTGAAGCTCTGTTGGGGCCTTCTACATCCACAGTGTCTATCAGGTTATGCCCTTCCCTCCATTCACCAGGCTCCATGCCCCCATTCCCTTGTTGACGGTCGATAAGTCTGTTCTGCAACACTGGGTAGCGGGTGCGCATGAGATTGTGCAGGATGCAGCAAGCCTCCACGATGCTCCTCATAGTCTCTGGGCCATGCTGCATGGTGGTGAGAAGTATCTGGAACCTGTTGGCCAGGATGCCGAAGGCGTTCTCCACCACCCGTCTTGCCCTGGACAGCCTGTAGTTGAAGATCCTCTCTTCACGGGTGAGGTGTCTTGAAGTGTACGGCTTCATGAGGTAGGTTCTGAGGGAGAATGCGTCTTCACCAACAATGAAGTAGGACACATCTTGTGTGTCATTGGGTCGGGGGTCTGGACCTGGAAAACCCATGATGAGGTTGCATTCCAGCCCATCCTTGAGGTCACTTGCGTTGTGTACCTGGCCATCTGAAGCTGACCCATTGCCTGAAACATTGATGTAGATGAACTTGTAATCAGCATCAACCATGGCAAAGAGGATGATACTGAAGAAGCCCTTGTAGTTGTTACAAGTGGGCCCTGAGTTGGCTGGAGCTTTGCAGGCCACGTGCTTCCCATCTATGGCTCCAATGGTGTGGGAAAAGTTCCATCTCTGATACCACTCTTCTGCAAGTTTTCTCCAGCCTTGTTCAGTGGTGGGGCACCTGAGCAGCTCCTCCACGTATTCTTCAATGATGGCCTGTACCAATTCTCTGACCACTTTACTGATGCTGTTGTGTGGCACCCTCCATACATACTGCATGTTTCTGTATGTGGTTCCAGAGGCCAGGTGCCGCAGAGTCAGTGCCACCTTCAGTCCAGGGTCCAGGTTGGGATGGAAGTTGGTGCTAGGCTTGGTCAACCTGGGTCTCAGACACTGTACAATTTCATCAAACATGGCTGGTGGCATCCTCATGAAGTGATGGATTGCACAAGGGTCTCCATTCCTCAGCTCCACCATCAACTGGTCATACAGTCCAAACTCCATTCTTCTCATGATCCATCCTCGGACCCACACAGCTCTTGGACGTCTCCTTCTCCTTCTGTGTAAAACTTGATACAATCTGAACAGGTTTTGGTTCTGGTGATGAATGAGCGCAGCTATCATACGGATTGTGTCATCATCCATGGTGGAGAACAACTGATGATGTTGAAGACCAAGACCAAGGGTGAAGAGGTGTGTACACCACGGCTGCTGGCCTCATACTGAGATCCAGATGATTTCCTCCCCCTTTTTATAGAAAATATCGGTTGTCCGCTAAGTGTCCTTCTACATACTCTAGACATACTCCAGACATCCTAAATATACGAGATACATCCCAGATACAAATGTTTTGTCCATTTTTAATACTTTATATATGAGATGCATACGCTTCCATCCTTTCTATTTCCATGCTACTAACGCTGGGTAGAAGTTCTGTGTACCTTTTGTTTCCTCCCTCTTTCCATTTTCAGCTGCAGCAGATGTGAGTTGAGGGGATGGCCAGAGGATGCAGAGAGGATACAGATAACGGACATAGAATGTTTGTTGCCCATATATGTTACGGATGTACATCGTACACAGTGGAAAGTTCATCCGTTCACAAAGTTTTGTGCAGCTCAAAACTTGTTGTGCGGATGAAATTGCAGTGGACGGATGCTCGATGGATAGAGCGTATGAAACACGTATGCAATGAGTACACAATGGATGCATAGCATTTTCCAACGGATGACAAGCTTTTTTTTATGTTTTGCATCCTCTTTGCATCCATAAGTGCAGTGGGACCGGGCCTTAAGAGAAAATTTCCTGACAGAACAATTAAGAGCAACTTGCCTCCAGAAGTTGTGAATGCTCCAACACTGTAAGTTTTTAAGAAGACATTGGACAACCATTTGTCTGAAGTGGTGTCGGGTTTCCTGCCTAAGCAGGGGGTTGGACTAGAAGACCTCCATGGTCCCTTCCAATTCTGTTTATTCTCTTCTCTTCTCTTCTCTTCTCTTCTCTTCTCTTCTCTTCTCTTCTCTTCTCTTCTCTTCTCTTCTCTTCTCTTCTCTTCTC